>CM027571.2:19648079-20112684 GCA_015852605.2 Populus deltoides | reverse complement strand
TTGATAGTTGATTTTGCTTTATTGGATTTTAGATGGAAGATTTCTTATTTCATTGTGTTAAGCTATTTCTGGACTGAAATTGTCCAAATCTTCATTAACGAGAAGGGTTTATAGCATTCCAGCAATGCGGAAAGAGAAATAACATGAGGGCAAAAAGAAGAAAAAGAAAAGTTTGGGAGCCAAAAGGTTAACATTTTTATCATATGCATTAAATTATTGCTTCAAGTGACTTGGGATGTGATTCTCTTTCCAGGTCAGGGCTCTTTTTCTTTAGAATTTTGCAGCTATACATGTGTCAATGGTTAGCTAGAGTCATTGGAACTGGATGAAGTTTTACATAAATCATTATATTTGCTAGAGATGAATTATTTATATATTCCTTTAGTCTTCTTCTTTTTACTAGGCCTTGCATGACTAAGTTTTTTGGTTTATGACTACTGAGATCTCACGGATGTGTCATGTACCAATTTACCTGTGTGTGGGTGAGTGTGTAAGAAAGAGAGAGGGGTTAGGGTCTCGTATAGATTGTTTGCTCAACAAATATCATGGAATAACGAGTCAACCATATTTTATAACCACAAAAGTGGATGTATGGATATGCCGGCAAACAAAGACATAATATCTTATATGTCCAATAAATCATAATATTTTCAGGATGGGGGTGCATGGTTATTCTTTATGTGCTGGCATTAGACAATATTATTATGTTACAACTGTTATGCAAAAACAAGATGGAATGTTTGCTGTTGAGTATATAGTGTTGTCAACCTTTACACAAAGGTATACTTATTTGGAGGGAGATATGAGGCCTAAAAGGGATCCTTTTTATAGCTAAATTCTCTTAGAGTGGTCTGAGCATGATTCTTGCTTGAAAATGAAGAGAAGCATTTGAAGGGATGGTTTAGAGATATAAGTTATGCTATACGAGGGATTCTGTCTAGCTGTGGAGTCACGCAAGCCTTTGGGTTAGAGTATGAAGCAACCTTGTTTGATTATTCAAAAAAAAGTAGTTTCAAGCATTTTTTCAAATCCTTGCTAGATATTAGATTCAATGTCGTCCTGACAGTTGTATAAAACAAGCAATATATATCTTTCATGTTCTTAGAGAATATGTATGTACAGGGATGGTGTTTGTATATTACAGTAATGAGGAAAACAAACCTGCACTTATCCCACAGTAGAATTACTGTGTGACTGAATACATTGCATCCTATCAATATGACATTCATAGGATGAGGGGCAATATGCACTACAAGTTGTTTGTCCTCTAACGTGTGTGATGATATAATATTAATTGGTGTCTCGCATGGAATTTATTTGATGCCATATGTTTCCATTGTGAAAATTGAACTGTACAAATGACACAGATCCACTAAGAAAAAGAAATGGGTGAATAATCAATGGGCCATTTTTCAATTGACTGCCCTGTTTCCTGAAACTGGGGATGGAACCTGTGATTTACGAATTCATGCAACAGCTACAAGTTTGAATGGTTAGGCATTTTCTGTTTTGAGCAAGTTCACCTATGATGCTAGATCATGCCTGTAGGTTACATAATGAATATTTGAGATTGCTAGAACTTCTATATTTGGAGCATGACACATGCAGTACTGTTTGTTCCGTTTTGGATGAAACTCTGAGAATGATGCTATCTGTGTTAGGACTATCAGCTGATATTTAATCTATGATTATTTTTTCCTTCATGGGAACGAAAGTGCGGTTTTGACAGAAAAAATGCAGCGTAAGCAGGGAAAAATGAAAATTGTACGGGCAGTAGACATCGCCTGTTTGACTTTGTCACTTGACATTCAGTGGATATCTGTGCTGGGAGCTATTCATTCATTTGATTCTTCTTTATCATGCCATAATGAATTTTCAAGATACTAAAGGCACAATCCTGGATGATTATATCTTTTCTGCTGCCTCTTGTGGAGAGTTCAATGATCTTATCCATGAATTATTTAATGCAGGGCCCTCTTTCATCAACCTTTTCCATTGAGAACAGGATCACACAAGTGACAATGAGAGCATTGAGGAGCCATCTGGACCGTTACAAAGAATCTTCCATTTGTGAAGAGAATTTCTGATTTTCATCTCTTGCTATTTCTGGCCAAGTATCTGGACCTCAATTCTGATGTTCCGGCATTAGCAGAGTGTGTGCTTGCACAGACAGCAGTACCAGAGGGTTATCAGATCCTAATTGAGTCCATGGCTACTACTTGATGTTGCTTGAATGCCTGATGGTTGGATCAATCCCTTTTGAAAGTTTCAGTGCATCAAGAACTGGAGCCAATTATACTACTTCCTGGTGTATCATAATTTACAATTTATCTCTTATAAATTTAAAGTATCTTCATCCATTGGTTTGATAATTTATGTTTGGTGAAATTGGGTATTATTTTCTGTTTGATTCCTTTTAGTACTCCCACATGCTGATATCTAGAACAACTAATTCTAAATATTAAAAAAGAAAAAAAAAACATATGATAAAAAAATTCTAAAAACATGCACATTCCTTCTCATCTGATGCCCTAACCCCAATGCCTTACTGAAAAAGGCCAATGGTCTGCAATTCTAACTCAAAACTGCTTCTAATCCTGCAGAACAAGCATCAGTTTTCAGAACAAATGTGTTATTAAAGTCTGAAGGCTCTACATTAAACTGCTTTCAATTGAATGAATGTTTTTTCAGCATTTATACTCTACTGTAACCTGTCTGTCTCTAGTAAATTAGTTATAGGTTTAAGGTTTGTTAATGATACCAGCCCTTTAATAAACTTCATGTAATATCCCAGCTAGCCTCGAAATCCTCTTAGGTCAATCCTTTCTTGCTTCAATCTTCTTAGGATTTATGGTAACACATTTTGCTGATATGATATGACCGAAGTATTTTATTTGATTTTCATAATAAAAACACTTGTTCTTTTTTTTGCATACAATTGATTCTTTCTCTGTACTTTTAATATTTCTCTTAGATGATTGATATGTATATTTAATATAGAATTATATATTAATATATTATCAAAGAATACTAAAGAAGGTTAATGGTTATAATACTTGATTCATTAAAACCCGAAAAACCTGAAAAAGTGGTTTGGTGTATTTTAATTCAAATATTATTACCTTCAATTCATAATGATCATGACGGTCTTTTCAATATATTATTCAAACATCCCGACATAATGGTAACTAAATCTCAAATTCAATTTAGAGTAAAATTAAAACCATACAACTTATCCATCAACTCATCAATCAATGGAATTGAAAACTTATTTTTAATAGTAAGATCACTAAACTTCCTGTCAATGCTAAATCTCCATGAATTACCCTTTTTTTTTAACTAACAACATGAGTAAGGTATAGAGACTGTAACTAGGTTGAATTACCCCATTATGTAGCATTTTTTTAACCAAATTCTTAATTTCTTACTTGTGGATAAATAAACTTTTGTAGGGTCTTATATTCATTGAATTAGATCCTGAAATTAATGGAATTATATGATCCACTTGTCTTATTAGAATAAGTTATTTTGGTTCCTCAATGACTTCTTGGTATTCTTCCAATAAGGTTTTCACTTGTGAATTTTTCACCATATGTGGTGATTTACTAATAGCTTCTATAGAGAAAAATTAGCCAACGTATTTATAGATTGCTTCCTTAAGACTCTTTATGCACTTTAGTTATAAAAACTATTTATAACTTAGCTTCTTCGAGAATTCCTCTCAATTCAAACATTTATTTTCCTTCCTAAATGATAATTTTATCTTAATGAAATCAAATAGGGTAAATGAGTATAATCTCAGTTAATCAACTCCCAATACTACATTATTACACCTTTCTAGTTTCAATATCCTCAAGTCAGCCTTGAATTTGTAATCTTGCATGAACCATATGAGTTCAGAGCTTTGAGCATCACACAACATCACATTGTCATTTGTTATTATAATTGCTAATGCTATGGTTTTAACAATGGCAACCTTAATTCCTTTAATCATATACTCATCTATGAAACCGTCGGTGCTCCCAGTATCAATTAGGATAATTATTACCTTGACAACTTCCTTTTATTATAATTGCACCATGAACATAGCTATCTGCTAGTGCATTTAATGATAATCAATATTTATTAACAATACAATTAGCTACTATTTTTCCAATTCCTCCTCAACATTTAAAAATTCTTCCATTTTATCATTTCTTCCCTCTATCATATGTAATCTTTTAGGACTACATTGATGACCAGACATATACATGTCACCACATTTAAAACATAAGCCTAGTTTTCTCATTTGTTTATGCAAAATATCATAAGAATATTTTGTCCTTGAGTGCCTCAATCTTTAATTAGTTAGAAGACTTGGATGAAAAGTTACATGTTGTTCTTCCCATATTGAAAGGAAGGTTTGATCTTTGAACAATCTTATTTTTTCGGCTAGCATAGCATTATTAGACTCATCCTACTATTTTGCTAGCTCAAAAGATTGCATCAAATAAAAGTTTGTTTCAAGATCTTAAGCATTGGCATGGTATCTTCCCTTAATCCACTAATGATGCTAGAAATATAGTAAGATTCTAGTAGAGAAGGATTTAATGCATTCATCAAAAGATTTTATTCCTCAAACTTCTCCACATGATCTTTCACTACTTTATCTTGTATCAATTTGTTGAAGTCCTCAACTATATCGTCTCTACTACCAAATCTTTTACAAATGGCCATATATAATTCATCTTAATTGGTCAGATATTCACCTACATACATGAATCCCTCAAACAACATCTCTACTTTTTTATACAAGTATAAAGAAGACACTTCTACCCATTTATAAATGGCATATAAAGTTTAATTTGAAGAATTGTTAACACTTCCTTACCCTTCCTCTCGGATTATCTCCCAGAAGGTTGGCAGATCCATTATTGGCAATGTTGGATTGTTTCTAGCCTTGTAGTGATCTTGGTTTCCTATATTTTCTCAACGGCCATGGCTTTTAAATCCATATAGTTTTCTTTTGTAAATGATATGAGCTCAAGTTTCATTGGATTTGACAAGATTCTTGCGGAATTATCCCCAACTGTCTTTTTTGCCATTTGATTAGCTAAGAATGATTGGATTTGGTTAGTTAGGGCTTCCGATCTTCAAATTAATTTGATTAGATCTCTTATCTTGTTTTATCCACTTTATTTAGTTTCTATCATTGGTTCTTGAATTTTTTTTATGAATCCCTTGTATTTGTTCATCAAGTCTTTTACAATATTCTTCCACGTTCATCATATTAATTCTCTTCACCATTTTCTTAAGTTTTAAACAATGCTAGAATTGATCAATGGTCGAGGATCAATTGTTATACCAATTGTTAGACCTTGACCTTAACGGGTGAATGTTAGAAAGGAAGAAGAAGAAGAAAGAAAGAAAGAAGGTCCAATATATAAATTGTTACTCCATTACTTGTTCATCACGCTTCTCGTTACAATGTTATATACAAAGAATTCAACTAACTCCCCAACTTTCAACTAACTACTTATTCATCACATATTTTATTCTTTTATTTACACATGATTATCATGTTACTTATTGAACTTCTCTTCCTACAAGCTTTCATGCCTTATCTTTCTACACTTCTTTAATACGTTGCAATGTTAAGTTACAACATTTAGCCTGATTTGTTTTGGGCCAAATGTTAGAAATTTTATAGAGAAAAAAATAAACTAGCTGAAAACTAGCAAACCATATATACACATATACAAAGCAAAGCTAGCGAGACAGGCTCTCGGCAGAAGAATGGGAACCCAAAGAATCAAACCATCGGTTATTTTAGAAACCTAAAAACAACGAGGTGCCTAAGATAAACAAGCAAAAGACAAACCAACCACCTAGCTGTCTACAGAGAAACCCATCCACATATACATAGGATAATAAAGCCAAGAGCCCAACGAATAGCTTAAGGGGCGTAAAACAACTGCGTGGTCAAGACTTTACCATGCAAACACATACTAGAAGAAGAACGATTTGCATGAAAACGAAGAACCATGAAGAACGGAATAAGAACCATGTAGAAGACAACAACAACCAGCAATAGACAACTACCAATAGAAGGCAAACCGGAGAGGAGTATGCTCCGCGACACGAGTTGAGTCCTCCGGACCACCCATTACGAGATGATCGGCCTACAACATATTTTTCCCGATTTTTTTGTGGTTATGAGTGGTGGTTAAAGGGGTTAAGCTAAGGGTTGTTGCTAGTGTATCTGTTGGTGTAGGGTTGTCTCCAGCATAGTGGTTGCTCATTGGTGGGAGATTAGTTGATGTATATGTTTTGCACTGCTAGATAATGAGTTTGGTGGTTCGGTGGTGGTGGTACGGTGGTTATGGGGAAGATGAATAGTGTGGGGGCGTGTTTGGCTAGGGTGTAAAATTATTATTTTTTAGATGATTGTAAACAAAAAGACTAAAATAAATTGACATTTTTATTTTTAGATCATTATTGATATGGACCTCACATATTCTAGATTTATTGTAGAAACTGACTGATGGATCATTTAATTGTAAGAACAATTAAAAGCCTTGTTGTGGTACCAAAGCTGACGTGGGAAAAATAAAGATTTAAGATAAATAGAAGAAGAAGAAAATATTAGAATTAAAAAAAACAGGTTAAAGAATAGAAAGAAATAAGTTGAAGAAAAGTGGAATAATAGAGGTTAAAAGCTGAAAGTCTGTAACTTTTTTTTATTAATTCATCATAATCTTATCATATTGTCAAAAATTACAAATAAATAGTAAAATCATAATCAAATTTAGGATTAAAAACTACTAAATTATAAAATGCATAAAAAAGAACATAAATTAAAGTCTAATAATAAAACTAAAAAAATCCAATAACTCGGGCTTGGATTTGCTCAATCTCTCAACCAAAAAGTAATGAGTTAGGTTATCTTCATCATCTCTGTCTATACACAAACATGATTTATAACACATATCCTATGTCTCAACCATATATGATTTGTGTTTCTCATATTCTACTTCCATGTATTTAATAATTTTTGTTGCTTAACCAAATTGTCAGTTATTTTCTTTTCAATATGTATTTGCATGTATTGTGGACATTGTAGTCTATTGTAAATATTGAAACTATCTCTGAAGAATCATTAAATTCTCCACCATAAAAATACAAATCCTTGTTTAAATAACTTGAATACTTTATTAGGACCCCTTCTAAAGAAAAGGAAGAGGATAGATATGAAAATTAGTTAACTTACTGAATAAGCTCATTAATTTTCACTAACATATGACTATAACTAAATGCTTCTTATGGTCTATTGAAAATATATATTGGGTTTTTTGAATGCCTTACATTTAGTTTGTTAAAAATTATGTTGTACAAAGGTTTGTATTATACTTGCTATGGTGTGTGTTGAGAAGACAAAATTTTCTTTAACAAAGCTTAAAGTCTTAGGATATTGCTAATATGCATATGTTCTACAGGTTTGTGGAACTTGTGAACAACAACTAAATATTTCATGTGACTCGGTTCATACATACTCTTAACTTTGCTAAGTGTTTATAGAAAAGAAATTATTAAAAGGCAATTCTTCTCAATATTGATCTATGGGACTAGGTTGCTTACCTTAAAAGTTAACATCTATGTATAAAAACATAGTTTATGCATATTTTCATATTGTATAATCCTTTGTTTTTTGTTCTCCCTAATTATCTCCAATTTTTATCAAATAGATGACACAAAAATGATGTCACAAACAAAAAGAACATTAAGGAGACAAATAAATATTGTTTCTATTAGATTTTATGAAAAACATACATGCAGTGAAACGGTAAATTTAAATTTTTTCAGGAGTCTCAAGATCTCATTAGATAGTTTTAGAGTTGTTTAGGGTTTATACAAAAATTATTTGAAGATTAGATCTTCTTTTTTTGCTTTAAATAATTGCTTCAAGATTGGTTTATCACAAACCACAAGTCGTCCAAGTATCCAGCCTCTAACGATAACCCACACGAACCACTTGTGAGAAATATTTTAAACCCTTTTAAGAGAGAGAGAGAGATATGCCTTTAAGTGTTAACTCTTTTATTTTATGTTTTTAGGTGTTCAGTATTATACTATGTCTTCGCTCGAAAACAAAAGACATAGCATTTTTTTTATAGGAAAACCTGAAAACCCTCTAAATAGCAAAATATCAATTTTCCACTTAAGTAATATCATATATATTATTTTAGGATAATTTTAGAAATTTATTCAATCAAATCTCTACATGATTTTCTAGGTCTAGAATTGTAATTCCTGTATAAATTACATTCTAGTCCTCAATTTCTAAACATATTTATAATCAACTAGCTTGATTAATTATTCCATTTTAATTTTTGACAAATGGTTCTTATATATATGACCCACTAGGTTCCCTAAAAAGTTGGTCAAATTATAAATCACAATCATAAATAAAATAGGATTAAATAAATTAAACGATTAATTTATTATCAATTCAACAATTGATTGATATATATTTGAAAATCAATTTTAATGTCTAACAACCTATCATGATCTATTAAATATTAGAAAAGTCATAAGTAGTTTGACTTAACTTTTCATTGACCAGTTTCTTAGTGTAATTATTATCCCTTCATCAACAATATTCTGATTCTGATTTAGACAATATAGCATGAAGTGTGTCTACTCTGTCAAATCGTATTTGTTCTCAATATCATATTCATTAAATTTTTGAATAAGATTTGAAACTCTTTTCAAATCTCATTTTGTCTTGTGCAAATACTTGCAATTAATACTATTTGAGAACAAATATAACATTTTTATTAATTCATCTAGGGTGATGAATTCTCTCTTAATTACTCAAATACCTTTATATAATTCATGTTATACTCAATATTTATATGTTTTTCAAAACACTCCCTTAACTAAAAATCAAAGGCACAAAAATTATCTTAAGGTTGTGTTTGGCAAACACACCTTAAGAACACAAAAAAGTTTTTTCCTTTGGTAAAAACTTAACTAGCCAAACATGTCTTTATGGTTGGAATGGGCTCAACCTAGTCATAGGGGCTAGGCCTCTTGCCCCGAAGCCCAAGCCTAGAGACAAAAATCAAAAGAGGCTTAGCCCAGCCATATGGGTTAGCCTTTCCGGCCTAAATCCCAAGCCCAAACCCATAAACATAACCTACAACAAAAATAGTATAAACAAAAATTAAACAAACATTTTTGCTTGAATCTAACGAAGAAGAATGAAGAACACCATTGAGAATCTAGAAAAACAGGTTCTAAACCAGGCCATATATTATAAATCCAGAGGTATAGAGAGGTTCGAAATCATGCAAGGATAAAAAAATTTAGCATCTATTCTTTTCGATTATCATTAAATCATTACGATTTGGTCAGAAAAGATTTCAGTTTAAAAACCAAAACTCTAAGATTAAAACCTTAAAATACATGTTATTGATGCAAAAGAAAACCTAGATTGTTGGCTAAAAAGGTTATGCGAAGTGGCTAATGCAAAGAAATAGACCGAAATTGTCCAAATCATGTAGCCAAGGTAATGTTCTACCTAAAAACATTACCCCTGAAAAAATGCGAAAACCCTAAAAAAACCTAGAAATTACCTCAACCCAAAAACAACACTATAACTTAGAAGAAACAACTTAAACCTACCAACCAAAGCCTAAGCATGTTACTATAATTACTTTAAATTGTCCAACAAAAAAAAACAGAGATTAAGAGGAAAACAGTAAACACAACCTAGGCTACCAAAACATCTATTTCTATGTAATAACACAATTGCATTGACCATCTTTCACATTTTTAACCATAAACAACATGCATTTGTTTTAGGCAACCCTATCAAAACACTAACAATAGTCTAAGAACAACAAAAATAAAACAACCAAACTTCAAAACATGCTACCATAAAGACTCTAATGGCTATCTTGAACATTAAAACATGGTAAGAATGTATCTCAACCTAACATTTATCACCTAAAAGCAATCTTAAGTATTCAACTAAACTTTGGACAACACTTAAACATACATATACATACTCAAACATGGCATGGTTAAACATAAAAAAACAAACAAACAGTTATCGCATTTAAAATAACAAAAGGCTTTAAAAGAAAGCATAATAGTCATTTAGGGTGTGTTTGGAAACGCGGTGCAAACCGTGTTTACAAAAATCTATGTTTTTACCTTTTTTCTCTCGTCCTCCCTCTTCTTCCTCTTTCTCCATGGCCTTTTGCATGAGTTTTTAAAGGGCTATTGGGATCCCTTTTGGGAATATCAGTTGGACTATTCTCTCCATTTAATGTAGAAGAATCAATCCAAATCATCCATTAATGTTGGGGATCAGGCTTTGCTGTGTTTCAGAGCCAATAAAAATGGGTACACTGGCAAGCCTAGCTGGTTAGGGTGTGGGTTTTGGCTTCTTGTAGCAACACCTTCAGGGTTGTAAAAGAGCTTTTATTTTCTCTAGGTAGGATTATATACAGGATGTGGGGGTGCATTATTGTCTTGTTCGAGGAAGAAATGAAGGTGATTTACTTGGAAGATAGCAATAGAATAAGTCTTCTCGGATCTTTTAAGGAGGCAGAAGATTTGCAGTAGGCAGGCAACAAGTCGTCTAGGCCCCGTTTTATTTTATTTTTAATTTTTGAACTTATCAAAATGACTTTGTTTTGGCCAAAAAGCATTCTCTCATTCAAATAAAATAACATTGTTTTGTTAACCTTTGGTCAATTAAGGTTCTAAAATTGGGATTTGACCAAAAGTCAAATTAGTTCACAATTTATTGACTTCTTTTAATTGTACTCGTAATTACCTTATAACTTTCAGTTTCGTGTAATTTTACCCCTACTAAACTCAAACACCAACCTCAAAGTTTAGTGTCTTTTCCATTTTGATCCAAGATTTCTGATTTATGCAAATTGATCCTCAATTAACCATTTAACTTTTAATTTTCTTCAATTTCATCCTTAATTTCACTCAATTGAGTTTTGAAAAAAATAAATTTGATCCTCTAAAATTTCAATCTTCTCAATTAAATCCAAATTAAGCTTATTTTTAATTAAATCCTTATACTTAATTAATTCTTTTAATTTATGAGTGAATCTTATTTTAATTTGTGCTGAAATGTGTACATTAACCATATTTTTAATCAAATTTTTCAACGATAAGAGGATTGAAGTTCTCATGTTATCGAGGCAGATTTGGTGTTGATTGTGCGCAATTGGCACAAAAGGAACCATATAAAGGAGAAATAATTTCTTTGTCCCATAACCAATCATTCAGGTCTCCACAACGATTTTGGAAATAGTAGAGCTATTTATATGCTGGTGCCATAGTGCATTAGTATTGACGATGACAATGGCGGTGGTACATGTTGAAACTTTTGAGTCAGTGACTGCCATGGGAGAATAGAAATCCTGGTGAGGTGCCTGATTTTTTCCAAGAAATACCATTTACTTGCTTATGGTCACCATGGGATCCTAGGACGGATAATTTGGAGACAGCCCTGCCCTTCAGATTACCTGCACCGAGTGATTGTTTTCAACTCAAAAATTCAAACCTTCACATTCGTGGTTGTTTTATGCCGCTATTATTTATTTTTATATTTTAAAAATGTTTTTAAAAAATAATATTTTTTATTTTAAATTAATATTTTTTTTATATTTTTAAATCATTTTAATGCACTGTTTTCAAAAATAATTTTTAAAAATAAAAAAATATTACTTTAATATATTTTTAAATAAAAACACTTTAAAAGCAACCAAAATTACACTCTAAAAGTTGAATTTTTCCTATTTTGATAAATCTAACTTTTTTCGTGCATTTTTTTATTTTTTAATTATAAATATTCAAATTAACTGATATCCATCTTAATTAATTCTTTAAGATTCAAATAAATCTCTAGTAATCGTCTGATTTATAATATTTAAATTATTAATTCCTGAATAGTTAAGTTTTGAGTTAGCATTGGAGTTAGCACCGTTCATTAAAGCAGTCCACTTTCATTGATTGAATGTCCCAGGAGTGAAAATTACCAGGGCTGGTTTTCAATGCTCGGTGGTTTTTTAACCTCTTGGGTCTGCATTGAGTTTCATTTTGTTTTTTCCCCCATGTTGAGAATGTAAGATGGTGCTAAGAACAAGATAACATTTGCTTAGGTCTGCATACGAGAAAGAGAGGACTGCTTCGAGACTGTCGGTAGTCCAAGGAAGTGCCATAATATAGAGGGAAAGAGATTGTAAGATGAGAATGGTTCAAGTGAAGAAGAGGATTCGATTAGTGGATCAGATGTAGAGGATGCTCAAGATGAAGAGAGGCGAGATGAGGAGGAAGAGGAAGAGGCTGCTTTGATACATTTGCTTAGGACATCTTTCAAGCTCAGGTGATTGAAAATTTCAAGAAACGAAAACAGAGGCCAGAGAAGGAGAAGCAGAGGAGTTTCTGCTTTCTAGAATATCAGGTGCGAAATGCATTATGCTCGGCTAGGTGCAGCTTAATTCTTACTTTTTTAAGCTCCGTGCTGTGCATGCTCTAAGCACGAAAAACACAATTTGTAATCTGTTTATTCTTCTCCACGCATCCAACAGGAAGGCCAGCAGCAGTATCAATAACAGCAAAAACGCCAGTAACATTCTTGTGGTTCATGGTTATCAAAGATGGTCAATTTCATTCTCATTTTACTTTTGGTTTCTATTCCCCTCTTAACCATTAGCATCCCTAAAACTTGAAAAACAAAGCTGAAAAGATCATGAGCCTGCAATGCTATGCATTTCTTGACAGCGATGCTGTGAAGACAAAGCAGAAACCATTAAACCGAAACATGGCCAGCAAAAGACCAGCAACTTTAGTATCAGACAGAATCGGTCATCGGGTGCCAATAAAGAATAAGCAAAGCAGTTCCCACACTAAAGCCGAGGACAAGCAACGAGCAACCTATACAGAATCCAAATAGTACCCACGTTGAGGAGAATACACCTGTTGGTTCTTATGTAGGCACCACAACAAACACAAAAATCAGAATGCGAGGCATTTCTTCTCTGCCGAATTCATTAGGGTTGCGAGGGATGCCATGAAATCACGTTCTTGCCAAAAACATATATATATTAAAAAAAGCACACTGAAAAAATATTGCAGTCATAAACTGCAAAACAACAGAGGTTCATAAACAAACAAAAAAGTTGGGTAGTTCCATGACTGAAAGAACCTTCAATATTAAATTTAGAATGAAACACAGTTTTTTCGTCACCTCTCCTGCAGATATGTGGCGGGATAGACATTCAATACAAAATGGATAAACACCATCTCGTGTACCTACAGTTACAATCAGAGCAAGAACACCATCGCCATTAAAACAAGGGTACTAATCTGAAAATTTGAGAAGAATTATTCGAATAAGAACATGAATGGCGCAAAATTGCAAAACTTCACTAATGACAACCTAAGCCAAGGTGTCAGCATTATCACAACACTAAATATAACCCCATTTAAGTTCTATCTTCTCCCGGCAATTCTCAATAAAGGAGAAATTATACCCTGTATCTCTTGTAGTGAATGTTGAATTCTGATCTCCTCTTCAACTGACCTTTTAAGGTTTCTGATATGACTTTTCAAAGCATCAGAAGCTCTAATATCATCAGCCCGCATCTCAAGTACCTTTTTAGTCAACCCCATCAATAAACCTGAATGTCTTGGCATAGTTGAGTGCTTATGCAAGAAACCCAACAACAACCCAAGCTCCTCCTCATCCAAATTCACAACACATTTCAATAACTTCCTCCTTGCCACCATTTCCTCCATCACAGCCACCACATTCTCTGGATTCTTCCCACTCAAAACTGAAACCAGCGCTTCTTTATGCCTAAACTTCTTCAACAACTTATCATGCTCCGACAATTTCACCTTCTTTGGCCTCATTATCAAATGATCCCCCTCATTTGGCTTCTCCCCTTGACTCCTATGAAAATACCTAAAATATGTTGGCCTCAAAGCCCGCCTCTGTGGTTCCTCTACACTGCCTAGCGCCCAAAAATTCCCTGATTTACTCTCTCCCACATCCTCCTTTCCTTTTCTCCTCCCAGCAAATATAATCCCATTGGAAGACCCAATGACCCTAGTCATACAATCCGGAGAAAACCCAATGGACATAAGCGGGGCAGGAAACCTCATGGAATGAGTAACCTTCATTTTTGCATAATCAAAAACCTTCATATACCCATCTAAAGCCACACTCAAAATCCTATACTGCAAAGCCTCCTCTCCACTCTCTTTCCCTACTTTCCCTACACAAATAGAAGTGACAGTCTTGTTATGACTCTCCATCGAATAAACCATCTTCCCTCCTCCAATCAAATCCCATATCTTCAAACTATTCCCTCCTGCAGTCGCAACCATTCCGCCTGAGGGCAAAAAAATCACATCCTCAACTGGCTTTCCATGATTCACTTCGATAACTGATTCCTTACTATCAACCCTCACATCCCACAGCTTTACCGTGTGATCATAAGACCCAGTAACAAATATCTCTCCATTAATCGGAGAGCAATCACCACACCTTGCATAGTCCCTGTGACCATACAAGTCCGAAACCACACTCTCTCCAGCAACATCCCAGTATTTAACAACAGAATCATCACCACCAGACACTAAATGTAGCTTATCGAGTAACGGGTACTTAACAAAACGAACAGGGCGCGTGTGGGACTTCAGGCGACGAAGAGGGGTTCGTGTCTTTACATCGAATACCCGAATAAGGCCGGAGAGATCGGAGGCAGCGATCAGGGAGCCGTCGCAGCGGAAGGAGCAGGAGGTGACAACATCGGAGAAGGAGATGTTGGAAGAGGGAGAGAGTGTTTGGGAGGAGAAGAGAGTGAGGGAGGCGGAATTGGCGGCGGCAAATTGGTGTGGGGATATAGGTGAGAAATCTATGGAAGGGATGGAGGAGATGAGGTTTGAAATTTGGTGGGATTTGAAGGAAGACCAGTATTTGGATTCAGGGGTTTTCGATGGGGTTTTAGCTTTGGGTTTTAGCTTTGGTTTTGTAGGGAAGGTTTTAGAGATGGTGATTTCTCGGGGTTGTTCTACAAGAAGGTCTGCCATTGCAGATGGCTTTGCTTTTCTTTTTAGGGTTTTAGCAGTGGTTTGCACATAGAGTTATACAATTGCTCGCAGCTAGCAGGCTGGCTGGCTGGTAAGATTACCCATTACTTCTCCAATACCTAAGCTAAAATGCCATTACCCAAAAGCCCACAATTATGTACACCATAGCCCATGCTCAAGCTTTATTCCCTGTATTTTGAATAAAATTATAGCATAGTTCTTTATGTTAGAATACCTGTAACAGGCTAATAATTCTAGCTAACTCACTTTATTAGAACAGGTTTCTCTTAATTCCACATGCATCTTTTATTAAACTAAAATACGACGGCAGTCCTGAGATTATTCTTCCAACTCTTGATCTTTGCTTTTGTCTCATAGTTGTCTCCTTTGTCATCATGTTCGTTCTAGAAATTTCGTTTTGCTTTTTTTTTTTTTTGTTTTTTTGAATAATTTCTCACAACCTTCTGTCAATTTTCTTTTATCTATTAAAAAAAAAAAACAAGAGGGGAGATCGAGAAGGAACTTGCATAAATGGGAGAGTTGGATTTGCATAAATATGAATCCTTTTTCTTTAATTTTCACTCTTTAAAAATCATGTCATTTAGGTTCTCTTCTGGTTGTTGATTTGATGTTTATTTTTTTTTTATTTGGTGTTCTTCTCCTAGATGAAATTATGCTTTTTATGTTCTACCTTCTCTTTTTGGTTTTTTAATTTTAATTTCCTCCCAAAGCTTTTTTTAATTGTTAGAAAAACTTTCCCATGTTTTTTTCCATTTCCTGGATGTCCTTGACGCTTTGTGGGTTTGTTTAAAAGATTCATTATTTATTTTTGTGTTTCAAAAGCGTTTTTAAAAAAATTTAAATTTTTTTTTGCTTTAAATTAATATTTTTATTATTTTTAGATCATTTTGATGCATTGATTTTAAAATAATTTTTTAAAAAATAATAAAAATATTATTTTGATATATTTATAAGTAAAAAACACTTTGAAAAGCAATCGCAACTATACTCTTAAACAGTTAGAGGCAATTCCTTTTCTTTCTCTATATTTTTTATGCACTTTTATTTCTTTATTTTCATTGGTTTTTCTAAATAAGTTGTTTGATGCACATCTTATTTTGTTTTTCTTATTGATAAGTTGCTTTTTCTAGATTTTCAATTGTTACTCCTCTTTGTAGGTGAGTAACAATGGAGAATAAGGAAATAACTTGAAAAGATATGGTAGTCTTTAGTGTTCATTTTCCCTCCCTTTATTTTATTAGGTAAAATTTGTCATAATCAATTTTTCACCCTTATTTTAGGCAAGATTTTAGAGCATAGAATTTGTCATAATCAATTTTTCACCCTTAATTTTTATATGTATCTAATTTAATTTTTGGTATTTAGTTTTTATTATGATGATAATATAAATAATAAAAAGAAAAAAAAGTCTAGGAAGTGAAATAAAAAGAAAGAGAGAATGGGGGACTAAGAAGAGTAGAGACTAAAAATAATAAGGAAGAAAAAAGAAAATAAAAATAAATAGGAGGATCAAGAAAATTTAGGGGTATTAAAAAAAATTAGCTCATTTGTAATATTTATATTATTTGACTCGACCTAATTCATCAAAGTCAGATAATGTGGATATTACAGATGATACTAGGTTTAGAAACCTAAGAAATTTATGCCAAAGATTGGGCAGTAGGTTGAGATTTTTGAAACACGGTCAACCCGACCCAACTTATATACCCTATAGCAACAAACTTAATTTGTTGTTGTATGTTTTTTTTTTCAATTGATTCTTCCATTTTAGTCAATTGATTCAAATGATATATTAAGTATAAATTATTTGTTACAGTTTATAACAAGTTTTGTATAATTTATTGAGCCTAAATTTTAATTCTAATTAAGGTCAACCCATGAAAGTCAGCATTATAAGGCCCAACTCATGGATGTTTATAATATCCATAAGAAATTTAACCCAACTCGATATATCTAATCCGCTTGGGTTCAAAAATAATTAAATGGATCAAGTTTATAATTTGTTACATATTAGAAGTTGGGTTGGATATAATTATAAGCCCAAACCCCCAACTATATTCATGAACATCCCCCAAGAAAAATTGAAAAATTATTGAAAGAGATCCTACACGTTAAGAAAAGAAAATTTAATTAATTTGGAATTTATGATCAAGAAGGAAACAATATAAATTGCCTAACATTATTTTTGTAGTTTAGTTTTTCTTTTCATATAGAATATCCTATACAATATAAATAAGAGACATCTAGAAAAAAAACAAGGGGGCATGAGAAAATCATTAAAAAAAGACATACTCTTACAAAGGATCCACTTTAGCTTGTAAAGCAAAGAAGAAGAAGAAGTCCTTAGCCAAAAACACCAACATAACCATACTCGATACAAATCAACAAACAATATTAATTGACTCACTAAAGGTGCCAATTAGGTTAATGACGAGGTCAATGGGTCAACAAGCTTAAGAGGCACTTAATGGGCTTATTCATGATATTTAGGTCAAGTCAAGCTTTTAGACATCAACAAAGAATTATTAAGATTTTATTAATGCAATATATGCAAGAGTTAGACAAACTTAAGTCAATTTTGGGCTTATTAAGTTGATTTTGACCTTATTTTTTTAGTGCATAATTTTACACAAACAAACATAATTTTTTATTCGACTGTTTGATTAGGCTAAAATTTTACCAAAACATTTCAGAGGCCTAATTTTTATATGATTTTAGAATTTTATAGTGATCAGAATTGTGAATTTTAAGGAGGCTAAAAGTCATGATTAGATCTTAATTAATTTAATTTACATACAAGATGGGCATGATCTATCTACAACATGGGCCTAATTATTTTTGCAATGGTGGGCTATCCAAATAGAGTAGGTGACAACCTTGATTTATCAAGTTTTTCCATGTGTTTTATTGATTCAATGTAAGTTTAGGAGTCTTTATTGTGTGTGAAAAACTTTATAGCAGCAAAAAAGTTTATATTAGATAAGTTTGACAACTCAAAAATTCTTATCTAATATGAAAATACAGTCCTATAAAGAAACCAAGGGGCAATAACAAGCTTAGTTTAAAGATTTTCTTATCATTCTAGGACATTATTGATGATTTTAGGCTTTTTTTTTTCTAATACATAGTTTTACGCTAACAAATATAACATTTGATCTAACTATTGAAACAGGCTAATATTTCTTTCAGAAGAGTACAAAGCCTTATTTTATATAGGGTTAAAATTCCATAGCAACCGGACATCTAGAATACCTTGTGATAAGATCTAACAACTACTATACAGAAATTGCATTATTTTCCTAGGTTGTTTAGGATTATTTTTTCTAATAATACTCATTTAATATTTTTCCAGTCTTGTTTAGGGTATTTTTACCTCGTATGAATAGAGTTATTTAGCTTGTAATTAGATTTTTCCTTTCAGGTTGGTTATTCATAATTATTATTATATGTGTGAGGTTTGTTTTTACTTTTGGTTCTTCAAGAACTTTTTTTAGATTTATCAAAGATCAATTGTCTTTGTGGTGTTCTTCCTTATACTTCTTGTTCGTGATTCTTTTATAATTATTGGGTGGGGGTTTCATTTTAATAGTTTTAGTTTCTCGGTTCAAGTAATCATTGTGTTGAGCTTTTGTCAGCCAAATTTGATTTTAGATTTCTTGGTTTTGTTCTTTCTTATATATGGGTTCAAGGGTTCTTACCCGTCAAGTTTGTATCAGTTGGTATCAGAGCAAGGCTCTAAAATTAAGTTCTATTTATCTTTATTACAATTTATGTGTTAATTTTTATTGTTTCCTCAAATTTGAGTTTATTATAGTCTTATTACATTAGTTTCTTGCTTTTACATTCATTTTTTATGTTTTCATTTATATTTGTATTTGATTCATTTTGTTATTCTTTTCATATTCGTATTTTATTTTCTTTACAGTTTTTGGTTGTTTCTTGCTCCTTTGAATCCAAAAATATGAGGTTAACATTGTGAAGTTTTTATTTTTTATTGTTAGACATTACTTAAAGGATTGAAAAGACGAGTATGAGAGGTAAAAGGTAAAAAGATGAGCATATTATTATGAAAAGCTATATTTTATTGAAACATGAAAGAAGTGATATCTATTTAAGTGTATGCATATAAGAGAGTGTTTGAGGATATATTTTATTGTTTCTCAGACTCTAACGATGTCTTCTAAAGATGCATCATCACCACCAAAAGATCATACCTTTTTTTATACATGTTATACAACAATAATTGGAAAGAGTGGAATTAAAGTTTAAAAGAGTTTTTGACATATTAGAGAGGCATGAGAATAAGATTAATAACCTATGAGGAGGAACAAATTGTAAGGGTCTAGAGGTTAGAAAGCTAGAAAGGCATGTTACACCACCTATAAACGAGTTTATTGATGATACTGACGACGAGGAAGCTAAAGATAGGTTTCGTGACCTAAAACCAAATGGTCGGTGGTTTTGTCAAGGTGATCAATTCAACCATAGGGGTGAAATTTGAGATTTTAGATATCATAATGGCTTGGATAAAAACTTGGGCAGTATTGAGATGAAAGTTCCAGCATTTCAAGGTAGAAACAATCATGAGGTTTATTTAGTGTGGGAAAAGAAAATTGAGTTTATTTTTCATTACCATAACTATATGATGGTGTTTGCAATAACTAGTATAAACAAAGTTGATTATTTAGTGGGATCAACTTATATTGGGTAGAAGGATAAACCATCAGAGACCCATTCTTACTTAGAAGGTTATGAAAACAATTACGAGGAAAAGATTTATTCAAAGACACTACCACCGAGGTTAATATCAAAGGTTGCAAAGTCTAACTTAGGGGTTTAAGAGTATAAAGGATTATCACAAAAAGATAAAAATTGCTATAATTAGAGCTAAAGTAGTGAAGGACATATAAGCTGTAAACCCTGGGAAAAATAAATAAATAAAAGTGAAGAAATTCATGCATATGATTAAATAAAAACAGGAATTCAGAAATTTTTGAATATAAATTTCCGGATGAAATAATTCGAGATATTATAATAAACCCGGTACTGTTGAGGGTTAGATTTAATTGAACAGAATAATACACTTAAAGGAAAAGAGGGCCTAAATGCAAATAAGGAAAAATATAGAGTATAAGTACTCTCTCCTCATAAAAAATCTGCAGGAACCATAAGGAGATAAAATAGGGAGTTTTATACCCATTCTTGCAAAATCAAGAGAGAAACACTAAAATTTCAAGAACTCATCCAAGATTAAGGGTTTATAGATGGGATAAACACTTAAGAGCAAGGAATTACCAAGAAATTGAACAAGAAGAAAAGAAAGGAGGGAGTTAAAAATCTTGGCCAAGTTGAAGATCAAAATCTTAATTCGTACCGAGTAAGGTGTTGTAAACATGATCTTAAAAATTCATTTTAAATTCGATAATGAATTGATGCCTTGATATTGAATCATAGGTTAGGGTTCTTAGACATGAATTGGGGGAAAAATACTTATTGTTAAGATTAAGTTAATTCATGTGTGTAGTATGTAGTTTATGAAAGTATTGTGTGAAGGGGAGGGGGAGACGAATCTGGACAGACTTGTCTCCTGACTTTCGATGAGATTTCAGGTAGGAGGATGAGGGAATTAGAATCGGATTCCCCCATAGAAATTGTAGATTTGAATGTTAGCTAACAAAGGAAACTGGTCTTGCTTAATTTGGAGATGTAAAACTCCAATTATAGGTTACTAACCGAGACTGAGTCGTGACTGATTATGTTGGACACTAACAGTTCAAATGTGTAGATAGTAACAGTTCAAAGTTAGACAGTAACGGTTGGACAAATGATTCAAATGTCTAGAACGATAGATTAAGCGATAAATAAGATTCAATGTGTAAATAGTAATAGTTCAAATATCTAGACAGTAACAGTTCAAAGTTAGATAGTAACGGTTGGACAGTAACAGTTCAATAATGGTTGGACAATAACAGTTCAATAACGGTTGGACAGTAATAGTTTAATGTGTAGACAGTAATAGTTCAAATGTCTAGACAGTAATAGTTCAAAGTTAGATAGTAACGGTTGGATAGTAACAATTCAATGTGTAGACAGTAACAGTAGACTTTCATGTGAATACTATATATAAAAATTGACACGATCAAAAGATTGATGTCATCTCTCAAGTGCAAGAGTGTCGAAGTAATAAATAACCTGGCAAGACCGGGGTCGAACCACAGGGAGGTTAACTATATAAATTATAAACAACAACAACAATAATAATAAGTTAAAGAGAGCTTTGAGATGTGATATTGATGTAAGGATTAAATAAGGATAAAATAATTGTCAAGGTTAGAGGATCCACTAATGTTTTTTCAAACAAGTATAGTATAAACTTTTTTTATTACTCAACTGGAAACCACACACAAAAGAGGTTCCAATCGGATTATAAATTATTAACATGATTACATTAGTTATCTTATTCGAATAATGTTAATACTTGTAAATGTTGTCAGGCATTCATGATTATAACTTATGTTAACAACAAATCAAGTTCCTTTCATAGTATAGGTGTCGGTTATACCATACAGTTGGGTTATGAAAGTGTCAAGTATTTGTTGTACCAAGGGTTATACAACATAAATCTAGATTAACCATTTAACAAGCAAAGTATTATAAGTGAACAAGATAACAAATATAAAACATGTTAGTATCAAACATTAAGGTCCTTGTTGAGTTTATATTATACTTATTCTTACACCATTAGTGTAACCTTTTCACCTTGACATGATAAACTTAGCTAAACATAATGAAAGAGAGAAACATAAATAAACAAGGAAAGGAAATGAAAAGCATAAGCAAGAGATTAATATAAGCAAAACTTAAGCATTACAAAATATAAAGAGCAAGAGCATGATCTTAATCTGAAAACCAAGATGCCTAAATAGATGGCAAATGCCTCCTTTTATAGGCCAAAATTTGAAACTATTGATTTGTTAACTAATTGTTAAGTGGGTGGCCACATCTTGACTTGGTAACAATCCTTATCTTCTTGTTTGCCAAAAATGTCATTGATAACATCATAATTTGAACAGACTTAAATCATGAAAGTTCTAGAAAATTGTCTCAGCTTTCCAGGAAAAAAAAAGTTGAGGTCATTGGAACTTCTACAACTCGAGATATGGACTGAACACGAACGATTATGCGGGCTGCGGACAGTCGGACTTCTTTGTTGTTGCTACAATTTGGACTTGAAAACGGCCTTTTTAAATCTTGGACTCTGCATGAAAGTTTTAGGCCTATGTCTTAGCTTTTCATCCATATAAGGTAGACCTAAATCTAAGATCTATAGCTCCAGATATGACCCAATGACCGAACAATGTTCCAGTTTGGACTGAACCAGCATCTCTTTTCTAAGTTTGGCCCTCTCTTTGTCCTTTCAATTTCCGTACTTAAACTCATCAATCAATCCTTTCATTTATGTGATAGGCCTGCATTTAAGATGACTATTTACCATAAATTAAAGGTATCTTATGGTATCAGACTTGTTATTATAAAACATGCTTTAGTTAAGGAGTTATTGATACTTCAAGTGCAAAATAATGATATAAAACCTTGATAAAAATACACTTTTAAGTACTAATCAAGAATATAAAAGAATTGAGTCATACGAACACTTGCACAGTGAGATACTAACTCTGAAAATATACATGATATATGTATGTATGTTATTATAAGGAAATGAACATGCATAGAAAGTAACATATGAGTAATGGATGAATATGGATTCTCTATAATATCAGCTTGAAGGAATCATAACCAAAAACTTCATTGTGATTCAGGAGGAGCAACCAGGATTGGATCTTTTGTTAGGGGAGGTCGCGAGATAGGCGAAACAAGTGCGTGATTTTCCCTCCTATTTGCACATATACAATTTAAAATTCTTCTGGTGAATGTAATTATAATAAATATCATGTTCAAAGTAAATAAAGCCTAGCGTATTTTCAAGATTAGCATCGGCTAATGGCATCCGTGATAGGATCGTCGGGAAATGAATTACAAGATTAGCTTCGGCTAATGGCATCCGTGATAGGAATGTCGGGAGATGATTTACAAGATTAGTTTCGGCTAATGGCATCCGTGATAAGATTGTCGAGAGATGAATTACAAGATTTGCTTCGGCTAATGGCATCCATGATAGGGTTACTAGGAAATGAGTTTCAAGATTAGACTTTGCAAGGTCACCCAGTTCACGCAAGTAAATAAGAGTATCCAAATTAAGAATATGCAAATGAGTGTTAATTGGGTTTAAAAGATTTACAAGTAATATATATAAGTTCTCTGTTATAATTCTTATGGATCCGATCGAAAATTAATACTTCATTTGTATACATTACATTAGCATATATATATATATATATATATATATATATATATATATATATATATATATATATTCTTTATCAACATAATGGTATGTTTATTTATGTATCGAGTCCATCAAATATCCAAGGAGATCATTAGTTTAGGACTCTACTTTGTCAAGCTTATGTAAATATTTAACTTAAACAAAAGGGAATTAATGTGTTTATGTAGTATACTTTTGTGTAAACCTTGATGCATTTTTATAAAAGTTTAGCTTAGAACGTAGTATTTTAGTTATCTTGTAATTAACCATTTTGAAATGTTTAAGAACACTTATTATGTTGTAAATGCTTTCTTTACATGTTAGTATTCCTTTTCTTTTAAATTTTATGTAAATCATATTATAAAATTTTATGATATGATATGTAGACTATGTTCATATTGAACTTACTCTTAAGATATATATATATATATATATATCGTGTGGATTGTATGAGGTGTTGAATAATGATGTTTGATGAAAGGTCCGGAATTATGGGACTTTGTGATGATGGGTTGATTGAGTAAATTGATAGTAGTCGATAATTTGGGATGTCCTAAATACAAATGAAACTCTGCCAAATTTTTGGTGAAAAAAAAAATTACCCTCAAATAAAGAGGATATGTTGGGATCTTTTACTATTGAGCAAGTCGTACAGTCGGACTGTTACATAAGCAATAATGACAAGATTTCTAAATGGATTTATTCACGATATTGTAAATGAAGTAGAATTACAACATTATATTGAGTTAGAAGAGATGATACGTATAGCTATAAAAGTTAAAAGGCAACAAAAATATAAGAGTAGTAAATGACAAGTAAGTAATTCAGGTTCTTTCTCATCATGGAGGCCAAATTATAAGAGAGAGATAGGGCTACTCAAACCAAGCCAATTATAAGGTCGAACCTTCTAAGGCAAAAAAAAAAGGGTTGCTGCTAATTCTAAAGGTAAATTTGATATTCAACCTACTCGTAACCATGATATTAAATGTCTTAGGTGTTTTAGGGTTGGGCACATAACTTCTCAATATCTAAATAAGAAAGTTATGATTTTAAAGGATCACAATAAAATTGAATCAGAAAGTGATAGATCTAAAGATGATGAGATGCCACTACTTGATAATTGCAGTGATAGGGATGTAAAGTATCTAGTTGAGGGTGAATTGTTATGAATTTGGTATGTATTTAATGTTTAGATCAAGGAATATGATGTGGAGCAACAAAGAGATAATATATTTCATATAATATGTCATATCAGCAACAAAGTATAAAATATGATTATATATAGAAAAAGTTGTGCTATATTTATTATGAAATTGAATATGAACACTATTAAATATCATAAACCTTATAGGCTTCAATGGTTGAAAAAATATGGTGAAATAAAGGTTACAAAACTGGTCTTGGTGTCAATTTTTATTGGGAAGTATTCTGATGAGGTTTTGTATGATGTAGTTTCTAAGCATACGAGTCACTTGTTTTTAGGATTTTTATGGCAGTTTGATAGGAAAATTATATATGATGGGTTTAGGAATAGATATACTCTTGTAAAAGATGAAAATTTCATCACACTTATATCATTATTATCGAAACAGATCTACAAAAACCAATTAAAGTTAAAAGGAAAAAAATAAGGTAGAGGGGAGTGAAAATACAAGAGAGACTGTGAGTTTAGAGAAAACCATGGGAGCCATAAAGAGGAAAAAAAATAACAGATTCAGCTAAAAGAGAAAAAGAAATAGTTTTACTCGAGAGTAGAGGTAAAACACAAGGAGAGAAGAAAACAATGATGAAAAAAATAAAAGAGTGTGAAAAAATAAATAAGAATCTAAGTTTTTATGCAAAGAACAATGAGATCAAAAATGTTTTTTATTCTAACAAGTCGATGATTGCACTTTTATACAAAGAGGCTTATTTTAACACTAACAAACTTGATCATTGTCTTCCTAGTGTGGTTGTTTCTTGATTGTAGGAGTTTAAAGATTTGTTACCCGATGAGATTTCTAGTGACTTACTACCGATAAAGGGAATCAAAGATCAGATTGATCTTGTACCCGACACTATGATTCTTAACTGACCAGCCTATCAAAGTAACCAAAAAAAAAAGGAACTTCAAAGGCAAGTTGAAGAGTTGATGTCAAAGGGGTATTTAAGATAAAACATGAGTTCATGTGTTGTTCTAGTGCTATTTATGCCTAAAAATGATGGAACTTAGAGGATGTGTGTTAATTGTTGCACTATCAGCAATACTATGGTAAAGTATAAACATTATATCCTTATGCTTGATGGTGTGTAGATGAATTATATGATGATTATGTATTTATGAAAATTGATTTGAAAAAAGGATATCATCATATTAGAATGAAAGAGGGTGACAAAGAAAAAACTGCTTTTAAGACTAAGTATGGTTTGTGTGAATTATGCCTTTTAGTCTTATTAATGCCCTAATGCCTTTATGAGATTGATGAATTATGTGCTGCTTGCATTTATAGGCAGATTTGTAGTTATCTATTTTGATGATATTTTGATCTATGGTAAGAGTTTGTATAAACATGTTGAACATTTACATATTGTTCTTGATGCTTTACATAAAGAGTTGTTGTAATGCTAATTTGAAAAGGTGTACTTTTTGCATCAAAAGAATTGTGTTTCTAGGTTATGTTGTTAATGCAAAAGGTATTGAAATGACTGAGAAAAAAGTTAAGTCTATCCAAGAATGACCTACACCTAAATTGATCACTAAGATAAAAAGTTTTCGTGGTTTGGCTAAATTTTATAAATGATTTGTTAAAGACTTTAGAACTCTAACCGTATCTTAACTGAAATTGTTAAAAAGTCAGTAGGTTTTAAATGAGGAATTAAACAAAATAATGCATTTAAACTTCTTAAAGAGAAGCTTTGTTCAACACCTGTATTAGTTTTACCTGAATTTACAAAAAACTTTTAAGATTGAATACGATACCTTAAGAATAGGTATTATAGCCATTTTAATGCATAATATATGACTTATTGCCTAATTTAGAGAAAAGTTCAATAGATTAGCATTGCATTAAATTACCCTACTTACGATAAGGAGTTTTATGCTTTGGAGAGAACTTTGGAGACTTAACAGCATTACTTATGACTAAAAGAATTCGTGATTTTTTTGGATCATGAATCGTTGATATATCTGAAAGGACAAGTTAAGTTGAACTGGCGACATGTCAAGTGGGTGGATATCATTGAAATGTTTCTGTATGTGATCAAATACAAGCAAGATATGGAAAATATAGTGGTTGATGCATTATCGCAAAGATATATTCTTCTTTCTACTGTGAATGTGAAATTTTTAGGATTTAAATATGTGAAAGAATTGTATACCAATGATAATGATTTCACTAATGTGTATGTTGCTTGTGAGAAGTTAGTGTTTGGAAAGTTTTATAAACTTGATGGTTACTTGTTTGAATATAATAAATTATGTGTGCTTGGTAGTTTTATGCATGAATTGTTTATTTGTGAAGCTCGTGGAGGCAATTTAATAGGGAATTTTAGTGTTAAAAAGGCTCTAGATATTTTGCATGAATATTTTTATTGGCGTAAGACAAAACGTGATATGCAAAAAGTGTGTGATAGAAGCATTGCATGTAAACAAGTTAAGTCTAAAATCTTACTACATAGTTTGTATACTTATTTGCCTGTATATAAGGAACCTTGGGTAGATATTTCTATGAATTTTAATTTAGGGTTACGTAGGTCAAAAAGCGGTCGATATTCTATATTTATGGTTGTAGATAAATTTTATAAGATGATGCATTTCATATCATGTCATAAAATTGATGATGCAACCAATATAATTGATTTGTTCTTTAAGGAGACAGTATGGCTTCATGGGGTTCCTATGAGTATAGTTTTAGATCACAATGTCAAGTTTCTTAGTTATTTTTGGAAGGTCTTGTGGAGAAATTTGAGAACGAAGTTATTATTTTTGATTACTTGTTATCCACAAATAGATAGACAAATGAAAGTAGTAAATAAAACTTTAACTATATTTTTATGTGTTGTCACTGAAAAGAATCTTAAGAATTAGAAGACTAATTATTATTTATTGAGTTTGCTTATAATCAAAGTGCACATTCCTCTAATGATTATTTACCATTTGAAACTGTTTATGGTTTTAATATGTTAACTCCATTAAATTTGATTTCTTTATCTGGTGATGAAAAAGTTAGTCTTGATAGTAGTAAAAAAGCTCAAATGGTGAAGGCACTCCATGAGAGTGTTCAACAACGTATAAAAAAGAAGAATGACCAATATGCAACAAAAGCTAACAAAAGGTGTAGACATGTTATTTTTTAACCAATGATCGGGTTTGAGAATATATACGTAATGAGAGATTTTCAGCCCATAGGAAATCAAAGTTGTAAACAAGAGGAGATAATCCATTTCAAATTCTAGAGAGGATCAAGGACATTTCCTATGAGTATGATGTTAGTTATACTTTTAATATTTCTAATCTTTATTTGTTTGATGCATGTTATGATTCGAGATCAAATTCTTTTGAGAAAAGAAAAAATGATGCAAATTAGCCTACAACATCGAGGGATTTACTAGAGGTGCCAATTGGGCTAATTATGAGGTTAAGAGCCAACAAAATCAAAGAGATACTTATTGGATTTATTCAGGATATTTAGGCCAATTCAAGCCTTCATATATCAATAAAAAATGATTAGGCTTTAATTAATTCGATGCATCCAATAGTTGGACAAGTTTAGTCAGTTTTGGACTTACTTTTCATAATGTATAATTTTATGCTAACAAACATAACTTTTGATTCAACCATTTGATCAAAATAAAAGTTTCCCAGAATATTCCAGAGGTCTTGTTTTATACAGGTTTAAAATTCAATAGTGATCGGGCATCGAGAAGGCCTTGTGATAAGGTCTAATAGCTATTATGCAAGAATTGCATTATTTTCCTAGTTGGTTTAGGATTTTATTTCCTAATTGCATTAGTAATCTTTTATTATTTTTCTAGCCCTGTTTATGATGTTTTACCTAGTATAGATAGGTTTATTTAGCTTGTAATTAGGTTTCTTCTTTACATATTGGATTATTTTTAGAATGTTATTGTGTGTGAGAGGATTACTCATACATATTGGTTCTTTATTGAATTGTCTTGAACCTATAAAATATTAACTATTGGTTATTTATTGAATTATCTCAAACAATACATAAAGGTCTAATCTTGTACTCTCTGAAATAATATGTTGCCAAACTCTATTTGACTCGAAACTTTACCAAAATATAGTTTCATGTGTCTAGTATCTCCCTGTAAAATTTCAGATTGTTTCAATGTAAGGTTTGAGAGATATGCATGATCGCGTAAACTGATTTGCAGACATTTTAAGGTCAAATTTAGACCTGACTTGGCTTGTATCATCCTCCTCTTCTTTAAAAACATTCGACCTTGAATCTGTGTCATGAAAAAATCTTCTAAAGTAAAAAAATCAGTATCAAACGGAAGAATAACATCATCATTAAAACAAAGAAAAACTTTGTTAGCAAAAAAAGTCCCTCTAATAAATAAGCTCTCATTTTCAATCATTTTCGCCTTCTTTAATTTTAGTTGCTCCTCATATATTTGTTTAGGTTTCAAAGATACAAGAGTTATAGGTCTTCCATTTATCTAAAAGGAATACATATTTGTTACTCTATCATGTATAACTCTCCTATCATACTACTATGGTATACCAAACAACAAATGATTAGTTTGCATTGGTACAACATCACATAACACATCATTATATTATTTATCAATAGAAAAAATAATCAAAACCTGCTTATTCACTTTCACGTTACCACTATCATTCAATCATTATAATTTATAAGGTATGAGATGTTTGGTAGTGTATAAGTTCAACTCTTTCACAATTTTAATACTAGCTACATTAGTGACACGACCAAAAGATTGATGTCTTCTCCCAAGTGCAGGAGTGTCGAAGTAATAAATAACCCCAAGGCCGGGTCGAACCACAGAGAGGTTAATTGTATAAATTATAGTTAACAGCAACACAATAACAACAACAACAACAACAATAATAATAATAATAATAATAATAATGATAATAATAATAAAGAAGAAGAAGAAGAAGTTGATGAGAACTTTGAAATGGAAGATTAACGTAAAGATTCAACAATGATAACAACACATGTCAAGGTTAGAGGATCCACTAATGGTATAAACTCTTATTATTCAATTGGAAACCACACACAAAGGAGGTTCCAATCAAATTATAAACTGTTAACATGATTACATTAGTTATCTTATTCAAATAATGCTAATACTTGTAAATGTTGTCAAGCATTCATGATTATAACTTATGTTAACAACAAATCAAGTTCCTTTCATAGCTCAGGTGTCGGTTATACCATACAGTATGGGCTATGAAAGTGCCAAGTATTTGTTGTACCAAGTGTTATACAACATAAATCTAGATTAACCATTTAACAAGCAAAGTATTAAAAGTGAACAAGATAACAAATATAAAGCATGTTAGTATTCAACATTAAGGTCCATGTTAAGTTTATATTATACTTATTCTTACACCATTAGTGTACCCTTTTCACCTTGACATAATTAACTTAGCAACACATAATGAAAGAAAGAAACATAAATAAACAAGGAAAGGAAATGAAAAGCATAAGCAAGAAATTAATATAAGCAAAACTTAAGCATTACAAAATATAAAGAAAGAGCAAGAGCATGATCTTGATCTGAACACCAAGATGCCTAAATACATGGCAAATGCCTCCTTTTATAGGCCAAAATTCGAAACTATTGATTTGTTGACTAATTGATGAGTGGGTGGCCACATCTTGACTTGGTGACAATCCTTATCTTCTTGTCTACCAAAAACGTCATTGATGACGTCATAATTTGAACAAACTTAAATCATGAAAGTTATAGAGAATTGTCTCATCTTTCCAGGGTAAAAATTTGAGATCATTTGGACTTCTAGAACTCGAGATATGGGCTGAACACTAAACAGTGTCTGGGCTGCAGGACAGATTCGGACTTCTTTGTTGTTGCTGCAATTTGGACTTGAAAACGGCCTTTTTAAATCTTAGGCTCCACATGAAAGTTGTAGGCCTATGTCTTATCTTTCCATCCATATAAAATAGACCTAAATCCAAGATCTGCAGCTCCAGATATCACCCGATTACCGAACAGTGTTCAAGTTTGGACTGCACCAATCATCTCTTTTCTAAGTTTGGCCATCTCTTTGTCCTTTCAATTTCAGTACTTCAACTCATCAATCAATTCTTTCATTTATGTGATAGGCCTGCATTTAAGATGAACATTTACCATAAATTAAAGGTATCTTATATTATTAGATATGTTATTATAAAACATGCTTTAGTTAAGGAGTTATTGATACTTCAAGTGCAAAATGATGATATAAAACCTTGATAAAAATGCACTTTTAAGTACTAATCAATTAGTACAACTACCACCATTTGTAATTAAGTTACATACCTTATTATGAACATGGCATCTTATGTGGAATACATTTTCCCTCTAACCTTCTGAATCATCCACCTTGACATGTATATTCAGTGCTCTCCTCACTATAAGTGCCTCTCCCACTTCTGGGATGCTCAACATAAACATCATCAACATCCTTCAATGGTGACATCTTATTATTAGTTTTCATAACCATGACTTTTTTATTTGGACATTGTGAAGCAACATGACCAAAACCTAGATAATGAAAGCATTTAATGTCATGGTTACAAGAAGTAGGAGTAACATTGTTACCTTTAATAGCGACCGAGGTGTCTTTCTTATATCTAGGGTATTCTGCTTTGCCCTCCTCATTCTACTGTGATGGACCACCCTAGTATTAGCCTTCCAATTGGATTTCCAAGGTTTCGAATGGTCTAATGGTTGGCATTTTGAGTAGTACCCTTCCATTTAAATTGTTTCTCCACCTTCACAATAAACCCTCGCATAAAAGAAGGGTCGTAGGAAGTAAGGTCTCGATGAGTAATTGAAAGTTGGGATTAAAAGAAATGAATAAATGATGAAAATTGTAAACCCCTAGGTAAAATCTATATGGATAATGAAGTAAATATTATGTTAAACAAGTGAATCAATTATTTACATTAAAGGGATGATGATAGATTTTGAAATGTAAAATGTTTATGTGTTAATTTTAAAAATAAAAATAGGAAAAATGACTAAAAAATAAAAAAGTTCAGAATGCAAATAAAAATTAAATAAAAGTTATTTATTAGGAAAGAATAGTCATGAGATCAAGTTTAATGAATTTAGATTTCACTTAGTCAAAGTTTGGTTTAAACAGGTATTAGGATATGGAAAATTTGACCCGACGAACATAAAAAGGTACAATGTAAACTAGTTGCCTGAAATTTTATAAAATAGTGATAATTATGAAGAATTTTTATAAATTTAGGGTGAAAATATTTAAAAAAGTAATTTGAAATTTTCAAATAAATTAATGTATGGTTTTATCGTTAATGACCCTGGCCGCTAGTATAAGCCCTACCCGATCTCAGCTTTTAAACTAAAAAGGGGTGAAATTTAGGGAAAAATTATATTATAAATAAAGATGGAAGTTTCCAATAAATTAATTAAAAATATGGATGATTTAATGTAACATTCTCGCATAATTTTATCATTCAATATTTAAATATACAACTTGTACATAGTTCAAGGAATTGTTTTTTACAATATAAATGTCAATTCTAATAAAACAAATTCGACGAGTTTTCCTTATAAATTGATATACCAAGTTATCAACTCTTTCAATTCTTATTTTCCATGTTAAATTATTCATCCTCAATTCTGATCCAACCATCCTGAATCATGTCACATATAACTTCATTCATAATTTTCCATTATCTTAGCAATTTAATGACACATTTCAAACATAAATCGAAATATAACTAAATATTTAAATCTAATATTATTACACATATTACAATCCTCAAAATGATAACATAAACATTACATTTATCAAAGTATTATGTTAATAATATATAATTTTTAAAAAATACTAAATACAATCCCTAAAATGATGATATAACATTACATGTCTTAAACTGCTACACTACTAGTTCTAGTTATACAACCAAAACATTAGAACATGTCATTTACAATAACCATACAGTAGGAGGCTATCCAAATCATTACTACTCTGGTTAGGACCGTGAGGAACTTGTAATTAAATATTTAATTCCTTAAATTAAATTACAATATTCAGTATGTACCGGTATTATTAATTTATACAATTTCTAATAATGTATCTAGCAATTAAATTAATGTCACTACTTTTTTTGAAAATTATATACTATCCCTATCCCTTAGTTGTTACCTTTAACAAAAAAACATAAATAATGTCATAATCCAATATGCAACCCATAATCATATGTTACAGTGTGTGTGTGTGTGAAAATGAAGGTTTAAGAATACTTGTTAAATGAGTATATGAGCAAAATCAAGTGATAATAATGTGAGAGTTTGTAAACCTGAATATTTCAAGAAGTATTCTAATAGGCCTTGTTATGAATATTGCAAATGACCATTGGAAAATGTTTACTAAGATGCGTCTCAAGAGTCAATAAAATTCCCCCTTACTCTGCCATCCTAGTAAGAACAGTTTAGCTAAATGGTTTTTTTTTTTTTTTATAATTACTACTACCCTCTCCCCCCAACCAAAACGAGACATTGTCCTCAATGTCCTAAGGTAGAAAGATAGAGTATAGAAGACATCACCTGAAACAACGAATATTGACAAACCTGAAACACACTTAAACAAATATAAGAAATAACAAAACAAAATAATATGCTAATAATAAAACTAAAAGACACAAGGATTCACAAACGAAGGCTCAAATCCAATCTAAGCTTTTTACGGCTTTCTGTAGTTGACCAATTTATGCGACTCATGGAAGGATCAATTACAGAGGTGAAAGATTGTAGTTTGTCGATCAATTGCTCAACAGTAGCAGCAGAGATTATGATTTGTCGTGCCGAAGATGTTAGAAATTCTTGTTCCACAGCTTGATCAAGAAAAGACAACAATTTATCATAAAAACCATTAACATTGAGCAAACCTATAGGTTTATGGTGAATATGAAGTTGGGCCCAAGAGGAAATATGAAAGATCTCTTCCAATGTGCCCAAACCACCTTGTAAGGCAATGAAGGCATCAGCATGGTTAAACATTGTATTCATTCGATCAAACATTGTAGAGACCTGTAGTTCCTCTCCAATTGTTCTTCCAATGATGTCCCCTTTTTGTTAAAGCTTGGGGGCGACCCCCAAAACTTGACTACCTCCTAAAAATGCAGCTATTGCCACACCCCCCATTAACCCAAGGCTGCCTGCCCCATACACTAAATGAATCTTTTTCTCAGCTAGTACCCACCAAGATGATTTCTTTGCTTCCAAAAAAGATATTTCCTTCCCAAGACTGGATCCACCGAAAACACAAATATTTTTTATGTGATAACTTGAAGGACCTGCCATTTCTACACACTTCTATATCTGTCTAATGTAAGGGTTGAGTAGAAATGAGGGGAAGGAAGAGAAGATTTTATAGATGAGGATTTGAAAATGCAATCATATCACCTAGATATAGGCCAGCTGGAGTCTCACACACTCTCTCTCTCTTTATGTATTTATTTATTTAGAAAAAGCATGTGTATGTACAGGTAGTTGTGATTGTGGCTCACATCTTCCCTTGGTTTTACGTCCAAGAACGGCTTAAACGCTCTCTATGGGTCGGGGATAGGCTTCCCATCCAGTTTTCTTAAAAACTGGCAAACAGGGTCTTTTTTAGTCAGATTCCCAAGACTAAGTCGATCATGTTCTTTATGAAAATGGGGCCATAAATCATGAATTGCACGATGCACATCTCCACTATGATGCGTCTCAAGGGTCAATAGAAGATTATCTAAAGACCCCTTACTCAGGCCATCCTTAATGAATTGTATTTTATCTTCACGGTTTATAAATACCATTCCTAAAGAACGACATGTTGCATTACAAGTCCATCTGGCACATCTCGGATGTGACTTTTAGTCGTTTTGCACGGCGTTTCTTTGCAAAAGTGCTTTTACCTGTTCCAGGCATGTGTGAGATGAAAGAATTGGAGGACTCACCTGATAATCGGACCTTTGCTTCAATCAACCAACGAATATCTTCATGAATTCCATGATTCATTAACAACCTCAATCTTGCACACCTAGCAAGGTAAATTTTTGTAATCGCATTCTGAGGCAGAGCGAGAAAGTACTTTTTCAATTTTTCAAGAGTGGTGTCCATTTTCAAATGAGAATTGGAGAAGAAAGTCAAAGAAGGGAGAAAGAGCAAAGAATTGCACAAATATATACAGATATCAGTTATTATGGGAAACTGAAAGAACCGACTGAAGTCACGGAGTACCGTTATCCGCCATTTGACCGGGGTGAGAGAGACTAACAAAACAAAATTCACACCAAAAAGAAACACAAAAAAAATATGAGAAAAACAAAATACTCAACCTTTATCTATAGGATCATTCAAACCAATGGATTCATTTTCACTAGGAAAATTATCAAAATAAGCTTTCAAACGATGTCCATTTCCATTAGGAACATTGTCATTCTTTGGATTCTCAATATCAAAGGCCCCATAAGGATACACATGTTTCTCAATAAATGGACCGCTCTATCTTGATCTTAGCTTTCCAGGACATAAATGGAGTCGAGAATTATAAAGCAAAACTTTTTGACCAGTATCAACTTTTTGACAATTTTTACAAGTTTTGCAGAATGCATGTGTGTCCTTGAACATGGTGGGCCAATAAAATCCATTTTGTAAAATTTTCGCAGCTGTCTTTTTTGACGAGAAATGACTCCCACATGCTTCAGAATGACAAAGTTTAATGACATTACTTACCTCATTGTCAGGAATGCATCTTCAAAATATTTGATCAGGACAATATTCGAATAAGTAAGGGTCATCCCAATAAAATTTCTTCACTTCGTTCAAAAACTTACCTTTGTCTTCGGTACTCCAATGAGTTGACAAATCTCCTGTAGTAAGAAAATTGATATTTTTAGCAAACCAAGGCATTGAACTAAGAGAAAGTAAGGATTCATCAGGAAAGTAATCATCGATTGGTGTGATGTCGGATGTCGAATCTGTTGTCACTTTTGACAAAAGATCCGCATCAACATTTTCGGTGTCTTTTTCATCCGTGATTTCTTCCTGAGAATAAATCATTTGCAAATCTTCAGATTCATCTAATTCAATTTTACTCAAAGTAGATTCAAGTTGATCATAAACTAATTCTTCGATAGAATCTACTTCTTGTAAATCATTATCATCTCCAGGTTACTTGCAAATGTTGAAAATATTCATCTCCAATGTCATGTTTCTAAAAGATAGCTTCATCAGTCCATTCCTACAATTAATCAACGCATTAGAAGTTGCAAGAAACGGACGTCCTAAAATAACAGGAAATGAATTACATGCTTCAACAGGTTGTGTGTCCAAGACAATAAAATCCACAAGATAAATGAACTTATCGACTTGTACTAACACATCTTAAACTATTCCTCTAGGCACTTTTACAGATCTATCGGCAAGTAAAAGAGTTACAGAAGTTGGTTTTAACTCACCTAGATTGAGACTTTGAAAAACGGAATATGGAAGTAAATTCACACTGGCTCCAAGATCAAGTAAAGCTCTTTCAATTTTATGTTCTCCAATAAAGCATGAAATTGTAGGACAACCAGGGTCTTTATATTTCAAAGCATTATTGTTTTGAAGAATAGCACTTACTTGTTCGGCTAAAAAAGGCTTTCTTTTTCACATTCGGTTTTCTCTTTACTGATTCACGCAGATCTTTCAAAAATTTAGCATAAGAAGGAACCTATTTAATAGCATCCAACAAAGGTATATTGATCCTTACCTGTTTGAAAGTTTCAAAGATTTCAGAGTTGTGATTGACTTTCCTTTGTTTGGTCATGGCATGAGGAAATGGAAGTCTTTGGCGAAGAATCGGTCTTTTCTTTGCAATGATCGGATTCAACCCCTTCCTTACCCTCGAGAGATTGACTCATCATCATTCTCACAAGGTTCAAGAATGGGTTTTTCAATAACCTTACCACTCGCGAAGAGTGATGACCGGATTTTACGTGATCTATATGTTGGCTTCCCGAACTACTTGCATTCGCATTGTATTGCCCCTTTGGATTTTGCTTGAGGTTGAGATGGAAACTTACCTTTCTCTTGGAACCGAGAGCAGTTGTGAACTTTGCAAGAGTATCTTTAAAATCTGTCATGCTTTGAGCAAGTTGAGTGTTAATTGTCTCTTGCTTTTCCATGAATGCATGCAATGTTTCCTCAAGATTTCTTCTAGGAGGTGGAGCATAAGGAGGTGCATATCCATGAGAATTTTGGAAGTTATGGTGTGCTTGAAACGGTGGTTGTGAAGTTTGTGCATTATTGTTATCACTCTTCCAATTGAAATTTGGGTGATTTCTCCAACCGGGTTGTATGTTTGCAGTATGGGTTATGATTGGGCCTTTGGAAACTGTTTAATGCATGGGCTTGTTCATGGAGACATTCCCTAAAAGAGGGCAAAGTTGGACAATCATGGGTTGAATGTTCATTGGTTTCACAGATTTGACACACAATGTCTTGAACAGATTTTAGTTGACCACTCTTTTTTAATTCTAATGCCTCGACTTTTTTTAGCTAAATATGCAAACTTGGCTTGGAGGTCATGATCTTCCCTAAGGTTGTACATACCTCCACTAGATGTATGAGGTTGGGTTTTACTTGGTGCCTCATAAGTGCCTCTAGTGTCCCAATTTTGTGCATTTTCAGCTAGCAAGTCTAGGTATTCCATGGCTTCATTGGGGTCTTTATCCTCAAAAGTTCCATTGCACATTAATTCAACCATTTGCCTATCTCTAGGAGTTAACCCTTCATAAAAATGTGAAACTAATCTCCATGTTTCAAAACCATGATGGGGGCAAGTATTAAGCAAGTCTCGATACCTATCCCAACATTGGTAAAATGTTTCTCCTGGTTTTTGAGAGAAAGTGATTATTTGTCTTTTGAAAGAGTTTGTTCTGTGAGATGGAAAAAACTTCTTTAAAAATTGTTGTTGCATATCATCCCACGCACGAATGGATCCAGGTCTCAAATTTTGTAGCCATGTTTTAGCTTTATCTTTTAATGAAAAAGGAAAAAGCTTTAACCTAATGGTGTTCATGCTACAATTTGAGTCATTATAGGTGTTACAGACCTCCTCAAATTCCCTTAAATGCAAGTATGAATTTTCTAAATCTAAACCATGAAAAGAAGGTAAAAGTTGAATAATGCCTGGCTTAAAATTAAAATGAGATGCATCAGGGGGGAAAACTATGCATGAGGGTGCACTTGTTCTCGTGGGATTCATGTGGTCTCTAAGTGTTCTAACCCGAATATTCTCATTATTCTCATTATGAAGCGATTGGTTATCTTCTTGGCCATATTTTCCGAAAAATGATGAGGATACTCTACAAAGTCTACCACTTAATGTATCGTGACCACACTCTCATGCACGTGCAGGAAGAGAATAAAAGAAAGAAAAGAAAAATAATAGAAAAAGAAACAAAACAAAAGAAACAAAGTTAGATACAAGAAAAGAGAAAAGAGAAAAGAGAAAAGAGAAAAGAGAAAATAAAATAAATATTATAATTTGTACAAGAATTTACCTCCCAAGAACGGCGCCAAAAAACTTGACACGACCAAAAGATTGATGTCTTCTCCCAAGTGCGGAGTGTCGGAGTAATAAATAACCCACAAGACCGGGGTCGAACCACGAGAGGTTAATTGTATAAATTATAGTTAACAGCAACACAATAACAACAATAATAATAGTAATAATAATAATAATAATAATAATAATAATAATAATAATAATAATAAAGAAGAAGAAGAAGAAGTTGATGAGAACTTTGAAATGGAAGATTAACATAAAGATTCAACAATGATAACAACACATGTCAAGGTTAGAGGATCCACTAATGGTATTTCAAACAAGTATAGTATAAACTCTTATTATTCAATTGGAAACCACACACAAAGGAGGTTCCAATCAAATTATAAACTGTTAACATGATTACATTAGTTATCTTATTCGAATAATGCTAATACTTGTAAATGTTGTCAAGCATTCATGATTATAACTTATGTTAACAACAAATCAAGTTCCTTTCATAGCTCAGGTGTCGGTTATACCATACGATGGGCTATGAAAGTGCCAAGTATTTGTTGTACCAAGTGTTATACAACATAAATCTAGATTAACCATTTAACAAGCAAAGTATTAAAAGTGAACAAGATAACAAATATAAAGCATGTTAGTATTCAACATTAAGGTCCATGTTAAGTTTATATTATACTTATTCTTACACCATTAGTGTACCCTTTTCACCTTGACATAATTAACTTAGCAACACATAATGAAAGAAAGAAACATAAATAAACAAGGAAAGGAAATGAAAAGCATAAGCAAGAAATTAATATAAGCAAAACTTAAGCATTACAAAATATAAAGAAAGAGCAAGAGCATGATCTTGATCTGAACACCAAGATGCCTAAATACATGGCAAATGCCTCCTTTTATAGGCCAAAATTCGAAACTATTGATTTGTTGACTAATTGATGAGTGGGTGGCCACATCTTGACTTGGTGACAATCCTTATCTTCTTGTCTACCAAAAACGTCATTGATGACGTCATAATTTGAACAAACTTAAATCATGAAAGTTATAGAGAATTGTCTCATCTTTCCAGGGTAAAAATTTGAGATCATTTGGACTTCTAGAACTCGAGATATGGGCTGAACACTAAACAGTGTCTGGGCTGCGGGGACAGATTCGGACTTCTTTGTTGTTGCTGCAATTTGGACTTGAAAACGGCCTTTTTAAATCTTAGGCTCCACATGAAAGTTGTAGGCCTATGTCTTATCTTTCCATCCATATAAAATAGACCTAAATCCAAGATCTGCAGCTCCAGATATCACCCGATTACCGAACAGTGTTCAAGTTTGGACTGCACCAATCATCTCTTTTCTAAGTTTGCCCATCTCTTTGTCCTTTCAATTTCGGGACTTCAACTCATCAATCAATTCTTTCATTTATGTGATAGGCCTGCATTTAAGATGAACATTTACCATAAATTAAAGGTATCTTATATTATTAGATATGTTATTATAAAACATGCTTTAGTTAAGGAGTTATTGATACTTCAAGTGCAAAATGATGATATAAAACCTTGATAAAAATGCACTTTTAAGTACTAATCAATTAGTACAACTACCACCATTTGTAATTAAGTTACATACCTTATTATGAACATGGCATCTTATGTGGAATACATTTTCCCTCTAACCTTCCGAATCATCCACCTTGACATGTATATTCAGTGCTCTCCTCACTATAAGTGCCTCTCCCTTACCGGATGCTCAACATAAACATCATCAACATCCTTCAATGGTGACATCTTATTATTAGTTTTCATAACCATGACTTTTTTATTTGGACATTGTGAAGCAACATGACCAAAACCTAGATAATGAAAGCATTTAATGTCATGGTTACAAGAAGTAGGAGTAACATTGTTACCTTTAATAGCGACCGAGGTGTCTTTCTTATATCTAGGGTATTCTGCTTTGCCCTCCTCATTCTACTGTGATGGACCACCCTAGTATTAGCCTTCCAATTGGATTTCCAAGGTTTCGAATGGTCTAATGGTTGGCATTTTGAGTAGTACCCTTCCATTTAAATTGTTTCTCCACCTTCACAATAAACCCTCGCATAAAAGAAGGGTCGTAGGAAGTAAGGTCTCGATGAGTAATTGAAAGTTGGGATTAAAAGAAATGAATAAATGATGAAAATTGTAAACCCCTAGGTAAAATCTATATGGATAATGAAGTAAATATTATGTTAAACAAGTGAATCAATTATTTACATTAAAGGGATGATGATAGATTTTGAAATGTAAAATGTTTATGTGTTAATTTTAAAAATAAAAATAGGAAAAATGACTAAAAAATAAAAAAGTTCAGAATGCAAATAAAAATTAAATAAAAGTTATTTATTAGGAAAGAATAGTAATGAGATAAAGTTTAATGAATTTAGATTTCACTTAGTCAAAGTTTGGTTTAAACAGGTATTAGGATATGGAAAATTTGACCCGACGAACATAAAAAGGTACAATGTAAACTAGTTGCACAAATTTTATAAAATAGTGATAATTATGAAGAATTTTTATAAATTTAGGGTGAAAATATTTAAAAAAGTAATTTGAAATTTTCAAATAAATTAATGTATGGTTTTATGCGTTAATGACCCTGACCGCTAGTATAAGCCCTACCCGCAATCTCGCAGTTTTTAAACTAAAAAGGGGTGAAATTTAGGGAAAAATTATATTATAAATAAAGATGGAAGTTTCCAATAAATTAATTAAAAATATGGATGATTTAATGTAACATTCTCGCATAATTTTATCATTCAATATTTAAATATACAACTTGTACATAGTTCAAGGAATTGTTTTTTACAATATAAATGTCAATTCTAATAAAACAAATTCGACAGAGTTTTCCTTATAAATTGATATACCAAGTTATCAACTCTTTCAATTCTTATTTTCCATGTTAAATTATTCATCCTCAATTCTGATCCAACCATCCTGAATCATGTCACATATAACTTCATTCATAATTTTCCATTATCTTAGCAATTTAATGACACATTTCAAACATAAATCGAAATATAACTAAATATTTAAATCTAATATTATTACACATATTACAATCCTCAAAATGATAACATAAACATTACATTTATCAAAGTATTATGTTAATAATATATAATTTTTAAAAAATACTAAATACAATCCCTAAAAATGATGATATAACATTACATGTCTTAAACTGCTACACTACTAGTTCTAGTTATACAACCAAAACATTAGAACATGTCATTTACAATAACCATACAGTAGGAGGCTATCCAAATCATTACTACTCTGGTTAGGACCGTGAGGAACTTGTAATTAAATATTTAATTCCTTAAATTAAATTACAATATTCAGTATGTACCGGTATTATTAATTTATACAATTTCTAATAATGTATCTAGCAATTAAATTAATGTCACTACTTTGTTAACCCCTCTCAGTTACCCATCAAACCAACAATCCATCTAATTATCATTCATCTAGTAAGCCCTCATGGTTACCAATAATTTTAGCAATCCATTTGAATTGCCATTAATCTAGTAATCCCTCACGATTACCAATAATTTTTGGCAATCTATTTGATTGCCATTAATCTAGTAACCTCGTTACCAATAATTCCTATCCAACAATCACATAATTTAAAGTTACAATTATAAACATAAACTCTAAAATTTAAATGAGGTTAAAGACACCTACCTCCTACTCGTGACGATCTGGCTCTTCTTGATTGAGCTTTTATTCTAGCAACCTTCCTTATAGCAATAGAATTTTCCACTCATTATACCGTATTTATAAGCCCAATGCGCCTAATTTCAAGGTACAATAAATTTTGTTTTCATAAAATCATCTTATTAAATAATTCAATTACTTATTAACCATATTTCTCAAAATACCAAATATTCCATTTCATTATCAATCTACATACACTATTTCTCTCACAATTCCAGTACATTTCAAAACATCATCAATATGTTTACGCTACAAAATCAACATAATTTCACTATATATTCATGTAAATTTTCTATAGTTAGTTTCATCATTCATCTTACACTGATTCACTCATAATATCCTTACATACAATTTATATAAAAAGTTTTTCTATTTTCTCCTTACCATGGCTGACTCCTTTTCCTTTCAAAACCATCATTTTTTTTTTAATTTTTGTTTCTTAATTTACATATGTACATATTTAAAAACACACTAGTTCAATTAACCCCTAATTTCTTCTTCTATGGCCGACCATGCCTCATCAAACACAAACATGAATTTTTGTCAATTATTTTTTTTTATATAATTTCACTAGTTTCACAACTATACACAAACCAAAAATCCTAATTCAAACTAATTTTTCAAAAACCCCAATTCATCCTAATCAAGCTCTAAGGACAACCTTAAAATTTCAACTCAATTTATCTACTTCTCATGTAATCTTATTAAAATTAGAGGAGAATGCCTTACCAAGTACTTGTACAAGCTTCTAATATGTTCCAAAAGGCGTCCTTTCCCTTTTTTTGATCGGCCCTCCCTCCTTCTTTCTTTACCTCCTCTTACTTGACTTCTTTTTAATTTAGTGTATAGCACTTTTAATTTCTACTAATCTTCAAGCTTTTCTCTCAAATTTTGACTTTTTTCCCCAAGTTTTCCTTTGTATTTTCTAAAGTCCTCACTTCCTCTTTCTTTCTATGGTGGCTAGCCAAGCATCCACACACACTCACACATCACAATTTGTTAAATTTCCTTTATGTCCCACTCTTAAACCTTTCATTTTTCAAGGTAAATTTTTATTTGTTCAAAAAGTCTATTTCTGTCAAATTTTGACCGAGCGAATTCGAAATTTATTAAACTCTATCCCCATGTTTTTCTTTCCTATTAATTTATTTTCATCTGGATTTTATTTGTAATTTGGAATTTTTTTAATTTTTCAGGTATTTTTCGACATTCACTTTTTTAAAAAAAAATCCTTCCACAATAATTTTATTTAATTTTTTAAATCAATATTCATTCTCACGAGGTAAATATTCATTCTTGACATTTAACTTATTATTTCATTTCTTAATTTTATAAGTTTCTTCACAGGGGTTTACATTTAAGCAGGTAAAACAATACAAAAATTTAGATTTTTACATAAAAAATTTCATGTTATCCAGTTTTACGAGTAACCTACTGACACATCATTCTACTTTGAGTTAAAATTGCAGGTCAATTGAAGTCCGAGAACGCCTCGTAATAGTGTTGGAGTTCGGGTATAATAACATATGGACTATAATTAAGGGTAAAATTAGAAATTGAGCCAAAAACTCTTCCCTTCCCCTTTAAAAACCTAATGTCAGACCATATTAAGGAAGCAAATCTTGTGGCTTCTTCTTCTCTTATTTCTCCATTCTTTCATTTGTTTTCTTAAGAGAAATCTTAAAGGAGTTTGATATCTCCATGTTATAATTGTAGTTAAATTATCAAAATACTTAAACATTACACTAAGAAAGCAAGTAAAGAGAGAAAGAGAGAGTGAGCAATAGGGAGGGAGTTCATGACAGCTTGGGGGGAGAAAAAGAATGGTTGGAAAAATACTAGCATTTTAAAGCTCATTTGGTGACTGGTAAAGACTTCTAACCTCATTTATACAAGTTTAAGTGAGATTGCCTAGATTTTTGTATTAAATTCTTAGTTTTTAAGTTAGGGTTAGTAGATAAATTTTAGGGGTATTAAAGAATTGTTGTGAAATGATGAAATTGAGTTAGTATAGAGTTAGAATAACCTAAAACCATGAATAATTAGGGACAACTTTGAAGTGTTGGGTTGTATAGGGTGTTTGGTTAATTCAATGAGCTTGTTGATTTTGAAGAAATTGATACGTGTTAATACATAAATGAAGGTTTATAATGGAAGATGTATAATTTAACTAAATTAAACTATTGTTAGTGTGAATTGTGATAAATGTTTGTGGTGATTTGGATGGGAAAGTATTGAAATGTTGTTCTAAGGAGGAAGGGAATGTTAACATACAAAAATAGAGTTGAATTGAAGGGGAAAGAATAATAATAAAATTATAGGAAAGGTTTGAGAAAGGTGTTGGCCAACGAGGAACGAATGGAAAGTGAATATGATTGTGCTAATATATATATATGTGTGTGTGTGTGTGTGTGTGTGTGTGTGTGTGTGAAATTCTTATAACGCGTATGATTTCCTTGAAATAGTTTTGACTATTTTAAATGAAATATGAATTGGGTTGATTGGTTTTTAGAATGTTATATTTAGTGATGTTATATGATATATAACATGGAAATAGTTGGTTTAAATTGTGAGAAGTCAACTAAAAATGTTTAATTGTTCGTTGAACCCGTAGAAGAAAACTAGACAATTTCATCTCTTAAATTCCAGAGAAGATTAGAGCATCAAAATGGTAAGATTTGGAATAAGTTCCTTATAAAAGTTATATCTAGGGATGTTAGCTTTCTAATAGGACTGATCTTGCTTAATTTGGAGTTCAAAAACTTCAAATATTGGTAAAAGTCTGAGGGGAGGTCAGGTTGGGAACCATACTAAGTAGTTTAGGTACGAAAATGGAAAAATTAGGTTTCCTTTCCTTCAATAAAAATGTAGTTTTGTATTTTAGCTTATGGAGGAAACAAGCCATATTTAAAATTAATTTTTTTAACCTCATTTATGATTTAAATAGAGAACATTGTTCTTAAATGATTAAATTAAGTTGGTCGGAAATTGACTAATTTCTACTTTATTTAGAGAGTGTCTGTTTACGTCGTAACTTTCATGTTCAATTGAAACCACAAATTGATGTTGTGTGGTTAGCTAGTGAACTACACTTTTCAACTTGTGGGACTCATAATTTCTGTGTTGCGACCACAGGTTCAATAAAAGCAAGTGTGACTTGCTTTTGCTGAATACTAATTATTTTTTTTTAATCAAAACGTAAGTGTATTAATAGATCAAAAATATACATTGCTAGTGAACCAGCAAGAGCAGATACAAGGATGTACAAAAAAGGAACAGATGCCCTGAGTGAGCTATACAACAACCATCAAGGAAATAAAAGCTAAAAGCAAACAAAGGTTATGAGAGGAACCAAATATTACAAGGTTCCCAACTTAACACAAAGCAAAAAAAATAAAAAATGACAATAGGACATCAGAAGAAACCACTGGCTCGAAGAACCAATTGGTGATCAGATTAGAAACCAAGGAAGGGGGATAACATGCAGATCAGCAAAGAAACCTCAAAAGAAGCATTAGGAGCAAAAGGCAGATGCAACACATCACATGGGCACCAAACCAAAGGGAAACAACTTTCCACAAAGGAGCTCAACCATAATAACCACCATACCAGTCACCTGAAATTAGTCCTAAGGTGATTTTGCTCATGGAAGTGCAATATCATGTGAAATAACACCTGAAATCTTTGAAAAATAGACTCCACCAGAGAACATGAATTTTCAAAAACTCTTCTATTCCTTTCTTCCCATATCAAATAGACAACAATTCTGAGGGAGACCTTTTTCATTCTAATAACAGCGGTTTCGCCCTTAAGATGGAGGCCCCGAACAACACTGTTGATGGTGCTCATACCTCTATAAAGCCTAAGCCAGGATTTAACTTTCATACATAAGAGGGACGTCCAACTGTAGGCAAAGAAAAGGTGACTATCGCTCTCCTCATGATCCTGATAGAAGACATAACTAACATCAGTATCAACAAAATACAGCATGTCTCCTATTCTCAGTCGCCCAAGCAAAGCAAGCCAAAGAATGAAACTATGTCTTGGAAGACACTAAGACTCCCAAACCATACTAACCCATGAAACCAGGGTGCCTTTTATTCTCTAGAACACATAAGCATTAGCTGAGAAAGGTGTTGTTATAGTGACCCAACTTTGCATCATGGAGATTGCTGCTTGTTGTCCCCCACAGACATCAAGGAGCCGGTCTCGTAGATTGTTGAAGGATTTCCATAGAGAGGAGGAAGTTCTCTGTAGAGGAACTATCCAGATGGTGGTATCCTGTAAATAAAAATGGTGCACCCATTTAATCCACATAGAATCATATTTCAAATGAATATTCCAAAGCTACTTTGCAAGAAAGCAATTGTTCCTAGCTTTAATATCATAAAGGCCGAGACCCCCTTCAACTTTTGGTAAACAAATGTGCTTCCAATAAACTAAGGCAAACATACTTTTGGTTGTGGTACCAGTCTATAGGAAGTTTCTGCAGATACAAGTAATTTGGTTGATAACAGTATCTAGAATGGGAAACATACTGAGCCAAAATTGCACCATTCCAGATAAAACTGATCTGATTAATTCCAACTGCCTAGCATAGGATAAGTGCTTGCCCATCCAGCCTTGAATAGCATGTTCAAGTTGGTGTAGAAGGGGGGGAAACTGGCTAGCTAGAAGCCTGTGGGGGCTAAGGGGAACCCCAAGGTATTTGAAGGGGAAACTACCTTCAGAAAAGCAGGAGTCCTAAAGGATATGCTGATTCAAGCTGTCACCAACTCCACCAAAATAAATAAAGGATTTCCCTACATTTATATGCAACCCTGAAGACCGGCCAAAAACATGAAGCTGTTTAAGGAGAATCCGAACCGAAGATCTATCCTCATGACATAACAAAAGAATGTCATCAACAAAAGCAAGGTGACATATATGATGAAATGCACATTTCGGGTGATAGTGGAAATCTGGCTGTTGGTTTTCGCTGCCAATTTCTTGATCAGCAGCGATGCAGTTTTGGTTGTCGATTTCTGGATCGGCAACGACGCAGTTTTCACTGTCGATTTCTGCATCGGCAACGACGCAGTTTTTGTTTTTTAAAAAATAAAATAATTAACTTAAGGAGCTGGGAGGGAGGGGTAAAACCGGTTTTAGATAGACCAAAACAAGGATAGGAACACATCTAAACCAACCCCCAAACAACCCACCTCATCTGATGGGAGTATAAATACAAGGAGGAGAGAGAGGATGATCCATCCTCCACCCAAACAACAGTTGTATGTCGTTCTTCCCTTCCTCTTTCACAACAGAAACCTAAACCAAACCAGTAGAGAGTGTTTTGTGAACATGTGAGGGAAAGATGAGGCCTTGAGAAGAGATTGGACAGCTGCCTAGAGGGAAAGGAAAAGGAGGGCTGGAGTGAGAGGAAGAAGAAGGAGGAGAACCAACAGGAGAAGAGAAAGAATAGTGTCAAACCTTCCTCAAACTTAGTTGGATTCGAAAGGTATGGGTCATGAAACTCCCTTTCTCTTCTCTTTAAGACCAGAAACGGAAATGAAGAAGAAAACCCTAATAAAATTGACCTAAGACCTAAGCTAGCTGTGAAGGAAACTGAAATTAACTAGGATGACAAGGAAATAGAAATGAAATGAAGCCAATTTCAAAACATCTAACAAAGAAAAATGAATAAAATGGAAATAACAAATCATGGTAAAGGGTTGGCTTTAACTATGGGGTTGGCCAGCATGCATGTGTGTGTTCTGCTGGGATTTGTTGAAGGATTATGTGCTGAAATTGATGGTTTTAACATGTGTGTTCTGCTGGAATTTATTAAAAGATTATATGATGTAATTGATGGTTTTCAATGTGTGTGTTCTGCTGGGATTTTGTTGAAGGATTATGTGCTGAAATTGATGGTTTCAATGTGTGTGTTCTGCTGGAACTTAGTGACAGTGTATATGTTGGGGTTGTTACAGCATGTGTGGTGTGTGTTCATGCCAAAATGTGTGTTCTGCAGCGAAATTGTGATTCGGTGCCGAAACTGCATCGACTGCAGCGAATTAGCATTTGCTACCGAAACTGAGTTGTCTGCAGCGAATTTATGATTCGCTGCCGAAACTAAGTCTTCTACAGCGAATTAGCATTCGATGCGGTAATGTGTTGTCTGTGCAAACCGTGATTCGGCCGAACCGAAATATGTCACCGCAATGAATTAGCATTCGCCGCCAAAACTGAGTTGTCTGCAGCGAATTTATGATTTGCTGCCAAAATTGAGTCTTCTGTAGCGAATTAGCATCCGCTGCCGAATTGTATGTTGTGCAGCGAAATTGTGATTCACTGCCGAAATTGCGTCAGCTGCAGCGAATTAGCATTCGCTGCCAAAACTGAGATGTCTGCAGTGAATTTGTGATTCACTGCTGAAATTGAATCTTTTGCAGCGAATTAGCATTCGCTGCCGAATTGTGTGTTCTGCAGCGAACTTGCGATTCGCTGCCAAAGAGGAGTTATCTGCAGCAAATCGCTGCTTAAGTTGAGTTGTCTACTATGAGTTAGCATTTGCTGCCAAAATTATAGCGCCAGCAGTGAAACAATTTTCGCTACCAAACTGGCTGCCGGCAACGAAACAGTTCTCGCTGTCGAAGTGGCTGCCTATAGCGAAATAGTTCTCGCTACCGAATTGGACAGCCTGCAGTGAACCAGTTCTCGCTGCCGATTTCTACAATAAGTCTCCGAGGCAGAAATGACTTAAATGCTAGCAACAATTTCATGGTATGATGGTGTAAAATGTGGAACACTTGAATGTGAACATATGAACTCTTGAAATAAGTGTGGTGATGAATGTGATTCAAAAATACAAATGTACTGATTTGTGACCATTGATATCTTAGGTGGTGCGGTCGGGATTGGACCATCGTCACGACAAGAACAACCCACAGGTGGAGCAGGTAGGTGACTTGCACCTTCCTTTTTCATACGTTGAATAATGAAATATTTTATCATGAATATTACCATATTGCGTTAGAGTCGATATTAGATTGTCGAACGCTTAAATGTTGACAAATGGTTAATTAGCTTCAGCTAATGGCATCCGAATGGATGGTCGGGATTAGCTTCGGCTAATGGCATCCGAATGGATGGCCGGGACGAACGATTGATTAGCTTCGGCTAATGGCATCCGAAATGGATGACAGGGACGAGTGAATGGTTAACCTCAGCAAATGATGCCTTAAGAGAATAGTCGGGTTTAAGATTATGGTTGATTGCAAAAATTGGTGTATCTATATGTACTACAAGCTGTTTATACCAAGCTGTTTTGTACTACAGCAGGGACGTCACACCAACGAGATGTCTAGGAAACCCAATACACAGGAACCTACTTTTACAAAGAATCATGTAGATGCATTCTAAATCATAATGTATTTTGTATGAATCAATGTACTGAATGTATAACTTTTATTATATCCTTTTGTTTAAATTCGTAATGGCTATTAGTAGGATAGGAATGCAAACTCATGTCTATGTATGTATATTTTTAATATGAACTTCTAATCATGCAACCATAATATTATGTGTTTATGTAAGATTCACTTTTAAATGAAATATTGATTGTATGGATTGTATCTTGATGATGTGAGGGATCAGGTTCGCTGATTACCGGCACCATGTGTGTTAGGTATATAAAAAAAAATTACTGTTGTTTTGGGCTTGAAAAGTTGGGTTGTTACACTCTATGCAGACTAGAAATAGATAGCGAGAAAGAGGGTCACCCTGCCAAACTCCACACTTCCCTGGAAAGAAACCATAGAGGTTGCCATTAATAGCAACCAAGAAAGAAGAAGTTTCCACACAAAGCATCACCAGATGGACAAACCGTTGAGGGAAACCCAGCAAATGAAGAAGATCTCTGAGAAATGGCCATTGCACTGAATTAAAGGCTTTCCTGAAATCAACTTTGATGAGACACCGGGGGGAAGTCCTCTTTCTACCATAGTGCCTGAGAAGTTCTTGGGCCAAATTGATATTATCAATCATATTTTGCCCACCAAGAAAAGCATTCTGAGCTGGACCAATGATGTCCTGAAGGGCATGACTTAGTCTTCCTGCAAGAATTTTAGAGATTACTTTGTAAATCACGTTGCAGCATGATATAGGCCGAAAAACATTGGCAGAGTTAACATTAGCAGATTTCGGGACCAGAGCGACAATGGAGTGATTTATATGCTTGAGAATTTGTCTAGAGGAAAAGAAATCTTGAACTGTCGCATAGAAATCAGCGTTGACTATATCCCAAGACTTTTTAAAGAAAAGAGAGGAATAGCTATCAGGACCAGGGGCTTTATCAATTCCAATACTGAAGAGGGTTTCCTTGATAGCCTCATTTGAGATAGGAGCTAAGAGAAAATCAGAGTGATTTACATCAAGACAAGGGCCACTATGAACAACAGCCTCATTGATTGGAGAAATAGTCGATGAAGTGCCAAGTAGGTTTTGATAAAAGTGAACAAATTCAGCACTAACTTCATCTATAGAGGTAGTAAGTTCCCCGTTGCTACACTGGATGGCAAGGATGAAGCTTTTCTGGTGTCTGTGACTCATCAAAGCATGAAAGAAGCTTGTACCTCTATCATTGTCCTTGAGGAAATTCCACTTGAGCTTCTCAGAAAAGAAAGCCTTCTCAGCATATTTAAGATTAAAAAGATTCAGCTTCATTTGATTGACCTTGTTCATGAGAGAAATATCATCAATGGAATCATGTAGGAGGCATTGATTATGGTCCAAGTCAACCTCTGCTCTAGCAACTCTTTCTGAAATGTGATTGAAGTGCAACTTGCTTAGAGTCTTTAAAGGGTGCTTTAGAGATTTGAGTTTCCTGCATAAAACAAACATGGGAGAACTTACAACTGGGATTTGCCATCCATTAGAGATTAAGCCATCATATTCAGGGTGATCAACCCACATATTAAAAAACTTGAAAGGACGACATCCGGGGGGACGATTGTTGCCAATGTGAATGTGAGCTCCTGAGTGATCAGAGAAAGCACCCGGAGGGTGGAAAGGCACATGGGATCCTAGTTGAAGAGAGCTTCATAAGGGATTGACCAGGACACAGTCAATTTTAGTCCAAACATTCCCATTAGACCAAGTATAATGACAGCCAGTATAATTCAAATCAGAAAGGCCCAGCTCTGAACAACATGCTCTCAAATTAGAGACTTTATAGGAGGAGACAGGGTCGCCATTATGTTTGTTATCCTGAGAAAGAATGGAATTGAAATCCCCCAAGACAAGTCAGGGACCAATTGGAGCCCAGGATTTGAGACTATCCCAAAGAGTTCTACGGCCAATGATAGTATTATAACCATAAACAAAAGAAGTAGCAACAACATGATGAGTAGATAAACATCGAATAGAAATATGAACGGATTGGGGAGAAAAATCAAGTAGATCAACATGAACAGTAAAGGGATACCACAACACAACAATTCTAGTAGTACCAGTAGCTTCAACATTTGAAACAAGCTTCCAACACTTCAGCCGAAACCGGTGCATAAACTGAAGCTTAGAAGAAACCAACTTAGTCTCAAAGAGACCACATACATCAAAATTATATTTTTACATGAGGCAAACCAACTCATGCTGCTTTAGAGGACTGTTGAGTCCTCTGACATTCCAACTGAATAGTAACATTACATCTAAGGGGGTGGAGGGGGACCCCTACCACTCCCACATGTTCGAGATGTGTTCCTTCGCTGACCACGCATAGTGGTTACACCAGTAGTAACTACCGCATGACCGTTCCTACATGGGGATGTCCTAGCTTATTCTTTGCCTTTATTTAGGATGGAGGGGTTACAAGTAGAGGCACAAACAGCTCCTGAAGATGAGACAACAGGTTCTTTGCCTTTAGAGGGGATGGTGGAACCCTAATCAATGGGGATTGTGACTCCCACAGGTTTGGCAGTAGCTCGCCTTGCTTTCTTGCTTGTGACAATTTCACATGCACTAGAGCCAACAACAACTTCAGTGGCCATAGGGTTAGTATTGTGTGATGGCTCAACAACCTGGCCGTGAGCACTGCCCAGACTAGGTTCTGTAACAAGCCCTAGATAATCAAAGACACTACGAGGCTTTTTTGCAGCTGCAGATGGATTACCTTTGCTGCTCAAAGGTTTGGTCGCTGCTGAAACAATAAGAGGGGAGCAAGTTCCAGTGTTATGCCTAAGGACTTTACATAGCTAGTAAAATCTAGGCAATGTCTCATATATCACCGGTTGATTCAGAGTGGCACCATTTGGCAAGTTAATGACAATAGAAGATTTAAGATCAGCAAGCAGATCCAATTCCATAAGAACTCTAGCATAGGAAATCCTCGACATGTTAAAAGTGAGCTGGTCACTTTGTATAGGCTTGCCTAGCTTGCTGGCAATCTTAGAGAGGCATCTAGAAGATCAGCATTTGAGCGGCAAGTTTGGAAACTTCACCCAAACAGGAACACAAGACATCTCATCAGTCCCAAAATCAAAATACTTTGGCATAGCCTTGGGGATCAGAGGCCGGCCATACACCAAGTAAGGACCATTAGCAAGAACAGTTAGTTTATCATCAACAGTTTTAAATCTATAAACTAACCAGCCAGATTTATGAATAGCCAAAGAGGCTTCACATCGCCAAGTACTGGAGATAATATTACTCAAAGCCTTTAAACCAAGGGACTTACCAACAACATAGCCCACAATACATAACTGTCAAACATCATAATTATTGTCTAAATCTTCAGATGACAAGTCACAAGGCAAGTCAGAGTAAGGAGATGAGAAATGCAGTATTTAGGACCAGAGATAGTATTGTAGTTGAAAGAAAAAAAAATCTTGCCATTTCTCAACGGGTGTTGGAGATTGAGAAGTACCTGAATGAGAAGCATCTGCAGGAGAGGAGACTATAGTTGGAATGATAGGGTCAACCACAGCGAGATGTTAAGTGTTGCTTTGAAGAACAGGCACTGGAGAGGTTATACTTTTCGTTGGAGTAGCCACAAGCAGAGTTGATTTCCCAGAACCACACAAGGGTGAAACCTTTGATACATTGTTAAGAGTTACCTCCAATTGCTTGCCAGTAGAAGATGGTACAAGGGAACAAAAAAACTTGGAACTCCCTCCAGAATTAGAATAATCCATTTCATCTTCATCATAATCATCCTCATCAGAACAGTCCTCCACTAGCACATGATCGAGGGTAGAGGGGGAAGAGATGATCTGTTGGGGGACAGACCCTTCATCAGCATAGATCAAGTATTTGTCAAGGCTGGACCCACTGGCAACCGCTATGAGAGGGGGGTAGGTATCAGAGGGGAGGGGGGAGAGGAAGAGGGGGTGGTGCTAGCAACGCAAGAACAGAGTTGTCGGGTAGGTCAACCTGAAGCTGTTGTTGAGAGTGCACAGGAGGTCGGCGTGAAGTAGGCTTGCACTTGTTCTTGGCCATGGGAAAAGCAAAAGCAGAAGAAAAACAGGAGGGGGGAAGCTACAGTAACCGGAAATTCAAATTTCAGTTGGCGTCATGCACAAAAGAAAGTGTTCCTGTGGGGAAGGAGAGCTTCTCTCTCTTGTTTCTCTCTCAAAGCGTGTTTCACTGAGAGCTACTAAGAGCTCTTTCTTGCTGAATACTAACTTTAATTGCACAGAGAGTGCATCGACACCATTAACCATTGAATTTCCTATTGTTGAAAATAACCCTGTCATTGCTTTTCACCTATGTCTTCTCTCATCCATATTTTTGCCCTTCTTTCCAGCGTGTCTTTCCTTTCTTTCTATTGTTCTTGCCTTTCATTCAACCTCACAGACATCTCACATTCTCACTTTCTTACCGATTGGAGATCCAATTATAAAATCTTATAGAATGCGCTATTGTCTGTCAACAGATCATTCAGACAAAACACAAGTTCAAATGCCTGTAATAGAATGTACTTTTGGAGTTTGGAAAAAAAGGTGAAGAATCTTACAGAACATGCATGTGTTTCCAAACAAAACACAAGTTCAAATTGTTGTCGCATCAATGGCACTACATAATTACATTAGAAGAAAATCGATCCAAGATGTTGCATTTAATGAGTTTGATAGTCATCCTGATTTTGTTCTTGATGATATTTTAACCGATGTGGTTCCACTATCACAAACACGTAGACACCAGAGGGCTTCGCGTATGGATTATGTTCGTGATGGCATTGCAGCAAGTTTGATAAGGCAATAATATATATTTTATTTTTAAAAAATGAACAATTTCTTTTTATGTCGATTATTGTTTCTACTATTTGTTATTTTTGCTATTTAAAACATAAGAAATAAATTTGTGTCCTTTTTAGTCATTTTATGTACAACATCAATTCCAACCATAATTTTAACTAAACATATCATGGCATGCTTTTGGTCAAAACAATTCAAATCATAATTTTAACCAAACACACATTTTATCTAAACCAACCAAAATAAAAGTGATTTTTCAAAATCACTTTTGTGAAATCACAACCACAAGAATTACCACAAAAACAAACACATTCTTAGAAATTGTTCTTGATGTAAGACTTAATTGGTGGAGGTTATAAGAATGAAATTTGGGTATGCAAGTGTGTGTGAATTATAAAAGTCTCTCTTTTTTAATAAAATAAGAAAAATGATTGAATGATAATTTGAAATGAAAATTCAATATAAGTTAAATTGTAGATGATAGTTAAGTTGAAAGAAATCAACTTAGGTTATTTCTATATGGAATGTGCGTTGAATAGGAAATAACATGGTATACTTGTGGATCCAATAGAGGTCACAAGAGTTGTGTAGCAACAAGGAGGTACTACTCGAGTTTTGACAACAGGTAGGTGTTCAACACCTTGACTTTAAGAATGCTTTAAATATTATTTAAACTTTATCAATTCTTGTAGAAGTGTTATGAGATAATTATGTTGTGAAAAGTTGGATAATGTATATTGAGAAGGACAAAGTTTGTTAGGAAATTGATATGAGTTGTGAAAATATGATATGTCCATGAATGATTGTTATGGAAAACTGATTCATGATGTTAGAGTTGGAATTGAATTAAGAAAGATTAGATATGTAAAGGAAAGTGAGGAAGATGTTGATTTATGAAAAAAAATGTATGCATACATGATGGAAAGAGATTGAGAGTTTTAAGTAGGAACTTGGAATTGGGAGAGGAATGTTATATTCAATTGTTGAAATAGGTACTCGATACCTCATAGAAATGCCCGATTAGTTTTAATTGTGTGATAGTTCGTATGTGAAATGCAGAAGTTGATATGAGTTACATAAATGGAAAAAAAGATATGTATATCGAAATGATTAATTGATATTCGTTAAGGAATACCAGATTATTAGTTTCTAAATGGAAAAGCCAAATTGATTGGCAATCAAGATGGGTTCATCAGATTAATTAGTATTCATTAAGGAATACCGGATTATTGGCTTCCAAATAAAAAGGCCAGATTGATTGGTAATGAAGATGAGCTCGTTGGATTGATTGGTATTCGTTAATGAATACCGGATTATTGGCTTTTGACTGGGAAAGTCATATTGATTGGCAATCAAGACGAGTTCCCCAGATTAATTGCTATTTGTTAAGGACTATTGGATTATTGGCTTCCGAATGAGAAGGCCATATTGATTGACAATCAAGATGGGTTCACCGAATTGATTAGTATTTGTTAAGAAATGCCTGATTATTAGCTTCCGAATAGAAAAGTCAAACTAATTGGAAACCAAGATGGGTTTGTTAGATTGATTAGTAGTTGTTAAGAAATACCGAATTACTAAATTCTAAAGAAGAATGCCAAATTGAATTGTAATCAAGTTGGATTATTGAAGTATTCAGTATTCATAAGGGAATTCTAGATTGTTGGCTTCTATACAAAAATGTCAGGATTATTTATTTTGTCATGAGTGTTAGAAGATTTGCTTGGGATTATATGAATAAACATAATGAGAAATTATTAAATGTTTATAAGAAATGGTTGTAATATGATTTAGATAAAATATTTAGAATTTCTTAAAGTTTTAATAAATTACTAGCTTTAAGACTTAATAAGAAATGTTGATTATATTTCAGGTACCTCACAGGCTTGTTAGGAGTAGTCTCCAATTGTTACTTTTGTTAGACTTAGATAATTATAGATTAGTGGGATGTATGATCAAACTTTTGTGTTGTAACTATAAACATCTTATTTTTCTATGTAACCAAGAGGTTTTCGGGTTAAATTAACTAGAATAATTAGCTAGCTATTATGATGATGTAAAATCACATGTTTCTTGAAACTTTGTAAAACTAAAGTCTTAGGTATATATTATTCAGGTAGTAGTATTTTATGTAGAATCAATGTAATTAGTTTCATATCATATAAACATATTTAATGTTAGTTATTGTAAAGTTCATTATTAATTATGATGATGTTTTATTATTATTATTATTGTTATTATGTAAACAATAGAAGTTTAAAATGTTATGGATGATTGAGAATGAATAAAGAAATGTGGAATATAATGAGATGTGATCCATGATGATTGGATCAAAATTATGGTAATGAATTTGTATGGATTTGAGAATAAGGAGTGCATTTGATTTTGATTAAATTAATGTCGACACTTGGGATATCCAAGATACAAAGGAGACCCTGTTGAATTTTTAGCAAATTTTTTAGAAAAAGATTCCTGATTTTCTTGAGTTCAAGACTTAAAGAAACTAGTTTACATGTAGAAATTATGTGGTGTTACATTCATGGCCATATGCACCATCTCCTCCAATGATAAACTCTATAATATGAGTTATATTATGATTAAGGTCATTCATGAATTTAACCATAGTAGCCTCTCTATCCTCCTCAACACTGGTTTCCTTGAAGTACTTACCAACACTCTTTGTACCCTAACTCAAACTCTACAACCTTTAATACAATTCTCTATAATAGTGGCTAGGAACAAATTTCCTCATCATAAGGGATTTCATCTCATCCCAAGTATCAACTTTCCTCTTATAATTCATCTTGCGATTTGTCACTAACTGATCCCACCTCACAATGACATAGTCAGTAAAAGCAATCATAACAAGCTTGATTTTCTTGGGCTCCGGATAATTATGACATTAAAAAATTCACTCCAACTTCTTCTACCATTCAAAATAAACTTCCAGATCATTCTTCCCCTGAAAAGCTAGTATTTTTCAGCTTAATTGTATCCAAATCTCTCCACCTAACTCAGCATTATGGTCCTGGTACCTATAATTATTCTTCTGACCAAGATAATCACCATATGTTTCCCCCATCAACTGACAATTCCGCTACTATCCAAAATGTTTCCCATGTCCTATGGACACATCTTCAAAATCAACATCATTTATGTACGTATTATCAGCCACAAACTCATCCATATTATTGTTAACTCACCTAACAGCCCTCGTAACATTCAATTTTCTTCGTTCAGACACAATTTGAACCCTACCATGATCATTAACATGTTGCTTCTCTAACCTATCTCTAAATTCTTTGGACATTTGATTCATCCGTTGATTTATGATTTATAATGTGTAATTGAGTTACATTGTAATTGTCTCCTTTTTATGGTGCCATGTTGTTGCTTGCCTCCAACAACTTTGAATCTAAAAATTGATTAGTTGACAAGAAATATATATTCCTCACCCACTCCCTCATGTATTTACACTTCTTTCGTGTTTCACTCAAATATAGGATTTTTCACTCAAATATGCTCGTTACGCCTTTTTCCTCCCATCTCACCTTTATTTGACTCTTGCGGAACTGAAATTAACACCAAATAGAACATCTTTAATGGTGTAACTAAATGTGTGTATATGACTCAAGAAGCAAGAGAAATATGAAAACAAGCAAAGACGAAACTACAATTACAATTTCGCAAGTAACAAACGAATTTGTATGAAAAATAAATGTTTTTTAAGATGCGAAAGAAAAAAGATGCAAAGTTTATATATAAAAACATTAAATGACACCTAAATATATCAATTATGATGTTATTATACTGTCATAATTGAAAAATAATAGTAATAAAACAAGTTTGAATTACTGACATGAATTAGACCCGTTATAACAAGTCTCAATATTGAATTTAGTTCCTATAGCAAACAAACTTCAAATAACCTCAAATTTTATATAGGTGGCTATTAAAACCTTAAAACCTAGTATATAAAATTTTAGAATTTTGTGAACTTATCTGACCCGAAATTCTCTTTTGATACAAATCTGACCTGTTACAACAACTTTTAATCTTGACCTTGGTTACTATAGACAATAATCACCAAATGAGCTTAAATTTTATATGGGGTTCTAATAGGAATACTAGATAGAGTATATAAAATTCAAAAATTTTATGAATTGTTTTGGTCCAAATTCTTCCTTGTTTGTGTATTATGGCGAATTAAAAAAAATGACTTTTGGATGTTTTTCTTTCTCTTTATGCTACTGATATATTCTGAGATAGCAACAAACTAAATTAATAGCTTTTTTTAGGAACTCTAGACACAAACTACTAAGCTCTAGACATGAAATAATCGAAAACCAAATCCAAGATGACTAAAGCTAAGGAAACCAAAACTAACAAGAAGAAAATAAAGGATATAACCTGATTTTTTGAGTCTAGCTCTGATACCAACTAGTGTAAACCTCTTTATCACGTGGTCAACCAACTCCTAATAAAGTAAATAAACCTAAAAAACTAAAAATCAGGTTTGATAAAACCTTGACCCAAAGGTAACCATGTACCTAATAACTAAATGTATTGAAAAAAGACTTGGACCTGGAGATAACCTTGTATCTAAGAACTCTAAGTATGTGAATGACACCACGAAGTCAATTAATCTTCGATAAGTTAGTGTACTATCCTTGTCTTTGTAAAAAAAGATTGTTTTGCCACAAATAAACAAAAGAAAAACTCAAGTTTATTCTTCAAATTGCTGCTGAAATTTACAGCTAAAAAACATAATATAGTCTCCTCTAATTAACCCTATGGATCCTTTTTGGATTGCAAGCTAATGGGCTTAAACTAGTAATTAACTAATATAAGTTCAATAAAAAAAAACCCCTAAACAATGTCTAACGGGCCAGAACAAACCTAAATTAAAAATAAATAAATAAAATAGGAAAATAAAAACAAAGTCTTCATGCCAAAATTCCTCCATGTAACTTGAATCTTTAATTTTCACATATTTTTTACAGATTTTGAGTCCTAACTTCATACACATCGTTCTCTCTTGTTTGAATTACTAGGCCTACCATATATGGCTGGAAAGATTAAGATGTCTAGTTTCCAGTCCAACTTGAATCGCATCATAATTCTACTTGTAACTCTAGATATGTCCCAAACAATATATAAAGGTCTTGTCTGGTAGATTTAATAAGATTTGTCTAGTTTCTTTGACCCTCTAAAATAATATGTTTCTGAAATTTATTTGACTTGAAATTTTACCAAAATATAGTTACACGTGTCTAGTATCTCGTTGTACAATTTCAACTCGTTTCAATGTATTGTTTAAGAGATATGTCTGATCTTGCAAAACTAGTCAGCATATATTTTAAGGTCAAATTCAGACATGACTTAGTTCATATTAATATTTATGGTGTTTTTCTTTAGATTTCTCATTTATGATTCTTTGTAATTATTAGGCGGGGGTTTCATTTTAATTGCTTTGGTATCTTAGTTCAAATAATCATTGTATCAAGTTTTTATCAACCAAATCTAATTTTAGCTTTCTTAGGTTTGTTTTTTCTTACATGTGGGTTCTAGGTTTCTTATCCACCCTTCTCATCTCTTCATAACCTTCATCTAAAACCAATCACAAAACCTTCACTATTTAAATTTAGTACTATCTTCACCAGCTACTCCTTGATCTTCCTTCTTCATATGTTATTAGTCAAGCCAACAATAATAGTAACCACATTTATTACTCTCATCTATCCTTTTTTGCAACTCAATAAACCAAACCAGTCCCCCATCATAACAGTTTTTCCACACCGTCATTCCTACCACTTGACAACATGTACTTGCAATTATCATGACCATCGTGACCTCTATCCTGGTCATGAAATTTAGCCTATAATCAACCCCAAAACAATACCTGATCTACTATAAAAGAACTAGACTTGAAACCCCAACCTCTGTTTCTCCATTTGATTTTTTCCATAACTTTCAAATGTCTCCAAATCCAGCTAAACATCAAGTATGACCCAAATTTCAACCATAAATTATTTGTTTTGTTTGATTTTTTGTACTTTTAAAAAAATACATGACTCCTATATGCTAGTACATTACCTATATATGACCACCATGCGCTGCCACTGTTCCTCTTCAATCAAGCAACTTCAGTCCATTTCTAACTAACTTTGGTGACTCGCAAAGGTCTACCTTAAACCCTAACATGTTAGCTCATTTGTTTTGGAAACTTTGTAATATATTTATTGGTTTTTTTTTTATTATTATGTGGACATGTATGTGCTTGCACATGATTTATTTCTCTAGATGTATGACTTGATGTATGAATTTGTATTAGTTATGAATTAATGGTTATTTGTGTCTATAAACTTAAACCAGATAAATGAACTACCCATGGTCGTTGTTCAAGAATCTTAATGTATGGACAATAAAAATGATTGATGCATGATTTGATTTTACTACATTCAAGATTATTTTAAAAAATATCATTTCTTTTTCTTTCTTTTGTTTTTCCATTATTTTTATCACTTAATAATTATTTGTATTATTCATAAAGTCAACCTGAGATAAATGAATCATTTGATCATTGTTCAAGGATGTGTACAAGAAAATAATAGGAACTATTATTATAAAACTCCTCAATATTTGTTTTTTTTAAATAACAAAAATTCAAAAAAGATAGTTTATTTGATTGGCGCGAATCTATTTTTTTGTGTCCATATATTGTTGTTTAATAGGATTGATTGACATGATCTCATATAGGTTCATTGAGAGTTAGTGTTGGCTTTAAAGCCCATTTTATATATAATTAACTTGAATGACGTCAAAGCCTAATTTATTATTACAAGCCTTTCAAGTACAACACTTGTAATTTAAAAGTAAGGATTAGACCTTAATGCTAGGTCTGGATCCCAAATCATTATCTTAGGTCATAATATGCCTTTACCTTACAAACAAATGCAAGCATTAGTTTAGATAAAAAATTGTATATGAGCACAATAGGTATATTTATATCATTAAAAACAAAGTCAAAGAAACTTCCTTTTGGTAGGATGTTTTAGAGTGTTTTTCATCTTTCTTTTAACATAATCAACCTCTTGTCTAAGATCTTTAAAAGACCATTTATGATTTGTAGTTACCATAAAACTAGATAATGATTTTTTTAATGCATTTTACATAAAGATCATTGAGATGTTCCTGCTACAGAACTAATAAATTTGCTTTCTTACATGTTAATATGTGCTATGGAGGAATTAAAACCTTGCCATAAAAATATAGAATTTAAATAGTTATTAAACATAAGATAACACCCTTTTTAGATTTAGATTGGTGATAACAATGGATGCTTTGTTTGAAATTTCTACATGCAAAAAATAAAGAAAGAACAGAGAAACATATAAACATTTCATGACTAGTTTTGTGATTAACTTTACAGAAGCAATAACCATTTTCTCACCTTAACCTCACTTGTTAATAAAAAACACACATACATATACTTATCATTGTTTTCAGGAAGATATTCAACTCCTATGTAAAAACTGTCAAATATTAATTTAGGCCTTAAATCACTTACTAATATTAGACAATTTATCATTAAACACCTTGAAAACAGAAACTTTCACAATGATAAACTCGTAATAATATTTTTTTAAGAAAGTAAGAGTAAAGTTGTGCATATCATATGACATATGAATAGAGACGATTGATAACTATCCATAAAGTTGGCTAAAACAATAAGGCTTGCCGTAACAATGTCAAATGTGCACGAGGTGCACACTTCGGCAGGCTGTCCAAAACAATGCCTAAGGGTGCTGGCAGTCATGCCAATAGTGGGATAAATTGGTAGGGCATATTTGTGCAGCTATAGGTTTGTTAGGGAAAATCGGCAGCGCAGATTGTTCGCAAGCGAGGTCGGATCTTTGGGTATCCGGGCAGGATAAGAAAATTCGTCAGAGGGATAGGATGACGAGAATAGGGGCTCTCGCTGCACGTAGATGCGAATTCGACAGCGCAGACATTAGGTAGCCTGCACATAGATGCGAATTCGGCAGCGCAGACATTGGTAACCTGCACGCATATGCGAATTCGGTAGCGTACAATAGCTTGTGTATGTCATAGGTTCGACTTGACACGATCTAAAACTTGGACGAAAGATTGTCCAAGGCATGCGAGAGACCTAATAACTGACGTAACACAAACTGGCAGTTGGGGCTGCTAAGTGGGCATGCAGAATGTGGGTTAGTGGCAGTTATAGACATCCAAGATCATGAGATTATGGGGGCAGAACAGGCGTTACTCTACAAGCTGCTGGATCACGGGATCATGAGGAGTAATTGTCCACTACTTGTTGGAAAATAAGTCACTAAGATCATAGAAAAAATGGGGGAGAAAGTGCTCCACTATGTCCTGAAAAATAGGGATAATGGGTGTGTGTGCCTTGTAACTTATGTATTTGTGTATAATAGGCTGCAAAGCCTTGGCTGTGTAGCATGCAATTTCTGTGTATAGCACACACACTCTTATTGTGTAATTCTTTGTTGACAAGATAAATAAAGGTTGAGAGTTCTTCTTGTATTCTCAGTATGCTAGGTGTTGTGCATCGTCACTTGTGTATTCTACTTGTCTATATAACGTGAGAGAGTGTGAGAAACCTTTTGTTGAGGAAAACACTTAGTTGTTAAGTAAACACGAGTGAAATTAGTGAGGAAAAAGCTAACTCTAGTGGGGACTAGACATCTATTTGTGGAGCAAAAAATTTATCCCGTGACACTCGCCATTGTGTCTAATGCAGATTCACTCGGTATGTTTCCTGCATCACTCTGGAGAAAAGCCAATCGACTGTTAAAAAGACAAGAGTCAACTCAGTCAAAGGACTGAGTTATAACTTTTAGAAACATACAGGACGAGGTTATATGCGAGTTAAAAGCTGAGTAACTAGACAACAAATTTACTTGGTTCTATTCTGAGCCAAACAAACAAACATTAAAAAAAGAAAGAAAGAGAGTCCCTTTCTCATAGCAAGCAATCCTATGGTCTTTTTCCACCCCACCAACGAGAAAAAGAAAGGAAGGCTATGGTTTTTATTAGCAACGTGTGTAGCCTGTAGTCTTCCTTCGATCCTCCTATAAACACACAGCACAGACTCTCACATATTTTCAAACTTGGACGTTTCTATCAGCCCTCCCAACCCAAACCAAGAAACCCCATCATGAATTAATTTATTTTTTGGGTTCCTTTTGGCGCTTAGCTCGTTGATACGGCTCAAAAGGTTAGCTCTTTAATTCACTCTTGTTGTTTGAATTTAATATTTTGTTCACATTATTTTCCTTTCCTTCTTTTCCCCTGTAACCTATTTGTTTCCATAGCATTTTAGGGTTTTCAATGTTCACTTCACTTTGAGATTGAAATCTAGGGTTTTTATTTTCCTATATCTTATTGAAGCATGTTCAACTCTCGTAATAATAAGTTCATGCCTTTAAAATCTTTACATTTTTGAATTCGAAGATACCATTTGGAGAGCTAATTGATATTACTTTTCCTTGATCATCATATAGTTACTTAACAGTCACAAATGACACTTAATTGAGTTCCAGGGAGTGATTAGGCACATCATGGTTTCTAGGTCTTGCATCTTCATCTAAAACAAACGAACTCCATTCCCATTTGACTGGATATTTCCTCTTGTAGTTCTGGATTTACATTTTCAGGCATGCGGTGGTTGTGGAGTTGCTTGCATGTATTCTTTGAGTATCTTCCATGGTTGGTTTGATAGGGCTCCACCTCAATATCTGATTGATTGTAAAGGAGATAGAAAAGGGATTTAAGTTTTAGACCGATTCAAAGTATCTGCTTTTATGAGGTTGACCTCAAATAGAGAGAGTTATCCTTCCCTTTTAGATTAGACACTAAATACATTTAGATCTGTCAGTGATTAGGGATTCCTACAAGTTGATATTGCCATTGCAAAAAAGTTCAGGAGTTAGGCTTTCCTAAGCTCTACAAATAGGACTGTATGGTTTTTCATTACAAGTATAGTATGAGAATTACTTGAGAAGAGGTGCATGTTGTGATCGTTACTTGAAAATACTATAATTTTAGCTCCTCCTTCTTTAGGAAGTAATAAGATAAGGTTTGCAATGTATTAAGTAGAATTATTTAGTAGTTTGTGATCGCTTAAAATTTTTTTTTATGAAGAAAATGGTACCCTTTTCTTTTTTAAGGTGATTAAGTACTTTTTTTAAGTCAGAATTTTTCTTAAATTCATTTACAACTATCACATATATGGAATATCAAGTGCAAGTTCACAACTTTGCAATATTTTCTCTATCCAGGGTACTTCTTACTTTTTCAAACAGAAATGCTATCTGCTACCAAAAATGTGGGAATTATAGTCTTTGTTGGAAACTGTGGGGTATTTTCTCTATAAGCTCTTTTTTCCTTATCATTGAAGAATTGGCGTGTGCTTGTTTCATTTGTCTGCCCTTGCCCTCTTTCCCCCTTTAGCTGCTTATAGCCTTGAGCGCATTATATTATTGCCAGCATCCATGCTCTGTCTTTTGTTCTGGTCGCAGTAGTTCATTATTTTTTTCTTGTCAGCTTTCTTGTCCTGGCTCTTGCATGCAGCTTGCTGAGGAAGAACCATCTATGGCTGAACAAGTAAGCATTGTTAACTCAGCTAAAATGTTTTTTTGTTATTTTTATTTTTTTTGGTTGGATAATGGAAAAAATCATCTCTGCTTCATTGTATCTGATCAAGCTCACTTGGTTCATCATTTCATTTTTCAATCATCCAACTCTTCTGTTTCCTTTTATTTTCTTGAACTTCTGCTTAATCTAACAAAAACTTTTATCAATTCCATTGTTTAATTATTCAACTGTGTTTCATGTTCAGTTTTACTTCTCTTCAGCCACCCCCTCTTTCTAACAGGGCTAAGCGTCTACTTATATGAACAGGTCATTGATTTAATTTCAGCAGTGAAAGAGTTACATGGTCTTAGCTGTCAGGAGCTTAACAAATTGTTAAGGGACTCTGAAAATTTTACAATTCACTTTCATTCTGAAAAAGGATCTACAATAAAGGTCAGGAAACAAACTCATCATCACACTTACGCTTTCTTATTTTACCACCGTCTTGCATCTTAAATCCCTTTTTTTTTTTTTTATCAGATTGATGTGGAAAAACTGGCAGGCTTTCTTCCTTTACACCTTATTGCAGTACTTATGTCATCTGATAGAGATGAATCACTGTTGAGATATTTGTTGTGTGGGATTCGGCTTTTGCATTCCTTATGTGATCTAGCACCTCGGAACAGTAAACTTGAGCAGGTTGCTTTTACCAATCATTGCCTAGTCTTTATTATTATTATTATTATTATTATTATTATTATTATTATTATTATTATTATTATTATTATTATTATCTCTTTTTTTATGTAGCATCAGTTTTGGTGTCTGTTTTGCTTAGCAATTGAACTCTGACACATTTCTTGAAAATCTGGGGATGTGTATTTAAAGTCAGGCTCCAATGTGTTTATGAACCCTGGCAAATTATATGAATGGTCACTATTTTAATTTTAGCTGAAAACACGTACCCCTATCTTCCTAGTACTTTAGGTTCTTGAATCCGTGGTTTAGATATTGTAGTCTTTCTGTGCAGCTGTCTTGTTTTTTCTTTGAATTTTTTTAATCAAAATTTTTCTTTGTGGTGCTGAAGCTATTCCAAGTCCTTGCACTTGGAAGTTGTTTTGAAGTAGTTATGACATTGGGTTCTTTATTATCATCAGTATCTGAAATTATTTTTTTAAAGGACTTATATTTGGATGCTAACCATTGTTCTTCTGTAAACGATCAGTCTTTTTGTTTATTCTTGGAAACTGTGATGTGTTCTTTTCACCTTCAGATATTTATGTTCTTAGAAATTTGGAAATGATATATTGAAGCAAAACACATTTCTCTCCTGATGCTCTTTTGTGTTATATATACAGGTTTTGCTCGATGATGTTAAAGTATCAGAGCAGCTGCTGGATCTGGTGTTTTATTTACTAATTGTTCTTAGTGGTTATAGACAGGTATTCGTTAGTATTTAACTCTTGAGGGGTTACTTCCCAAGCTCTTAACGTTTACCACGGTTATTTTTGTTATGTAGGAAAACTGTATTTCTTGTTCTCTGTTACTTGTGCATTCAGCACTGGTAGCATCCAGTCTACATTTATTGTCAGGATGTATATCTTTGCAATGGCAAGATCTTGTTCAAGTATTGCTTGCTCACCCCAAGGTACAATCTTCCCACATGATTTTGGATATTTAAGAGAAATGGGTTTACTATATTCATGGGATCATTGCAAAGCTTTTCTTTTCTTTCTTTTTTTGAGAAAATGAGATATTTATTGGCTGAGCTTTGCTATTTTTAAATATCAACAACATGATCTTTAATTTTTTCAATAGATTTTTCTAATTTCTAAATTTCACATAATCAATTCATATATGGATGTCTGTCAGTAGCTGATTTGTCCATTAATAATTGACATGGAATCAGCATATCAGTTACATGTGGGTTCAAGGCTATGGTTTGAGAGGGAATTTTCCCTCCTGTTGACCCAGATAACCTTATTTTATTAATTTAGGCTATGAGATGTTAAAAAAACTGAACTAAAACCCAGATTCGATTCAAAATGTCCTTTTCTTTTTAACTACCACCTACACAGCACCACTGCTACTCCCACACTCTCACCACTAAATTTTGATTGATCTATAAACTCCATTTTCATTAACAATTTCTGATCATATTATCATTTTATTTTGAGCTTTTAAGCTCTGAAGGCAGAGACATTTATGGACTTTCTGATCATGAATTTTCTCTTATAGGTTGACATATTTATGGATGCAGCTTTTGGAGCTGTTCATGTAGCCATTAGATTTCTTCAGGTCAAGCTGTCAGATCAATATACTGGTCTTCATGTGAAAAGTCCAACAGCTGAACAAATAGTTAACTATATCTGCCAACAATGTGAGGCTTCTTTACAGATTCTTCAGTCATTGTGCCAGCAAAAGGTGTTTCGCGAGCGCCTTCTTAGGAACAAGGTTTCTAAAATAGAACCATCTTATTCTATATGTTTGGTTTTAAGCTGTATGTCAAGAGATGCCAGCTTCAATGTTTTTCTCTGTGTTTGACATAAGATGGAGAAATTCTTCTTGCTGGACCAAATCGGAAGTAGAAGCATCTAGTTAATGTGATTGTATGTGGTAAAAAAGCAGGAAAGTCAGTTGGAGAAACATGGAGGTTTTCAGTGCTATGATCTAGCAGTAAAACAAAATGTTGAAGCAATTGTGAAATATTGCAGGAGGCTATTATAATTTATAACTTTTATTTGCATCGATAATCTTGACGATGGTATCCATACTAGTTACAAGTCCTTTTAAATTTTACATGGACATCTCATGTTTAATAATCCTTATAATTTATAACTTTTCTTTGCATCAATGATCTTGATGATGGTATCCATGCTAGTTATAAGTCTCCTTTTTATATTTTACATGGACATATCATGTTTAATAATCCTTTTTGTTATTTATCATTTTTCATTATTTTGGTAAAATATCTGTGTATAATACCATTTCAGGAACTTTGTGGAAGGGGAGGTGTTCTTTTTCTGGCGCGGGCCATCTTGAATTTAAACGTTACACCTCCTTTTGTAGATTCTTTCACTGTTGTAGCTGCAATATCTAGACTGAAGGCTAAAGTATTATCGATTGTAAGTTTTAATGTAGTGGCTTAGGCTGCGTCATTATCTTGTATAACTTCTTATTTCCTTGCTCGTCTAAATATCCCTGATTTTTTATTCTGTTGACCATGTGTTTTTTTGCAGCTGTTGCATTTGTGTGAAGCAGAAAGCATCTCTTACCTTGATGAGGTAGCGGGTTCTCCAGGGAGTCTTGATTTGGCAAAGTCTGTAGTATTAGAGGTTAGTTTAATAAATGTGCTAGCACATTAGTGGACTTTGATATGGAGAGGCAGAGTGATGCAACCCACAATTTTTATTTGTTTTACCTGGCACATCTGCTAAACCAAAAGTGTTTTGCAAAGTTGACAATCTCCTTCCACTCACAGTAATCATGAACATAGATCTATTTTGTGGCAGAGATATTGGCCAGTTTCATTTATTGGTGATCCGCAAACCAAACTTGTCTCAACCCTCTGTTTCCTCTTTCTTTATTCCATTTGAAGCCTTGTTTTTAATGCTTGCTATTAATACTTTTTGATGTAGATTCTTGAATTACTGAAGGCTGCACTTAGCAAAGATCCCAATCATCTTAGTCCATGTTCAGACAGAACTTTTCCCATGGGGCTTTTGCGACTCAATGCTATGCGTCTGGCTGATATCTTCTCAGATGATTCAAATTTCAGATCTTTTATCACAACTTGCTTTGTAAGTTAATCATTTGGATTCTCAGGCATGATACTCAATTTCACCATGCTACTTCCGCTGAATTGTTTTAAGTGACTTTCTCTGATATCTTCTCTGAAAAACATTAAAGTTTGGACATATACTACATAATGTACAAAAAAATTCATTGTTCTCTGTTGTTAAAAATTGCAAAGCCACTGAAAATGCATGTAATTTTTAAATGTTGTGTATTTCCAACTCATTATGCTTCAAAGCATCCATCATGGAGAGAGATTCATGACTTTCCTTTTTTATTTTCAAATATCAATATGCTCTACAGACCAAAGTTATGACCGCTATTTTTTCGCTCCCCCATGGAGATTTTTTATCAATCTGGTGTTCGTCTGAATTTCCACCAAGAGAAGAAGATGCTACTCTGGAGTATGACACATTTGCAGCAGCTGGGTGGTTTTTAGACACATTTGCAGCAGCGAACCTGTCAAATGCAATAAATTTAGAAATTACTTTAATTCCCAGTAACATGCCTCAAGCTATGTATGCGCATCAGAGAACTTCATTATTTGTGAAACTAATTGCCAACCTCCACTGTTTTGTTCCAAACATTTGTGAAGGTGAATTCTCTCTCACAATCTTCCAAAATATTCATCATGATTGATCTGGTGGCTGCTGTATAGATTAAGTAATTCAAAATTTTGTTCTCGTCCACAGAACAGGAAAGAAACTTGTTCCTTCACAAGTTTTTGGAGTGCATGAGGATGGACCCATCTAAATCACTGCCTGGGTTTTCTTTTACTTCTGGTGCTCAAAGAGCTGTAACAGTTTGCAGGAACCTTCGTAAGTATCAGTCTCGTGATTTTCTCAATAGACATGATGCATAAAAGTTGGTGGGGTTTTCCCTGAGTAACTTGCATGTGTAGGTTCATTGCTAAGTCATGCAGAGTCTTTAATTCCAAACTTTTTGAATGAGGAGGATGTACAGCTCTTAAGGTGAGTTAAACATCAACCATGCTACTTTCTTCCTATAATTTTCATTTTTGGCTGTTTTACTACAAGTGTTATTGTTCTTTTCTCTCCTTTTCTTTTTGTTTTTTAGCTTAATTTTAAAGAATAGAATCATCCTCGAATGGTAAAAGCTAACTTTGAGAATGAAAAAAGGAGAGAGAAGATTGTTTTTTTTGTTTAGACCATTCATTAAATGGGCTTTTTCACTAACATATAGCTTGGGAGACGTTGCTGAACGAATTCATATTATTAATCTTAGCATTCAAAATATTGCACACAAATTAAAATGGGCTTTGTCAAAAATTTGAAGAGGCTGGCAAGCATTGTCAGAAACATTACTTCAAAAGAGATGGTCCAATTCCCAACTCTTTATTTCCATTATTTCCACTTACATGCCTCTATAAAAGTCAGCAAAAGTTGAGTAAAGCAGTGAAACATAGCTTATACGGGGTTCCTTTTTCAGCATCTATACCCATAATATTTTGCATAATAGCAGTGTATCGATTCCTTGTATGCTTCTGGATTCTTTGAGTGGTTGTCGATCTCTGCCTGACAACATAGCTTATATGGGGTGCCTTTTTCAGCAATCTACACCCATAATATTCTGCATAATAGCAGTGTATTGATTCCTTGTATGCTTCTGGATTCTTTGAGTGGTTGTCAATCTCTGCCTGACAACATGAAATTAAATTCAGCACCATAAGCTGCATTTGGAAGGGAAAGTACTCAGAGTCTAAGTAAATTCCAGAATAAGCTTCTATTCTGTGTTGTACTCAGGGTGCAGGTGCAACTAATTGAGTCTAAAGCATCTTTTCAATCTTTCAGCAACTATTGCCTATTTGTTGGTTGTGAAATAGCTTATTTTTTTCATTTATATTTTATTGCAGGGTATTCTTTAACCAGTTACAATCATTGATTAATCCTGCTGATTTTGAAGAAAACCAAGTTCAAGTAAGGTTTTGCCCTTCAATGATTAATAATCTTTTCTTTTTCTCTATCCACTCCAACTTCAGCAACTTCCTGTTTCTTCTCCTCGTCAAATTAAATGTGCTAACATTCTGCTACTGAAAATATTTTAGGAAATCAAATCAGAGAGGTCAATATCTTTGGATAAGTTCTCCAGACTCAGTATTGATGAGCATCTTCAGGTGAATACTGGAATTTCAATCTTTTTATTTTTTAATACAAGGAAGTTCATTTATTTGTCACAATTATCTATTACAATAGTATGATGATGTACCATTTGACATTAAAGCTCAATTTTGATTTGATGTGTGATTCTATTGGTGACTGGTCATCAAGGTGACAAACATGGGCAGAGCCAGGAAAACAATAATGGGGTCAATTGACCCCCCTGAAATTAATGAAAAATGAAAATATAGGTATTATAATACTTGCCTTCTTTATTGTTTAAATTGAACCCAATATATTAACTAAACAGAAAAGATTAATACATGTAAGCAGATTCAATTTTGTATTTTAATTTAAGAAGTTATGAGATTATCAGATTTAAGCTTTGTGATTTACATGCAAGTAGCAAAAAAAATGAAATGCTATTAAAGCAAACATGCAGTCTGTTCAGCATACGCTTAAAGAGGAAGTATTGCTCAGTATTCATTTGTATGATTTTTCACTAATGATCTCTTTATATTACAATTGATGTGACTCAACTTCTCTCAGTTACTCATGTTGTCTCTCATTTTGATATATTCTCTATTACACATTGCACTTATCGCTTATCTTCCCTTTAGCTTTTATGTTGATTCTTTTACTCTTGCTCTTGAGTTCTCCATGCTTTTCATGATAATCTGATCAAACTTATTTACTATTATTACACATTTCATAGAAGAGTACAATGTTTACATTAACAATCATATTTGTTTAATTTTTTAGATATATTGAGAGTTTACGGAGATTTTGTAACAAAATATATTTTGATGTGGCGTAAGTTATAAATTAACTCCACTAAAAGAATTTTCTTGCTTTGCTATTGGTGACAGACAGATTGCTTGACAGAAGTCCAAATTAAAGTTTAGAACTGAGTAATAACTTTTTTTTAGCGGAGTACTATCATATAATTATTGAAACTTTAGAAGTTATAGAATATTTTATTGAGGGTCAAACTCTTAAGATTATGTATCGTAATGGTTCTGATTAAGGATTTCAAGTCTTCTTGATGTTGCCTTTCTCTACAAATTCTACATTTTCTCACAGAAAAATTTGATTCCTGGTAGGAAGCTCAAAGCACTAGGGCATCCTCGTCACCTATGGCGAGGAAGGAACCTTCAAGTCTTAACAACAGGACAGATATTCAAAAGGAGGAAATGTCAGAGAATTCAGCTATTCAAGAAGAGAAGCACAATTTCAGAAATGAGCATATGAATCAAGCTAATGTGATGAGGGGAGACAAAGCTAAATCTGGTGCATGCGCTTCTGATGTTTTAAGAGAGATGGATAGAGATTCTCATAATGTTGAGACAAGTGGTTCAGATACAAGTTCAACTAGAGGAAAGACTTTTGTAGGTCAAGTGGTGAATGGTGACTTACTGAAATCAAGTGCGCATATAAAAGGAAGTGGCTGCCAGGGAGTTCGAAATGGTGAAAAAGCTGAAAGTCTTCATTTTGAAGAAAAGCAGCCAAGAAAAAGGAAGCGAACTATTATGAATGACTATCAAATCGCACTTATGGAGAAAGCCCTGCTAGATGAACCTGAGATGCAGCGAAATGCAGCAGCGTTACAGTCATGGGCTGATAAATTAAGTCTCAATGTATGTAAAAATGCACCTTTAAATTATTTATTATGTCAGTTAATTTTATTCGTGTCCCCAGGATCACCTGTGCTTATTATTTATTTATTTATTTATTTATTTTGCTTAATAAGTTTGATTGTGTTTTCCAGGGATCAGAAGTTACATCTTCACAGCTGAAAAATTGGTAAGAAGCTTCACCTTCTCTGATAGTTTGCACTCCTTGGTTTAAAAACACTTTTGCCCCTCTCCTTGAGGTTATACTCTCTTCATAATTAATAGTGTAGGAAAAGATTAAAAGTTTATATTCTCAAGGTCTTGTTCAAGTTGGGGCTTTTGAATTTTCTTGTTCTACCACTTCTTGGCAGTGAAACGTGGCATTACTGGAATTATTTGTGGGTCAACTGCACTTGTAAATAGATGCCTAATATAGCCGTTGCCCAGAAAAGAATTTTATTTGAACTCTTATGTTACCCTTCTTTTAGTTGTTAATGTTATAAAAGAGGAGATAATGGCACAATTCGGTTATCACTGAAATGTCTCTTCATTTAGTTTTTAAAAGTTGATTCTCCATGTAGTTACTTTGCAAAGTTTCTTGTGGAAAGCTTCTTATACAGGACAGGAATAAATCACAGGTGCCCAAGGACTCTTGGTACAAGGGCGTTTTATTTCTTACATATTAGATTAGAAGATTTATTGGATGCAAACTCTGAAAAGATTGAGGTGTATTAAATGCTAATTCTAGGACTCTTTGCAAAATCTTCCAGTACTGCTACCCATGCAATTATCATTTGAGTTGTCTATTGGCATTCTAGGTAACAAACCATTTTTTTGTTCCAGGGAAATTATTCCAAAATTCCAGTTCTATATTTGTACGCATCTATGAATTTTTTCCATTCGCACATTATACTAATTTGATTTTTCAATCAGCATGTTGTTATTCATGCCACAGAATTTCTTAGATAGATCAGTGCCTGGTTGGCAGGCTGAAACTGGAAAAGTTTTTTTAACCGTACTGCAGAAGTTTAATTAGATAGGTCAGTGCTTTGTTATGCTTTTAATGGGTGCCTATTTGTTTGCTATCACAGGCTCAACAATCGTAAAGCAAGGTTAGCTCGTGCAGGTAAGGATGTTCGTGCACCAATGGAAGTTGATATTACATTTCCAGAAAATCAAGGTGGACAAGCATTGCAGCACGAGTCACCTGAGAGCCCAGGTGAAGATAACATCACATCAAGTGTAAGAGGCCTTCAAAACACATCAGAAATTGGTGTGTATGAAGATCCCGAGGCTGGTATAGGATTGTCAGACTTTGTTGACATTGGTGCTTCATAATTTGTCCGGTGCAAGCCAGGGCAGTTTGCTTGTAGACGGGCCAGTAGAAGAGATTGGTAAGGGAGAGTATATCAGCTGTGAGGCAATTGGTGTGGAAGGATGTTGGATGAATCAGCGGTGTATGCCGTGGATGTTACAGAGCTCAAGACTGAGAGATGGGTGAGGCTTCCATACCCATCTGAAGCCACAGGCATGTCATTTGATGAAGCTGCACAGAATATTGGGGGTGATGAGAGTGTTGAATATACGTCACGACCTCAATGATACAATTTCAGTGCTAGGTTTCTTTGTTAGAATGTAGAGCTAGCTAGTAGTTGTTTACCAGCAGTATCGTTCTTTTTTATTCGAGTTCCAAACCATGAGCAGGTTCAGAAGGTTAGCTCTTTCATTTAAATAGAAGGTTAAATCACGTGAAAAATGTTGCACAACATCCATCAAAGCTTAACATGAATTCTAAAATTTAAACGGGAAGGGTTGTTATATTAGCTGATGAAATTTGAAAAAAATATAAAATAAGATAAAGATGAGAGGCCTTCCACGGTACTGAGTGATGCCCTTGTGAATCTACGAGGCATGGCATTTGCAGACACCTGCCAGGGTGTCGGAAAGTGCTGAGCAGCTACATGTTACTCCTTCGCTTGTGTTGAAGATGAAAAGGCCTGGATTAGCAGTTTATAAAGCAGCTGTCACAACAGCGAAGAAGGTGGTAATTCCTATTTGCACGAGAGTGCCTGTTCTTGGAAGATGAAACGACTAGTATCAAGGAATTCGATTCAATGGGTGACAGTAGAAGCCGAAGATGAATGCATAGCATTAGGCATGAAGGCTTGTTCTGATCTCAAGAGCTTTCAGTGTCTATCTCAACTGTACTTTGTGATTTATAACATGCCGACCTGACCTTTTAAATTAACTTGGAAGTGTTTTACAGTCTTCATTGGCGGTTCAAGAAGCTAGCTGGCAGTAGGCATTAATACAAGCATTAGATTTAGATATAGTTAGTGGAAGAATAAATCATGTGATGCATGTTGAGGGAGTATATAACTACTGTAAAGTTCACGCAAGAAAATATAGAACAATTCCTTCTCTCATTCCTCTGTTTCTCTCTTCTTCTTCCCTTGTTATTCTTTTCTTCCTTTCTTGTTAAGCCAAGCTTGACATTTAGTATCTGCGCCTGAACTAAGACAACAATTGGCTGTATAATTCATTGAACCATGGTGGAGAATAATAAACTCAAGGCAGTTGAAGAACACTGCAAAAAGTTAGATAATTAGCTACAAAACCATCACCTAGAATGGTAAGAATCTATAAAAGAGAATAAAAAACGTTGGCTAGAGCAAGATAAAAAGATCGATCAGATGGTTCTACAGATAGAATCGTTGTCCTCTCAATTTCAAAATTTCTTGGCTAATCAAATAGCGGGAAAGGAGACTGGAGCTAATTTAAAAGGTATTCTGGCTACACTGAAACTGGTAGAGAAGCAAGGATGAATACCTTGTATGATGGAGGATCACCAGGAAGCAGGAATTACTAATCAAGAGATCATGTGATAGGACAAGAACAAAGTAGGACAAGATATAACATACCACTACTAAAAATGGTAGTAAAGATGACATTGTTGAGGAGTTCAATAAACTGGTACAAGATAAAAGCGTGGATGATTATGTAGAAAAGTTTGAAGAACTAAAATCATTGATGAGTGCTCTTAATCCGTCATTACCAGAGTCATATTATATCTTTAGCTTCATTAGTGGGTTGAAGGATGATATCAAACCAATGTTGAAGATCTTGAAACCATTAAATGTGTTGATGGCATTTGAATAGGCCAAATGACAAGAAGAATCTAACAATGCTTTAGCTAAGAAGAACAAATCACTATAACAAATCAACATTCCATTCAACAATGGGAGAATTACAGGTAATGTTCCAGCCAAAACTTTTAGTCAATCTAAGACTGAAGATGTGAAGCAAATCCTAGATGGTTTGTTTGAACAAAAAAATATTGGGATAATGCTTTAAATGTGGTGTTAATATGCCGGGGCACATATGCAATGCTAAAGGCTTACACATGATAAAGGGAATAGAGGAGGAGAACCTAAAGGTATTATGAAACTGGAAGGAATACTGCAAGATCAAGATAAAGAGAGTAACAAGATATATGGATTTAGGCTATCATTAAAGGCCCTAGCTAAGAGTGACACCTACAATACTATCAAGATTAAAGGAGATTGTGAGGGAAGAGACTTTATAATCCTAATAGATAGTGGTAGTACGCATAGTTTTATTGATGAAAGCATGATTAAGAAGTTGAATGTTGTTACTAGTAAAACCACATTGTTAGCAATAATTGTGGCTAATGGGAATGTCATGTTATGTGAGGTGCATAGTCCTGGATTTACTTAGTTTACGCAAAGCTATGAATTCAAGTCCAACTTGAGAGTGTTGAAATTAGAAAGGCATGATATAGTTTTGGGGGTAGATTGGTTAAAGAAGTATTCTTCAATACTCTTTGACTTTATCAAATTGAGACTATCATTTAAGAAGGAAGGTATAATGATTGAGTTGAAGGGGATCTCTCAAGATGTTGGCTTGTATATGATAACAGTAATAAAGGAACAGAGGAACTTCCAGGATGTGATCTTTGGACTAGCAAGCTAGTTCTTTTCAATAGACACAAAAGAAAAAGACAGGTCAGCCGTGGAAGCTGCAGAGATTAAAATATTATTGGAAGAGTTTGCAGGAGTCTTTGAGGAACCAAAAAATTTAACACCCACAAGAAGATTTGATCATAAAATTCCATTGAAACCAAGTTCACAACCAATAAACATCAAACCCTATAAAAGCCCTTTCATTCAAAAAGGTGAAATAGAGAAGCTAGTGAAGGAAATGCTCTCTAATGGAATAATACAGCACAATTTTAGCCCATTTGCTTCACCAGTCCTGTTTGTTAAAAAAAAGATAACACTTGGAGATTTTGCATAAATTACAAGCAGCTCAATGATCAAACCATAAAAAACAAGTTAGATGATCTCCTAGATGAACTGTATGGTTCCAGATTTTTCTCTAAGCTAGACTTGAGATTAGGTTACCACCAGGTCAAAATGCATGAAAAAGGTATAAAGAAAATAGCATTTATGACACATCAAGATCATTATGAGTTCATAGTAACGCCCTTTGGACTCACCAATGCTCCTGCCACCTTCCAAGCATTGATGAACAACATACTGGAGCCTTTTCTGAGAAAATTTGTATTATTTTTTGATGATATACTCATTTACAACCCTACTTTTAAGCTACATCTTGATCATCTAAGAAATGTTCTAGAAACTTTGAGTGCTAACCAATTACTTGCCAAAAAGTCCAAGTGTGCTTTCGGTGAACAACAGGTGGAATATTTAGGGCTATACCGTGATCCTTGAAGGAATTGAGAGGATTCCTGGGATTGGCTGGTTACTACAAGAAGTTCATACGACATTTTGGAGTCATCAGTAAACCCCTCATAGAACTACTGAAGAAGAATGGTTTTGGCTAGAATGACCAAGCTCAACAGGCTTTCATTAGTTTAAAAAAAGCCTTGTGTGAGGCACCAGTTCTGGCCTTACCTGACTTCACCAAGACTTTTGTTCTAGAAACATATGCATGTGATTCTAGTTTGAGGCCAGTATTAAGCCAAGAAGGTAAACCATTAGCTTATTTCAGCAAATCTTTACGCCTTAAACACATAGGATTGTCCATTTATGAAAAGGAATACTTGGCTATCCTTATAGAATTAGAGAAATGGATTCACTACTTGGAACAAGAGCAATTTATACTACAAACAGATCATGAAAGTTTGAAATACCTTTTAAATAAAAAAAATTCACACTTCAATCCAGAAGGAAGGTTTGACTAAGTTCTTAGGATTGATGTATAAAATCTTATATAGAAAAGGTAAGAAGAACATTGTTGCAAATGTAATATCTAGGAAGGGCAACAATAAAGTTCATGACAAGGAAAAAGGCAACCTTGGAGTAATGACCAAGATCCTACCACCTTAGTATGAAGAAGTTCATGCATCCTATGATAATGACTACAAGATACAAAACATTATCATTGGTAGGATAACTGGAACAAGAGAGGAACCAGATTACACTTATGAAGATAGGGTCTTGAGATATAAGGTCAAAATAGTAGTGGGACAGAAAGGGGAGCTCAGAGCCAAATTAGTGAAATTTGTACATGACTCCTATGTCGGTAGGCATTTTGGCATCCAAAATTCATCCAAAAGGCTTAAGGAGAATTTCTATTGGTTTGGTATGAAAAGAATGGTGAAGAAAGTTGTGGACAAATATAATATATGTAGATAAACCAAAGCTAAGAAGGTAATTTATCCTAGGTTATTGCAACCACTGTCAGTCCTTAGTGGCACATGGAAAGCCATTATAATGGATTTTATAGAAGGATTACCAAAGTCGAAAGGAAGAAATGTTATTATGGTGGTGAATGATAGATTTATTAAATATGGGCATTTCATTGCACTAGATCATCCCTTCACAGCACACGATATTGTGCAATTGTTCTTAGATCACTTTTACAAGTTCCATGGATTGCCTACAACTATTGTGATGGATAGGGACAGGGTCTTCACCAATATATTTTGGAAAGAATTGTTTAAGAAGCTAGGGGTTCAGTTGATGGTAAGTACAACCTATCACTTACAAACGGATAGTCAATTGAAAGGGTGAACCGGTGTTTAGAAACATATCTACGATGCATGACTATGTATTATCCCAAACGATGGTATCATTGGTGGTATAATACTAGTCACCACTCAACCTTGAGAATGAGTCTTTTTCAAGCTCTTTATGGTTATGCTTCTCCCTAGAGAGAATGAATTACTTAAGAAGCCACTACCATAGCTGTAGTAGAAGAGGTGTTACAGAGAAGGACTAATATAAATCAGACATTGAAAAAGAAACTAGAAGTATCAAGACACAGGATGAAGCAGATGACTGATAGGAATAGAACTGAAAGGGAATTCTCAAAAGGTAATTGGGTTTTCCTGAAACTTCAGCCTTATAGACAAAGCAGTATTGCGTTCAGGAAGAATCTTAAGCTCAATCTCAGGTATTATGGTGCTTATCAAATTAATAAAAGGATTAGAAAGGTGGCATGTGTGTTAAGGTTACCAGAGGGAAGTTTAGTGCATCTAGTATTTCATATGTCTTTACTTAAAAAGAAGATTGAAGATGAAGCAGTAACATCTTCTAGATTACCGGTGTCAGATAAGGAAGGAAGACTGAAAATCATTCTTGCAACTATGCTGGATAGGAAATTGATGAAGAAAGACAACATGGCAATAACAATGGGTTTGATTCAGTGGTCCAATCTTTTTCCATAAGATGCAATATAGGAGGATCTTAAAGAACTTCAAATGCAATTTCCAAAGTGCAATACGCAGCTCATGACATTGGATAAATGAACATTCTTGTGGACAAGAATGCATTCAAAGAGGGAGTATTGTTACAGTCTTCATTGGTAGTTCAAAAAGCTAGCTGGTAGTAGGCATTAATACAAATGCAAAGAAGTTGTTAGAGTTAGTTAACAGAAGAATAAATCGTGTAATGCATGTTGAGGGAGTGTATAACTACTGTCAAGATTACGTAAAGTTCACGTAAGAATATACAGAACAATTCCTTCTCTCATTCCTCTATTTCTCTCTTCTCCTTCCTTTGTTATTCTTTTTTTCATTTCTTGTTAAGCCAAGCTTAACAAAGTTGACCTGGTTGAACCTATCAACTTGGTTGACTTGATTTTAATGTTTTGTTTTTAATTTATATCCAAAATGACATTAGTTTATTTGTAAAAATAAAATCGAAATGATATAACCACAAATGAGACTACTTTACCCATAATTGTATACTCATGCCTTCCTATAAAGGGAGGATTGACATGTGTGTGTCCTTGAATTTAATAAAAAGATAAGGGATTTTATATTGTTTGCCAATTTATTATTTACTTGTTTTGTTTTTTAAAAGATAGATTGAAGAAGTGTTGTTATATATATATAATGAATGCCTATAGAGTTGTACTTTAGATGCTTGTGCAAATGACCGAAATAAAAAAAAAAGATCTACTTCTATCTTTCTTAAGACCTAGCTTATGTTTCTTTTTAGACATACATCCTGCTTTATCTTTAATTAATTATATCAATTACAGGTTGAAGAGAGTTCTAGTAGGTAGATAATTTCAGGATCAACAAGGAAGTATAGTCTGTCTAAAAGACAATACCTACACCTGAAAGCAACATTAACACATAGTACATAGTTTCAAAAAAAGACAGAATTATACTGGAAAGGACAGAACAAGACCTACTTGGCACTTGTGGCTGACAAGACTCCCTTATTAATTTCTAGTTCTAGGGTGATAATGCTACAAGTTAAAAGAGTGAGCCTTAAAGATAAAACAATATAGGAGAAATATAGGTGGGAAGGATAAAAGTTGTAGTTACACTCTTAAAATTTGTTAGAGGAGAAGAGAACGAGGGAGAGCGAGAGAATTAGGGAGATAATCTTGGAAATTTATGCCATTCATTTTTCATGCATTTCTGGTCCAATCATTAGGGAATAAAAAGAACAACTCTACTTCATTTCTATTGCCAGCATGATGTTGCGATTTCACGATCACACAAATTAATTACCCTAACTTAAATAAACATGCAAGAGGTCGATCCCACGAGGAAAGTTTAGTTGGATTTTTATGATAGATGATATGAAATTGGGGGGGTGAAGTTATCTAGGCTATGTTATGGTAAACAGAATGAAACAATCAAGCTAACTTAAAGAAATCCAAAATTTATCAAGAGAATAAACTTTGATCTCAAATAGATATTCATCTAGAAAAATCAGAACTAATCATTGAAACGAAATGTCAATTTATATTTTGAATATTTATCTTTTTTAAATATTAGTTAGTTAACTGATCTGCAGTGTTCCTAACCCTAACCATTAAACAACCACAGTGTCCATACTAATAATTTAATTTAATAGCAGCCTTAAGAACTAGATAACATAATTGTTTGCAGTCTATATTTGATTTCATTGAATGTTTTTTCTAAAATTAATAACATAGATCCGCCATAGTTATCAAACTCAGTTGCTTCACAAGTTTATATATCACAACTCCGATTTTGATAACAAAGTTAGCAATAGATTGATTAGAATAATAACTTAGAGTCCGCTCTAAAAATCAAACTAAACAATTGTAGGAAATAAGCATAGGAAAATAAACATACTCATATTCATTATATAAACAGAAAAAAAAAAAAGTAAAATAGATCTCACAGTTCTTGAAATCCAAAGGTTTCGGTGTCCTTGCAATCAACAAAAAAAACTTAGCCTTGCATGTCTATTGAGAAACTAGTCAAAAGAAAAGATGAATAAATGATTTCGGGTATAGGATGAAAGAGTGGAGTTTTTTCTTCTCTTTGGCTACCTTCTCTTCCTTTCTCTCTTTCTTTTTATTTGATAGCAAACCTTAATCCCTACTTCTCAAAAAATATAGTTCTTTTCTAAGTAGACAATTTACATGTAAGTAATGCAATAACTATTTTCCTATAAAAAAAAAAGAAATAGTTTTGCATAAAATCTTCAAGCTTTGAATTTAGACTTAGAGTTAATTTTCCCAAATAGAGATTTGGATGTCGGTTTGGAGACTTGGGAAGTAAATTGGACTTATTTCTTCACAAAACCTGTCAATTGACAATCTTTATAAGTTGTCTTAAAAAAATCATATCTCTCTCATGTGAACTCCTTTTCTACTGAAATGTGAGAGGATGGTAGGTCTTCGAGTCAGGAATCCAATAAAATTAAGTTTGCATCAAATGGATCTCTCTAACTCAATATATTCAAGTTGGATGGCTAAAGGTCAACATTGGTAGAACGCGAGATCTGTCTTTGAAGGCTGTGATTTCCATGCTCTTTTTCTTTCTCTTTTTATTTTTCTTTCCATATATGTATAGAAAGGTATGGATGTTAGCTTTCTAATGCCACTGGAATCACTTTATTTGGACCTCTGGAGCTCAAGCTCTACACAAAACATCAATCGGAGGTCAAATCTGCCTTCAAAATATAAAATAAAGAATATCGAAGCATTTTATATATAAAACATATGCAAAATACTAGGCAAATATGGGTTAAAGTATTGAATAATATGGTGCATCACATGACACTCCACACCTGGCCATTCTTTCTAACTTATTCTCAATTAAAAAGATTGCACAAAATGCAGTCGTTGGGTTACAATTGATTTAAATCGATCCCGATTTCCCCTTTGCTTTGTTTTCTTCTTCTTTCATTTCCAGTTGTGACAATGCCCCCTCCATGACCATAACCTTGTCCTCAAGGTGAAATTCAGGAAACCTCAAGCACAATTCATCAGCATAGTCCCAGGTAGCTTCTGTCAAGGGTAAGTTCTTCCATAAAACTAAGAATTGAGTAGCTGCAACATTCCTTCTTTTAACCATTCTTTTATCGATTCTTTGTTGTGGTTGCAGAAGAGATCTATTTAGAGGAGTAGGAATATTAGAGTGTATAGCATGATTGCCTACATGTTTCTTCAGCTGGGAAACATGAAAGACAGGATGAATTGCAGCTGTTGAGGATAATTTTAATTCATAAGCAATTGTTCCAATCTTTTTAATAACTAGATAAGGACCACAATATTTTGCTGCTAATTTATGAGAAGTCCGATTGTGAATGGATTGTTGTTGGTATGGTTATAGCTTTATATAAACTAAAATCTCCCACATAGAAAGCTCTTTCACTTCTTTTCATATTTACTTGCTGGGCTATTCTATTTTGAGAATACAATAGATTATTCCTGATTAACTTGAGCATATCCTCCCTTTAAGTTAAGTATTGATCCACAGCCTTCACTTGCGAATCCTTAGGTGTATAAGGAATGTGAATCGGAGGCACAACCCTATAAAGTATCTCATAAGGTGTCTTCCTCGTAGAAGTGTGATAATTGATGTTGTACGACCACTCGTATGAGTTCAACCACTTTCCCTATAGTGCTGGTACAGTACCTGTCATACACCTTAGATACCCCCTATATACTTGTTGACCACCTCAGTTTGGCTATTGGACTGGGGATGATATGTAGTGGAATATTGTAAGCTGACCCCTTATTGCTTGAACAATTCCTTCTAAAATTGACCGAGAAATATGTTGTCTTTATTGCTCACAATCATGGCTGATATTCCATGGAGTTTATAAACATTCTCCATTAAAGATTTAGCTACTGTAATGCCAAAATAGGGATGAGCAAGTGTCATGAGGTGTGCATATTTGTTAAACCTATCCACAATCATAAAAATTACTTCCTTCTCATTTGACTTAGGTAGTCCTTCAATAAAATTCATGTTAATGTCAATAAAAGGAGTTGTGGGCACTGGTAAGGGCTGTAATAGTCCAGTGGACTTAACATTTTCAGCCTTGTTTTATTGACAAATTGAGCATTCTCGGACATACTGTCTTACTAGCTTTTGTAACTTCTTCCAATAGAACACCTACCCCAACCTCTTTGTAGTAACAATAGCTCCTGAATGCCCCCTAGCTGTAGAGTTATGGTAGAGATTGATGAGCTTAGTCTACAAGCTTGGATCATGTTCCACAACCACTTTCCCTTTTTGAATGAGAGTGTCATTAATCCTTTTATAGTTAGGATGTGAGTTTGCATTCTGCTCAATTCCACAATTAACTACTGTAGGTTCTGGTTTGTTTCCAAAGTCTTTCTAATTTCCTCCATGATATTGGTGGAAATTAAAGATAATGTTAAGGCACACAACTTTTTACTAGAAATCCTTACTAGAAATCCTGGAGAGAGCATCTGCAATAAAGTTGTCTTTGCCCTTTCTAAATTCAATTTCACAATCAAAACCCAAGAGTGTAGTTAACCATACCTGTTGTGCAACATGAGTATTCTTTTGGTCCAATAAGAACTTGAGACTAGAATGATCTATTTTGATTAGGAAACAACCTCATAAGTAATGTTTCCATTTGGTTACAGCATAAACAATGGCTAGTAACTCTCTTTCATATGTAGACAAAGTTAGTTATCGTAGCATTAAGGCTTTGCTCATAAAAGCAATTGGATCCCTTTCTTACATTAAAATGGCTCTTGTACCCACCATTGAAGGAGCAGTCTCCACCAAAAATTGCTTGTCAAAATTAGACAGTGCCAGCATAGGAGGTTTAGACATTGCTTGTTTAAGTTGATTGAATGCCACGGTAGCCGTGTTTGTCCATCCGAATGAGTCCTTCAATATCTGAGTAAGAGGTATGCAAATTTCACCATATCCTTTCAACAACTTCCTATAATAACTAGTCAATCCCAAAAAACACTTGAGTTAGAGTCCTTCTCTTTTTTGGATGCGGCTTCTTTCCTTTCTTTCTTTTTTTTTATTTGATAGGAAACCCTAATCCCCCTTTCCTACAAAATCATCATTTCCTAAATAGACAATTTACATTTAAGTATTTCAATAACTATTTTTCTTAAAAAGAAGAAATAGCCTTGCATAAAATCTTCAAGCTTTGACTTTGGACTTAGAAAAGCTAAATTGTCTAAATAAAGACTTGGATGTCGGTTTGGATACTTTGGGAATTAAATTGGACATGTTTCTTCACAAAACCTATCTGCTGGCAGGTTTCATTTGTCATCTTAGGAAAAGCATATCTCTCTCATATGAGCTCTTTTTCTGCTGAAATTAGGTATGCCGATAGGTTTTCGATTCAGGAATCCAATAAAATTGAGTTTGCATTAAATGAACTTCTTCAGCTTAAGATATTCAAGTCGGAAAGACCGAAGATCAATATTGAAAGAATGCGAGATTTTTCTTTGAAGGTTGTGATTTCCATGCTCTTTCTCTTTTTATTTTTCTTGCCATATATGTATAGAAAGTTACGGATGTTAGCTTTCTAATTCCACTAGAATCATTTCATTTCGACCTTTAGAGCTCAAGCTTTGCACAAAACATTGATCGGAGGTCAAATCTGTCGATTATCTCCAATTTACTTCTTTTTTACTTTTACATCCAAAAGTGCCTTCAAAACATAAAACAAAGAATATCAAGGCATTTTATATATAAAACATAGGCAAAATACTAGGTAAGTATGGGTAAGACTATTGAATAATATAGTTGCATCAAATACCCTTCAAAACATAAAACAAAAAATATCAAGGCATTTTATATATAAAACATAGGCAAAATACTAGGTAAGTATGGGTAAGACTATTGAATAATATAGTTGTATCAAATACCCCCACACTTAGCTCTTGCTCGTCCTCGAAAAAGGAGAGACAAAATCAAAATTAAATTGAATAAATAAAATAACTATAACTAATCTCTTAATCTCCTATCAATGTCTAAGAATATGTGCACTATAAACAAGAATACAATCAAGAAGGATAAAAATATAAATTTCCATGAATTTATTTACATGCAAACTTTAAAACTCAATTAATTGTTGGGATTTAAATGAAATCTATGTCATGCCAAAATGATAGGTCCTCTCATTGATATACACGTCAGCACTCACGCGTTTAGAGCTTATGTGTTTAAATCTCTCAAATTCACTTAATGAATATATTGTACCGTAAGCTTGCTCTTCAATCTCATCTCTATTACTAAAATATTACAAGTAGTGCATGAATCAAAAGGTCTTACTTTTTTGTTGTAATGGGCCTAAGGTTAAGGTGAGGTAAAAGAAAGAAAAAGAAAAGAATAAAACCAAAGAAAGTAGAGCATTCTAAAAACATAATTTTTTAAACAAGATATTTTCAAAGTCAATCTCTAAACTAATTAAAAATTAAAACTTGAATTCATACTCATTCATTCAATTTATATTTTCATTTATCTCAACTAATTCGCATAACTAATACTCATATCTTTTAAAACAATGGGAGTTAAAAGATAAAACTTAGACTTTTTTTTTTATATAAGAAACAACAAAGAAAATCAAAGTTCTCCCAATACCCCTACACTTTAAACAAGACATTGTCCTCAATGTTGAAATAAAAAAAAAGAAATATAAGAGAATGAAAAAAATAAGGTAAAATACGAAAAATAAAAGATAAAGGAAAAAAAGGCAAATGTTCAGTCATGTCCTTAGTGTAAACTAGTATATCATCAAAGAAAACCAGAATGAATTTTCTCAAATAATTCCTAAGAATGTCATTCATTAAACTCTGAAAAGTTATAGGGGCATTAAAGAGTCTAAAGGAAATGACAAGGAATTTATAATAACCATTGTGTGTCCTAAAGGTTGTTTTAAAGACATTTTCTAAGACCATTCAAATTTGATGGTATTCATCTTTAAATCAATCTTAGAAAAAATGGTTGCCCTTTCTAAATATTCTAACAGTTCATCAATAATATGAATAGGATACTTATCTTTCACACTTATTAAGAGCTCAAAAATCTACACAGAACCTTCATGTCTAATCCTTTTTCTTGACTAGCACAATTGGAAAGATGAAAAGACTATTGCTTGGTTACACAATTCCAAGCTCTAACATTTCAGCCACTAGTTTCTCCAATGTATCTTTCTGCAATCTAGAGTATCTATAGGGTCTCAAGTTGATAGTTTGATTTTATCCTTCAAGGTTATCATGTGATCATGCCTCCTGACTGAGGGTAACCCTTTAGGATCACTGAAAATATATTGATAAGTTTTCAGCAGAGCCTACAAGGGTGAACCTTCTTCTTCCTTGAAAGGAAAGCACACCGTCTAAGAATACAGTATCTAGCCAACATCCTACAACAATCTTAAATTACAGAGCTTTACCTCTGTTAGCAAGGTGTCATTGGGTAGCAGCTCATTTAACTCCTCTAGCCTAATGGATTGAACTAGCCTAGGTCCTTTCAATGTCACTTCTCTGCCCTACCACCAAAAGGACATCCATTTGTCCTCATAATTGAACAATACATTTCCCAACAATTTCAACCATTGTATGCCTAAAATCACATCATAGTTTTGCAATTTCATAACAAAAATATCAGTTTGAAATTGAACACCCTGCATTTTCCATTAAAGGTTCTTACATACGGCTGCACAAGATATGGTACCTCCATTAATTGCTTCTACTTCTATAGGCTTGATTGGAGTCAAGATACATCTCCATTTACTGGTAAGATTGGAGTTGAGGAAGTTGTGGGTACTACCCAAGTCAATCAAAATGAATATAGGACATTTGTTTGTATTCCCCCACACGTTATTGGTGTGGCATCTCATAATGCCTTGTAATGCATGTAGAGATAAATGAGGGGTAAGAACTTCCACATTCATTGTTTCTATAGTCTCCTTTTCTTCTGAGTTTTCCTCATCATCTTCTATTATGCATAATGAATATAACTTCTTGTTTTTGCACTTATGCCCGGGTACAAACTTCTCATCACACCAAAAGCATAACCATTTGGCTCTTATGCCATTCACCTCTTTTGTTCTACTAGGTATGGTGGGTCTGTGGGTGGGGTAAATATTAGTTTTGTTGATTGGTGGCCTTGTAGGCATAGGTAATAAGGCAAGTTAGGGAGGTTTAAAGGTATTGAAGATGGGATTAGAGTTTGGTTTGTTGGTGTTTGCAAGGCAGACAAACTTTAAAGCCTATTGGTTAGGGCTCATTTGAGTCTGAAATTTTGGGTAACATAAGGTTGTTTTTTTGTTAGGTGAGTGTACGGTCATGTAGCTTAGCTAGGTTATAGGCTTGTACGAGAGATTTAGGCTCAAACATCTTCATTAAGTTCTTAACCTTAATTTCTAAACCCTCCAAGAAAATACCAAGGCTTGTTTCTCATAAATTTAAGCTCTATTACACAATATGTCAAAGTCTTTATGTAACCCTCTAAATTACCTTCTTGCTTGTATTTAGTTAACTCTTCTAAGGGATCCTTTTGTCTTGTCAAACCTACAATGCAAGGCATCGACTTATTCAGCCCATGCAACCTTTTGTCCTTCTAGGTTCATTATGAAATTCTAGTGCCAATAAAGGGTTAAACCATTCAGATAATATGAGACTAATTTCAGCTTATTAGATTCGGGTATTTCTTCTTGATCAAAATATTGGTTGTATTTATACAACCATTTATGTACCTCCTTACCTTCAAAGGTAAGGAAGTCTGTTTAGGGCTTGCACAACGTGTAGGAGTATTGTAATCCCTCACCAATCCATCCCTGGCAGTTGGTTATTGCAGGAGATTGAGAAGAATGGATGTTTTGGGAAGAACTTGTCTTTGTGCTAGTGTTTACAGAGAATGTTTTATTGAGATTTGTTGGGTAGCCATCTCTTTCATCATGGCCTTAAGCTAAGCAAGGTCATCAGATTGAGCATTCGGTTTAACCTCTATTCCATTGACTTTTTGGTTAGCAGCTTCCAAAAAAATCATCAATCCTTCTCACATCTTGGGACCTCTCTGGTGGCATCTTGCTGAAGTCCAAAGATGGTGAGCTCTAATACCACTTTGCTGCAAGTTAAAAGGGTGAGCCTTAAAGATATAACAATGGAGGAGAAATATAGATGGGAAGGAGAAGAGCTGTAGTTACACTCTCAGAATTTGTTATAGGAGAAGAGAAAGAGGGAGAACGGGAGAGAATCTTGGAAATTTCTGTCATTTTCCATGCGTTTCTGTTTCAATCATTAGGGAATAAAAAGACACTACTTCTTTTCTATTGTCGGCGTGACACTCCACACCTGGCCATTCTTTCTAACTTGTTCTCATTTAAAAAGACTGCACAAAACGCAGCCGTTGGGCTACAATCAATTTAAACCGATCCCGCTTCCCCCTTTACTCTGTTTTCTTCTTCTTTCGTTCCCAGCTGTGACACAAGAGTGCAATGCGCTCGAGCCGATTAGCTAATGGCATCTTTTCTTGCAACAGGAACAACATTCACGGGGGCTAAAGAGAAGGTAGGGGAATTCGCCATGGTGTTTGTGGAGACTCCGAATATGACAACCTTAAAAGAGTAAAGTATTTCCATGCATCAACGGCTGCGGAAGACGTTTATTTTAAGAAATGAGAGCCAAATGTTCCATGTCACCACCCCCTTCTCATAATTAATTTGGTGGACTTGATGCTCAGCTAGCAGTGAACCAGGGTTGTGAATATTGATAAATTAAGAAAAACTAGCAAATGACATTTTCATGCTGCGACTGACCACCTCACATTTCGACGATAATTTTGAACCGTGGCCAAGTCATTTTTACATGCCTCAGCACACCAATGATAGAAATCAAATGTATATATACTGTAAATTAAATACCTCCTTGTCTATTTTACAAAAAAGTTGATCACTCTATAATCTATCAACAGTAGAAATACAAATACCATCTTTTCTGCGTGCTATATTGTACATGTGTTACACTCACTAGTTAACAGCTAAACCTTGGATCATTCTCAAGTCGTATATCTAAAAATACAACACGGGCACCAGACTTGTGCAAAGTGGGAGACATGCTGAATGAAATTGACCAACGAAACAGTCAAGCGTGCAAGAAAAGACAGGTGCTGCAATGAAATTCCACAGATTACAAACAAAGGGGGTCTTGTAGCATCATATGTACGCAAGTGAGTTTCTGTCAAGGTCAGGTTGAGGGCGACCACGTGTTGGAGTTGGTGGTCTTTGGATGTTAAGCTCCTGAACGACAACAGAAACATAGAGAAAACAATTAAAAGCCAGCTAGGGGATAGGTTTTCCAGATTTGTGGATACCAAGCAGTATTTCCAACATTGAAAATGCTATAAATCTTACCTGCATCCATGCATCATCAATGACACGTTCCGGAGACGTCTCTGGTGACTGAAGGGGAGGTGGCAAGGGATGAATTAATTTTGGAACCACAACCAAACCCCTGCCAACTACCAGTATAGCTCCAGCATTGTTTGCAGTCCCTGGATTGATACATCACATTAGGATTCAAATTGGATTTTAGCAGGAGAAAATTCAAGCTCTTTAGCTTACCACAATAGTTGGTTGCAGAAAATAGAGTAATCAATTGCCCGTGGGCAAACCGTTCAAACCCATCCATGACACATTCATGTGCCCTAATAATCAGCTGTAACTTATTTTTCTTACAGAAGTCGGATACACGATCAGGCTGCAATGACAATAAAAGATAAAACAAGCAAAAGCTTCATAACACATGCAACTTGAAAGCGCATCAAATTAAAAAGATACAGTGCTGAGATAAGTATACAAAACTGATGACATCATAAGCTAGCAAAGATTCATTGGACATCTGAAGCAGCAAAAGTGAGATAGTAGCAGCTCATAAGAGTGGAAATGCAAACTGCCAGTGACTATAAATTTATAGTGGTAAGTCACTTGGTATTTCAAAATTAATATAAAGATCATGGTGAACTTGTCACCTTTAAGGCTAAAACAAGCCAACACTGCTGAACTTTCCGTCAAAGGCAAGTTAACCTTGTCACCTTTGATTTTTCTTTTGGTTCCCAATAAGCGTTAGTAACAATGAAGTCCTAAACTTTCTTAAAGTTCACATCCAACATTTAATAGTAGTAGGCGAAGAACATTGTTTCTCTTCCAGTTTGAAAGTAAGATTTTGGTGGCTCGTTTCTAAATAAAAGAAAGGAGTATTATTTTTTTTTCTGCCGTTAACTAGAGTATGAGAATTTAAAGCAAGCTGCTATAGGAATTCAATCTCTACATAAATATTGATCGGGGGACCAAGATAAGAAGTTTTGAGGGGCTAATTGCTTTCCACAAAGGTTGATGCGATATCTATAATTTAGTAAAAAAAAAAATTGTTTCTATTCACTATGACTTGGGATATATTGCATGTGATAAACCACACCAACCACAATAACTAAAGATCATCAAACATAACAGATGTAAACAATGACATGCATACCCCAAAAGTGACAAGACCAGGACCCCTAGCATTTGGTCTCAAACCCTCTATGCTATCATTTTCGGTAGGATCCGACCTGAATAGAGAAGTTTCATAACACAAATTAACATAAGCAATGGTAGATTGCAAGTAAAATAAATCGAGTGAAGCATACCATAGAAGATCCATTAGAATTATAGATCCAGCATCCATTGTTATGGGCCTCTCCAGCTTCTCTATCTGTTCCACTGAATGAATGGATCTTCCTATGCCACCATGCATACAGATAATTTTCTTCTCAATAAGCGCAGCGAGTGGAAGACAGTTGAAAAGTTGATTGAAACGTGTCCATGCCCATATTCCATCACTCTCTCCCTGTAAAATGCTATTATCACATTTGAACATTTGAATTTTCAAAAGATGTACTAGCCCTTCAGGAAAACTATATTTAGCATGTTTATCTATACCATTCTTTCAATGCATTCAATACGAAAACCAAAGAGCGCATTTATATCAGCAGCTTCATGGTTACCACGTATCAGGTGGACATTCTCGGGATACTCAATCTGCAAAATCATAATAAAAGGCACCACATCATCAATATAAGGACAGTGCAAAAATATAATTCATATGAAACTATTGTTCATTGAAAGCACAAGTTTTGCCTTAAGAGCAAGAAGCAAAGTTATGGTCTCCAAACTGTGTTGCCCTCGATCAACATAGTCTCCCAGAAACAAATAGTCGATGTACCTGAACCATAAAATTGGACAGCGTAGTTAATCAACTACAGAGATAAATCACACAATCTGTTTTAAAATTATCAATTTGTTGTTTTGAACATATAAGCTGGAGGCCTTCTATCACGTTAAGCATTATCCAAATGAAAACTTAATATAAGCAACGCTAAAGGACATGTATTGTATCTTCAACCCAATTTTGGGAAACAGTGCCCACCAACCACTGCTTGTCATAGACATAAACATCAAATGAAGGAGTATAGAGCAATAACTATTTAAGCAGAAGAATGTCAAAATATGAGGATAAGAAAGAGAAGGGAAATAGAACCATATAACGAGTTCAAATTACTTATGGACATTGCTGGCTCAATTATGACATAAACAGCAAACCTGCACACATGCATTTATCATGTGCCGATGACTCCAAGAATATGGGCATGACACATTAAACGACATGATTTCTTTAGAAAGTCAGTGGAGCCCACAGAAAAAAGAGTTGGGTGTTTGGGAGTGCGTTTGAAACTTTTTTTGTTAAAAGTGCGTTTCGCATGAAAAAAAATATTAAATTGATGTTTTTTTTAGTGTTTTCCGATGGTTTTAATATGCTAATGTCAAAAAAAAAAATTGAATTTTTTTTATTTCAATGCATTTTCTAGAGAGAAACTACTTTAAAAAACACCTTACACCACAATTTCAAACACAACATTTCTAAAACATTTAAGAATTTTAGTGCTTTTCTAATGGTAGTGATAATGCCTTCTCGAAGACAAGACGAGTTATATTGTTGTAGATTGCTACTCACAATGCCTTTCTTGAGGTACATTTACAACATACATACAAGTTGAAAATGTGTGGAACTTTAAAATAATGTTGAAAAACAGTAACTTGGGTATTTGAACATGATTTATTAACCAACACCTTTACTCAACTATTTACTTTGACTAAAAACCAACAACAATTCAGCATATCAGATTCATAGTGTCAGTCCATGTAAGAATATGGATCTTTGTTACTGTGATCACATCTTTCTAGCCCCTTTCACAAGCCCCCTTCCCAAGAACCAAACTCTCATCTCCCTACTAGTTTAGCCAGTTTGTGTAGGACATGAAGGAATCATCTCTATCAAGCAGAGAGACCTTATTACTTTTTGTCAACTCAAGCACTTAGCTTTTGCAGCTGCACTTTCATCAGATCCCACTTCCCTGCCTCAACATGAAGCATGAATTATACTCAACTGCACCCCACAGGGACAAAACATAGTTTTTGGCATTTCACCCATCATGATTGAAAAAAAGAAACTAGCCAATAGAAAAGCCTAATCCAAAATCCATAATGTAAACCCACAACAGAGCACCCATGAGTGACACAATCAATTTAAATGGTTCAGTTTCGTTCTTAGTTTTCCTCAATCTCTTAGATTGCATGAAATTAAATGCCACTATCAATTAGCTCTCCACATCATACTCAACATGTTCCTCACAAGCATAAGAGCTACAATGTAATACTTACGTAATGTCTCCTGCTGTCGATGGAAATCCATATTCATCAAATAGACGCATTAAGTCACCAAACTGTCCATGAAGATCACCAAAGACTTTTATTGGGGCTTTCAATTGCAGAACCGTTGGCTCTTGCATAAATATTTGTTCAGCAGCATAACAAAGTTCCCCAACTTCATAAGAATCCAGGAAAAATCTCCTATTTGCAGGAGCTTTCCAGTTTCGAGGCCTAAGCAACATGGAAATAATCTGCAAGATAACAACATGAAGTAGCGCTAATGAAGAGATAGCAATACTCATAAATTTGTCAAGTCTTACCTTCTTATGCAGGCCTTGAGGAGACTTTTTTCTGGTGAACTTTCTGGCCGGATAAGATGCATCATTATTCATAGGAAGCATCCTTCTACTTTCATTTTCGAATTGATCCAATGACAATTGCCTTACCAACCCACCCAGGTTTCCCACAGCCTCTTTAGCAACCACCACCTATGAGAACAAGACTGTGATTTAGCAGCATGGCAACCAAAGAACAACTGCACCACTCTTATAAACCACAGATAAAAGGGCATACAGCTCTAGGATGAAGGCGAACATCAGCCTCATTGTCACTTCCATCTGAAGTTGCTTCTGCCACTTGTGAATTGTCATCAGATACAGATGTTTCTTCTGCAGGATTGGAAGATGCTGCCTGAGCAGCTTGCCAGACAGCATTAGCTGCCTCAGCTTCCGCAGCAGATGCCTCCCTTAATTTCTCCATAGAATTTTTGTCCATGCTGCTACAGAAGAAAATAAATCCATGAATTTATATAGGAAAGGGGCTGACATGGCATGAGGGATAGAGAGAAGGTTGAGACCTGATACCACCAGATAAAGGGATCTCTGATCCACCATCAGGGGTAGTTGTTCCAAAAGAATTTAAATTATAATGGTTTGATCGGGGACTTGTTATTGTTGAGGCTCTCTCAGATGTTAAAATGGGAGAATTCATGTCTGACTGGAATGGGGAATTTTCAGCAACCAGAAAATCATCTAGCACTGCATCTGCAGAGAACAAAGCAAGTGGCTATCATGTGTGCTTCTCTTAAGTTTGCAATACACAATGAAATGAAATGAATTCCATGAGGCCCAAATGATTAAGGCTTAATGGCAGGTTATGCAGAAGAAAAGGAAACAAAGATGAGTCAAATAAGCATAAGCTGCATAACAGCCTAACTAAACAAGAAGATAAAAAAGGTGCTGTACACAATAAATCCACTCTGATCACTGTTAATACTTATTACAGACACTTGATTTCTTCAGAATGCTTGAGAAAGACTCTTGTTACCATCAGGCAGAAAATCAATAAACAAGATCTAAAAGATCCACAAATGCATGTAATTTCACTTGCACAGTTGTTATTGTGATACCATAACAACTTAAGTTAACATTAGAGCAACCAATTAGGATTGGTGAATTACTGGCTCTGAACATAGCACATCCAAACATAGTTGCTTGACAAGAAATAAGAATTATTAAGCTATTGGGATCAAGAACCAAAAAAATAAATCCACTTAATGATGTAAGTCTCCTGCATTTTTTTTTTTTTTCTGTCTATCAAAGATAATGTCCTAAACTAGTGTCAATCAATCAAACAATCATCAAGCCGCACAAGCACAATAGGTTGATTACACATGCTACAAGCAATTGCTAACATTCTTGTGCGGAAGTTACTGACTTCCATTTCTTATGCTTACCAAACAAGGAAAAGAGACCCCACAATAACTACCTAAATGGTTGTGGAATTATAATTCAGAGCAAAATGTAAAATATAGACAATAGTGCTAAATGAATGCATGCCCTTGCTGATGTGAAATTAATGCCTCTTTTTAAAGATCACATTGATATGTGTTATCTTAAATGGCACAGCTACATGCATTCCCCTCAAATATGCAGAAAAAGTTCAACAAAGATTTTATTGATGCTTGACTTGTAAACTCAATTTTCCAAAGGACATAGCACAGAACATACATTTATGGGTAAGAATTCAATGGAAGGGGATGAAAATTGAAAATGGTAATAGAGAATGAATCGTGAAAAGTAATTCAAAAGGAAAAGGACAAAAAGATAATATTACTTCAACACATTGAAACATAATAGATAGCTGATAGCACAGGCAACAATATCAACATCACGCACCCTTTGAATCATAAGCATAACCAAAACCAAGGGGAAAGCAAAACTGTGGCACAGCATGTCCATAGCAAAAGAAGAAAAAGGTGCTCCTGATCAAGGGGACTTCATACAGTTCTTAGTCAACAAACTTCAAAATTATTCACTACTACACTTCAATTACAACAGAAAAAGTAATTGAACTTTAAATAGAATAACATATCAGTAATACTGCTTTATAAGATACAAAAGAGAGCCAACAGAAAATAAAACAGCAGAAACAAAAATAACAATAAATAATAACAAAGAATTCACTCCTCAATCAAAAAGCTTCTCTAATAATTACTACAATGAGAAACTTAAGGATAGAAAAATATAAATGCTATATGGTGTAACACTTGCAGCACACGCAACCTTGGTCTGGTTTAGTTCAAGCATAAAACCAGCAATGCCACAAACAAAATGTAAGTCTATTCAAGTCTCTTCTTGTTTGCTTTCACAGTATAACTTTCATCTAAAAACATTTCTACTCCTAAACACTTGTATTCCTATTTTATGAGTCGTCCTCTCAATTTAACTTGTACAATGTTGTCAGTTATGGCCGAGCTTAATGTTAAAGTCACTTGTAGTAAGTGACCTGTGATTAAAAGCAGCCCACATGAGGAATTGGAGGGATAAAAGGATGAAGAGGGGAGAGCTACAACTGCAGGACTAATAGGTCTCCCAAAGAACAAAAAAGAAAACTTCACCTCCTTTTAGACCACCGTAGACATATATACGAACACCAACAGATGCAGATGCATGGCGACAACGACGCATTAGCTCCAAAGAAGGATCATATTCAGCATGTCCCTTGCTGGTTTTAGAAGAAGTAACTATCCCATTTCTATCCAACCAAACGCCCGCAGCAGTGTCCAGCACTAGTCTCACAGAAAAAATTGTTGAAGATTACAATATAACTCCTCTTTTCAGGATAAGAACAGCAAAGAAAAGGGCTTACCAGCAACAGCTGCTTCCCCTTCTACTAAGCGTCCTCCCTTTAGGGCTCCTCCTGTAACATGCAAACGTGCACCAACAAAAACCTGATAGAAAACAATGTCAAACTTTTTAATGATAGAGAAGAAACAAGATCAACTTCAGTAATCGAGTCCCAACAAACATTTTACTTCAAAAGATATATTTCATGATCTATGCATAATCTAGAAGTTAAAACGTCCTGACTAGTGGTCACTTACCGCAGCATGTTGATACCTTGTTGATGGAGACACCCCAGGCGCAAGGGTCCACTCCCACTGACCATTTCTATGCATTAGAAGCCCATAAGCATCGCCAAGTGCCTGTTTAAGCACGCACTTATGATCAGTAAAAGAATTGAAATGCAAAACAGCAACACCATAAGTAATGAAATTTTCTTTATCCAAAAAACAACACTGTTCAGCACGAAAGGAACTTCAATGAGAGTGAAGCTGCACTGAACGCCTGAATAGAGAAAAATTCATAAAAACCAGATGAATGGTTCCTGATAGAAAAAAGTAATGGCAAATTTCAAAGAAACAGTAGGAAAATCATTCCAGAACAGAAAGAGTGCTCTGATTTCTCATCACAACTGCAATTTGGAAAATGAATGTTCTATACCAGATGTCACTTGTTTTTATAATATTTTTCAAAGCTTGTGAATAAACAAGAACACGCACCAAAGGTTCATTTCTTCAAGCTTTCCAAGCCCACAGTTACTTTTGCACTTAACTTCTTTCTTCCTTCTAATCCATATAATAAAAGTTTCACATTGAGTTTTGCCTCGAGTTTTTCCAAGAATTCTATGTATTTGATCAAACATTACATCCTACTTCCAGTTACCAACCTCATAGAAAGAGAAATGTGTCACATCCACAAGGTTGAGGACAAGTAAGGTCCCACTCATTTACAATAGGTGTGGGAATGCATCTGGAAGGTTTGGATTACAGGCCAGCGCAGTCTGGCCCTACCCACATAAAATTCATGGCACATCATATTGTCAGTTCAACAAAGTTAGAAAACTTTATTTAGTTTGATTACCTTGATCTCCCATCTCTTATGATATGCCCTTACACATTGAGCACACCAGGACTATGCATGCCTATTTGTTAATAAAATAAATGCCACGAGGACAAACACTAAGTTGACAGGCTAGTCCTACTGTCCTAGAAACAAATATCTACTGCAAAACAAACTGCTGTTATAATATAATCGTGCAGAATAGTTAAATAGAATTGATTGCTTTACAGCCCCTGAAAATAAAAGATCATACCGTGCCAAAGGAGTCTCTTCCACCACAAAGCAAAAACATTCCATCTGAACGGGCACTAGCTGTTGCATACCTACAGAATAATGCTACATCATGTCAGACATAAAACATGGGTAGATGGGAAAATAACAAACGCAGAAGTTTAACACTTCTGCAAATGTTTGTTCTAAACAAACTTACATTCGAGCAGAAGGTCTATCACCTTCAGGATTTAGCCTCTGCCATGCATATGGTTTCTGGGCAGTGTCCAAAACCCAGGCATCAGATAGAGCTCTTTTACCTAGAATATTATGGGGAAAATCACTATTACGTAGTTATAAAGCATGGAAAAATGCATAATCATCAGCACAAAACATCAACGTCCATTCTCCTGGCATGAAATAACATAAAAATATTCAAAATTAAACATTTAAGACAATTGTCCATCCATAGGGTAAGCTACTCCAAATTCAAGAATCCTACAGCTTGTCATGATAACCTCACTTGAGCATAAAGAAACAACAGCCCAAACCCATATCTAAAAACAAGTGCCAAGATGCTGAATTTTACAAATGGAAGCTAAGCATATTCAATGCCAATAATCAAACAGAAAACAACCATGAAACACAGTTTTTAGCACTGGACTTCTAAAAAGGATCCAGTCCTTAAAGAACCAAAAGATCTTAAAGATAAAAAGCAGAACAGAAAAATTTGCTTACCATCATTGCCACTGACAATAACAAGGTACCTTTGGGCAACCAAGTCCATTACATGGCCATAACGAGGCCCAGGCCCTTGTCCCTGTACAACCACTCTACGCTCATATCAAGCACCAAAATATAACAATCAGTTCCAAATCAAGATCCCAAGTAAAGAGAGAAAAATAGGGAACCCCTAGCTAAAACTGGTTAATGGAAAAGAAGAAACTGACCGGTGCCACTTGAATTTGTCAGTGCTCAAGTCAAGCACATAGAGATCATCAGTGGAATGCCCAGCTGGACCTATCCCACCCTAAACCATACATACAATCTATTCATCAATACCATAAGCTCACATTAAGTGAACAAATCAAATAAAAAGAAAAAAGAATCAAATCCTAATTCACAGTGAATCACCTGAAAAACTACCATAGTACCAACAGCAGCTGCCGCGTGCGCAGCCCTAGGAGACGGTGGCTCTCCAGCAGCTTGTATTCTGTTCATTAGACAACAATCACCAAAGGTTAATCGTCCAATTTTTTTCCTTTATCTTTTTATTTTTCGAATAATAAAAAAAAATGAACAAGAACAAGAAGAAACAAAGTACTGTTACCTACCTAGTCCATTTCCTAGTAAGAACATCATAAGAATGAACCGAATTAGTGGCTCCATCCAATCCTGCACCAAACAGTTAAATTTAATTAATATTAAGCAAAGCAGGAGCAGCATAGAGAGAGGGAGAGAGGTGGAAACTGTAACTGATTCCAGGAGCGGAGGAAGCGCCGCCCTCGATAGCGGTGACACCACCGAAGAGGATGAGTCGAGGGCCATGAGACTTGGTAACAGCAACGGCAGTCAAGGTGTGGCTACATCGAGGACCAGGAGCATCATCATCAGAACTCCAGTAAGTCTCCAAGGCCCGATAAGCGGGGGCTGGGTGAAGCCATGGCTTGGATCCCATTTCCCACCCCCTCTACTCCATTAACAATAATACTTCAATAACCCTCAAGCCCTCCTAAACTAAAAACATCGGGACCCACGGGTGGTGGTGGGGCCACGGCTACACGCTCCGTCAATCTCTCCTTTTTTATTTAATCCCTAATCTTTCAAACTAAAGAACTATTACTAGTCCACGCTAGCTAGATATAAAATAATTTGAATATTGTGAAATAAAATATACTCCTAATCTTAACAGTTTATTTAGGTAATGGAAAAGGGTAAGTAGTAATTAGCAGCCCAGTCCTGTAATGGAAGGAGGAGAAGGTTTGTCTAATGTCTAGTGCTTGCAGGAGTCCCAACTGAGTCAGACCTTACATGATAGCGTTAATCTATGAATCACTGATGGCAAGACCCAGCCGACAAATAAACCAGCTTGGGATCCGATTCATTAACATGGCCTGATCTGATCTGTAATGAATACAGCAGTCAAACAAGATGCATACGGCCGCCTTTTACACCAACCACTCATTGCCGTCCCCCGCCCTTTTGCTTTCTTTTTTGCTAACTGAGCTGAGATGCAAAAGGCAATTGATGCTTTGCGAGCCCCCCCGTCACCGACACAGTGTCCCAGGTAGACTCGTAGCCATTAGCATGGGTATCCCAAGTGTTGGTTTCGTGCAAGTGAGGTCTAGCTTTTCCAAATGCATCCAGATGCAGAAAAACACGAAAAGAAATCTTCTTTCGTTCATATCAGCCTATTCATATCAATTATTTCAAAAAAAATAAGAAAAGAAGAATCCGACGAGTTATTAAATAGTAATGGTTCATGTATTGTTGGCAGAATCCGCGATCTTCCGAGGATAAAAAGATGGAGGAGGGGTCTTCTGTTAGACGAGGGACGAAGATGATTAAACTTCCAATTGGGTAGAGCAGGACGGACCCCGCATTCATCCATCCATCCATTTGATGAACAATGAAGCCAAATAGCACAGGTGAGAATTGGCTCAATGAACCCGTCGGTTTGATTAAAATTATCGACTTCTTGTTTAACATAGGATCCACTCTTCTTAACTCAATTAAAACTTTAAGTTTAACGATTAAAAGATTGATTGTAAGAAATGTTTCTGAACATATCATGTAGTTCATACTTCATCGTAACAAATAAAAACTTAACTGCTAATATAAAAAAGAGTTCGGGAGCTATTGTATCACCTCTCAAATACGTGGGGTTAAACATCTTGAAACCTTCGATGCAAAGCAAAGGCTATCTAGGCTATAAAGCCAATGGCAATTTTAAAAGTGTGTTTGATATTACAGTAGTTGTTGTAGTTGTAGTTGTGATTTAAAAAAAGTTGTTTTATAAAAAGTATTTTTAGTTAAGATTAGTTTGAAAAAATAGGTGTTTGATTAAAACTGTGGTTAAAATTAAGGTTGAAGAAAAAATAGTTTAATTTGTTTGGTTAAGAATGCTTTTGAAATTGAGGTTATAAAATAATTTTAAAAAATATATATTAATATTGACGGTTTTTAATTTAAATATTGTAGATTTAACTATTACTATTATATTATGAGTTCCATTAATTTTTTTAAGAGCGCAACAACATAGGTAAAATATAATCAGAAATAAAATTAGGATTGCGATCAAATTCTGCAAATATTACGTCATCAAGCGAGCTCCGTCTAATTTATGTAGTGTCATTAAATAATGTTTAACACTATTTTTTCGAATAAAACACAATTAAAAATAAAAAAATATTTTTTTATTTTGTTAGATTGGACCCGGTTCAATATATTTTTAGCGTTGAACCGGACCAATCCGGCCGGAACAATGGAGCATTAAAGGAAACCCATGAACAGTGGAGCTAGCTCCACTGTTTAAGAGTTTTCCAGCTTAAGAAGCAGCAAATTGCTGCTTCTTGCAAACTTGTGGTCGTGCCACAATTAACGGTAGGCCCCACCAGTAGAAATCTGTTGTGGGAGCATTATCAAACAGATAAGTTGTTGTGGTTGCTTCAAATGCAGAAGCAACCACGCAACCAAACACCCTCTAAATTTATTGAGTTTCATTATTGATATGCAGATCTCCCAATATACGGCTTGCAACTTGAAAAATCAAAGTTATACGCAATGGTTACTCTTACTTTATATTTATAAAAAAACATAAACAAATACAAATAGTATAAAATTACAATAAAATTTATCAATTCTTCAAAAAAAATTATATATTCAATCAAGAACTTAATATAAAAATCACTCAATCATATAAAACATAGCAAAAATATTGATTTTTTAATTAAAAATAGTTCTTTTATTTTAACAAAAAGTCTCTACAAATAAGTATTTATATTAGAAAAAATCACAAGTCTAATAAAATATTCTTAATGAATATAGATAAACATAATAAGTAATAATAATCCAATAAATCTAAATTTAAATAAAAACCTTAATATCTCTAAAAGGTCTAATAATAATTAAAAGATAAATAAAATAATAGCTCAACTAATTTAAATAAGACTAAAGTCGTTTTTCTAATATGTTAGCATAATCAAATGTTAACTTTAAACGTATAGTTCTCTCTCATCTTAATGAATTAGAAAGTGTGTCATATATTATTGGAAAGCAATGGATGTTTGCTTTGTAATTCAACTAGAATGGTATTCAAATTACTTATGTAGCTCTATACAGTGGCGGAGCTAAAAAAATTTAAATGAGGGGGCAAATTACTAATAAATGCTTGATATTATATACTATATAGACATGTGTTATATATAGAGAAATTAATTTTAAATGCATGTACTAACTCATGCCAATCAAAATTAATTTAAGAATATTTTTAAAATAAAATAAAAAACTTACATTATAATTATTCTTTTCGAGTTTTTATATTTTGAAACTGCTTGATAATGACTTCATTCTTAATTTTATTAAAGATATTTTTTTATCAATATATACAATTAAACTTTCGTTCATCTATTTCTAAATCTTCCAGGGACTAGTGAAATTATTGGCAACAATTCTTTGTTAACTTGTTATTTTATACAAGTGGGTTAAATATAAATATTAATATATTTTTTTAATTTTTTTATTGTGTTTATAATTTTTTGAGTTGTTCATTACTTCATTTTTAATCACTGGTAAGTTGATCACCATCATTTTTCATATGAAATTTATAACAAAATACATATTAATTCATCAAAACTCATTTCAATTCATATTCATATACATATAATATTATTCATACACATATTAAATTAACAAATCCATAAATTATCATAAACTCTAACATTTTTAATAACTAATTATTAAGGAATAAAACTAAAATTAGACAATGGAATAAATAGAAAAAATGAAGGAAACTCACCTAAAATATAAAGTATAAAGCATAAAAGGTTACTTACTTAACTAATTAATAGTTTAGGACTTGAAAAAAAATTGTAGATGGAAGAGAAGCGGGAACAATAATTCAAAAAAAAAGAAGACAAGCTTGGATCAATTAGTAGTTAATAAAAAAAATTAAATTTGTTAAGTTATTATATTAAAATTCTAATATAAAAATATTTTGCAAAAAAAAAAAGATTAAGGGGGCAATTGCCCCTTTAATCCCCATTATGGCTCCACCACCGGCTCCATATATAACCAAAACATTAGTTAAAAGTCAAAACCGACATATTTGAATCTTTTTATTTGAATCTTTTTGTAATGTTTAAATGTTCACTTAGAAGCCCTTCTTGAACATGAATTAAATTAATTAAGGATAGTACTTATTTTATTTAATATTTTTTTGAAGTTCATCTTAGCTCTTGTGTCTTAAATAAGTCTATTGAAAGCCTCTTTAAATCTCTTAACCCTAAGTCTTGCCACTAGACCAATTGGAACATCTTAGCCTCTTTGAATAAGTCTATGTGTTAATCAAGGATTGTATTTTATTAAAAGTCTCTTTGAACCTTTTAGCCCAAAGTCTTATCTAGAAAATTAGGTTTTATGGTTTTTTTTTCCCTACAATCCATTTTTTCATCCACCCTAATTTTTTTTTTTAAATCCAAACAACACATCATCTGTTTCCATTAGATTTTGGCTACTATGGTGGCTAAATAATCAGGGTTTATGATTTTTTGATTTAAAAACCTATTTTTTACCTAAAACATTGAGAAAAGATCCTAATCACTTTGATAAAACCCAATAATAGCCTTAAACAACCTAAAAAACCGCACAAAAAACAAAAATTAACTTGAAACAAAAAAAAATCTTCTCAAGCTTAGATATAGTTTTCTAGGCAATTTTAAAGTGAAAAATACCCAAATGAAATTTCTCTCACCAAATGGAACTCGTTGATACTAAGATCAAGTATTTTGGTGGTTAGAATTAATGTCCCCCCCCCCACTTTCCTTCCAATCCAATGACTAAAAAAAATAAAAATTATTTTTTGTGCCAAAATTGAATTGCAAAAAAAAAATATTAAAGGACCGAATAGGTATAATCTGAAAAGTTTGAGAACTAAATTAGACCTTTTCAAAGAAATTTAAACTCACCATCCATTTTCAAAGCCTTTTCCACATCGATTCTCTTGTTTTCAATTTTTTCATTGGTGAACAAACTTGAATTAATTATCTTTTAATTTGGGTCAAAAAAGATGTAATTGCACAAAAATAAAATAAGAATTTGAGCGCCAAAAAAAATAAAAATTGAACAATGAGTCCATATTGATATATGACACGGTGAACATGTTTCTATCTATAGTAAAATGCCCACATGTTTTAGTGTTTTTTTATAACTATAACTATCTATTTGACCTGTAATTTACAGCGGGTTAGATGTTATTTTAAACCAAAAATAGGAATTTACAAGCTTTTCCAACGCATTTTTTTCATTAAAAAAATATCAATCATAAATCAAAAAGTTTATGCATGTATTTAAATAAATAAATCGAGAAATATTTATGTCAATAAATGCAAAAAAAATAAAATTAATGATAACTTATAAAGACTAAACTGAAAAAATCAAGAGATAGATATAGATTAAAATATTTGATCTCGCAACATGAACTATGTACCCAATTGTATTTAATAACTTTGTTTATTAGAATAATTTTTTTATTATATAAAATGATAATAGAAATAAACACACACATGAAAGTAATTGAATAAAATCAACGAAAAAAAATATTATGCAAGGTTACACATATAAGAAAAAAAATGTTATTATTTTATGTGAAAAACCAAGTAAAAACTAAATGATATTTAACCAAAGACTAAACTAGAAAGTTTAAAGATAGATATGGATGTAAATATCTCATCTCAAAACACAAACTATAGACTCAATTTTATTTATTAACATTGTTAACAATAATAATAATAAAACACATAGAAAAGTGATTGAATAAAATTAAAGGAAAAAAAATAAGTAGGACTACACAAAAAAAATACCTACTAACACCAGAAAAAAAAATGTTGAAATATCATTCATGAACTAAATAAAATCAATCATATTCTATTAAAAAAATAATAAAAATTTGTTATTTTTGTTAAAGATCAATAAAAACTCAACATTGAAAGATAAAATCACCAAACAAATAAAAGAAAAAAAACAACCGAACAAAGAAAAAAAAGGCTTAGGCACGCGACCTATCTTGGGTGGGCCAACGCGTCTAGGATGACTTTTTTTTTTAAACGATGGATGACCTGTTGTTTATTTTTTTAAAATAAGCTTTTTCATAGAATCCGACAATAATGGTGGCTGAAAAATCAGGGATTGTAGATTTTATACCTAGAAATCTATTTTCAATTTATTTTTAACTTAAAACACCTATAAAACACTATATACACCCTGATAAACCTGTATATGACTCCAATAACTAGAAATTGATCTAAAAACTCAAAATCAACCCAAAATAAAAAAATATTCCTTTGCTTAGATTTATCATCTCATGTGATGATATATTAGGTGATGAAAAGGTCAAAGAACACTCAGATGAGATTCATCTTGTCGAATGACCTATGAACACCAAAATCAATTTTTTTCGTGGGTCAAATCACTGTAAATTAAATATTTTTCTCTACCACAAAATCATGCGACTCTATCTTTTCTCTCAAACTAGGGGGGCTGAAAAGAAAGAAAAATAAAAATTTAGATCAAAATTAAAAATTTAAAAACCAAAGAGAATGGAAAAAGAAATTGAAAACTATAAAAACCATAATAAACTTTTTGTGCAAACTTTAAAACTTTTATTTTATTTTTTTTGTCTTTTCCACTTTGGTCCTGGAAAGCAACCGTTTTATATTTTAAGACAAATCAGAGCATGGGTTGTTCTAGATGAAAGCGATTAATGTAGGACAAGTTGTATATGCGAGAGATATGCAAAAGCCTAATTTTTAGAATTTATTTTTTAGTCATTCGTTTTGATATTTTGGGATTATGTTTTAATTTTCGCAAATTTGTTTTATTTTTTTTTTAATTTCTAGTTAGGCATAAACCTGGACTGAGAAGTAGCCCATAAAAGACAAAGCAACAGTAAAACCAGATCATGAATTAATGAAAGCAAGGGAGACAGAAGAGTGGGTGAGAGTGAGGATTGCCAGGAAGTTTTCAAATTTGCCGCCATAGGCAATCCCAAACGAACAACCCAGCATCTATGAAGCAAAATAAGCAGCCCCTTAGATCTCAAAAAGGCAATGAACAACCCAGTATCTACCCATCATCGATCGTGTGTAGTCGGGAGCTGCATTGGTCATCGACGGAGAAGATGACAAAAGGTGTGTGATTGTTTGGAAAGAGAGGTTGTGTAGAGAGGGAAAACAGGCATATGAGAGAGAGGAAAGAAGAACAACAAAATCACGGTAGGAACGCGTCCATGTCGCCCAGGATAATAAGAAGAGAGAAAGAAGAAGCTAATATCTTTGTGCAAATCCATAATAAATTATCTCTAGATCCATAGTAAACATAATTAGATGGTGTTCCATCCCACATTGCAGGATATGTTACTTTTTTTAAAAAATTTAATGTAGGTGTTCGGGTTAATTTATATATATCTCGACCAATCTCACGAGTCCTGAAGTTAATAACCATGTAAACTTTTAGTGACTCAGTTTTTCTTTAAGTTTAGTTTTGTTGAAAGTCATATGTGGAGGTTGAGATTTGTAAGACTCGAATTGATAATTTCTAAAAAAACAAATCTAAAACCTAATCAGTTGAGTTGTATCATGAGATATTCAATTTTCTTAAACCTGTAAATGCAATCAATTGAATAAATTTTTCATTTTTCTAGTTCAAATATGGTTTTATTAACACATTTTTAGGATGGATATCGAAGAATTAACCCAACTAAAAAGATTTTAAAGCATGTCACACATGCAGGAGCCCTATTAATATAGATTGAGGAGAGACCATCATATAGCCAGTCAACATCCTCGTGCATCCATTCCTGCAATTCATTTGTAACCTTTTTCTTTTTTTCCCAACACGTATTCTTGTTTTATTTAGCATAGTCTTAGATCTAGCTGTTGAATGATTTAAAATTTTATTATAAAATTATAAAAATTCTATAAAATTTTTTTATAGAATTAAAATCTTATAGCAATAAGTGGTCTTCTAATAATACATAGAAGTTAGTTTTCTAAATTTACTATATTTTTTAGTTGGTTTAAGATTTTTTTTCTTCTATTTTTCTATTTAGATTAAGATTTTTTTATTGTTTTTTTAGCTCTATTTAGGATATTTTTCCTAGTTTGTATATAACTTATTATTAATTTTTCTTTCTTTTCGAGCTTACTTGTATATCTAGTAATAAAATCTTGAATTGAGGTTTCTATGTGATCCTTATTCAGTATGAGTTTATGTTCTTATGCTTGCTATCTTTCTTATGTTGCTTCTGTTTATATCAATTGGTATCAGAGCCTAGCGATCCTAGGTTATTGCTTGATGTGTGTTATAATTTCAGGTTATTTTATTTGTTGTGTACTCCTAAATAATCATGGATAAAAGAGGTTGTAGAGCATATTTGTTCATGTAAGAAGAGATGAGAAGGTTTCTAATCAGGTGATAAACGTTTAGGAGTTGGTGATGGAAGACATGTAAATACAAATTATAAAATTAACCCATTGATTGGATATAATAAACATACAAAATCAAGTTGAAGAGTTATCTCGTCGATTAGCATATATGAAAAAAAGAATATTGGAGGATTTTGAAAAGAGTGATCATGTATTTGCACTTATTTGCTCAAATAAAATTATTACATAAAATATTTATTTAGCACAATCATATATAGAAAAATTTAAGCACAAATCCCTGTGATAATTTAAAATTCAAGAATACTAACCACTTAAAATTAAAAACTAAGCTTGTCATAAATTCATAAAAGAATAATATAACTCCCCTTCTACAATATTCTAAAAGTGATCCCCTTCTTTTTGAGAGGTTAGGATTTGTTATTTATGGAATTGAGAAGATAAACAAGTTTCCTAGTTAATAACTAATTCCTAATCAAATTACTTTAAGTGTTCTTTACATTAATTTGACTCTAATAACTTGTGCATAGACTTTGATCTTCTAGAGAGATTTCTCTATCATTAATGAGATGCCATGCCATCATCCCAATATGGAAAGATGAGCTAGACTCGTGCTAATTTGCTCACAGATTTTATATTTAATTTCAAACATGTCGTTCTTTCTTATCTAAATGATTTATTAGGCCTATCATAAATGTATAACAAACTTGAGGCGTCTAATTTTCATTCCAACTTGAATAACATCAAAATTCCATCTCGAGCTTCATATATGGTCTAAAGAGTACACGAAGGTCCAATTTGAAATATTTGCTTTGACCAATCTTAATCCCTCTAGGATTCCTTCTTCAAGTCGGATTCCTAATGCAATTAGGATTTGCACTTATTACCTCCAATGACTTGTCTCAATGTGTTATTTCTAACTCATTACTTGAAATTGTGCTAAAATGCTTCAATTAACTTCTTTTTACACTTTGTTGCATGGCATTGTTAAGCACAAAACAAGTTAAGTAAATTATTGTAAAACATAAAACATGTATAAAAACTACAAATAAGGTACTAAAATTATAGAACAATATAAGTGTCTCAAATGAGTCTGAGATTTGCAATTTATTACTATAAAAGCCAATGGAAGAGAAATATTTTGTCAATTGTTGTTTCTTATTCAAATTTGAAGATGAAAGAACTGAGGTAGATGTCTAAAATTGTTATATATTTGGAGAGAAGAAAGAAAATAGGGTGAAGAGTCTTGATTGGATATCCATAAAAGGCAAGAATAATTTAAACATGTGGGTGATTTCTTTCTAACCTGGATAAACTAATGCAACAAGGTTTTTTTTATTTTATTTTTCTACTATGCAACTTTATGATATTAAGCATAATTTTTTATTTGATCGTTAGATTAAGTTGAAAATTTACTAAGACATTTTAGGATCCTGTTTTTTATAGTGTAAAATTTCACAACAATTGAAGATTGGGAAGATTTTTCGATAATTCTCAGAAGTTATTGTTCGAAATTTGTTATATTTTTCTATTTGATTTATGTTTTTTTTTTTATTTGGATTAAAACTCATTTATTATTTTTTCAGTTATATTTAGAATGTTTTTTTTTAATTTGTTTATGACTTTTTATGACCTTTATTTTATTTACGAGTTTTCTTGTTGGTTAGTTAAGATATTAGATTTATTTAAGAAGTTATAAATCTTTTAAAGAGGTAGATTACTTGAAGAGAAAATTTCTAGTAATAAAATCTTGAATTAGAATTTCTATATTATCCTTATTCAGTATAATCATCCTTATTTAGTTTAATCTTGTATTTTTATACTTGTTATTTTTTTTATATCACTTCCATCTGCGTCGGGAAATAATGGAAGAAGACATGCATTTGCATATATATTTTTCTGACAACAATGTTTGTGTCATTGACACACCAGTTTAATTATCAACAAGTAAACTTCAATTAATAGCTATTCTAAAATCAATAAGCTTTTCTCGCCAATTTTAATTTTATACCATTGAATAATTAATATTCTTTAAGCTTTTCTCATTTATTGCAATTTTAAAAACAATTTCAAAAACCCTCCACAATTCACTCATTTAACTACATAATTAGTATATCCCAATATTAATCTATTTTTTTTTTTGCCCTTGAAAATCAAACCTACAATCCACATATATTCACTTATTTCATTGAACTTTTAACACATAATTAATGTATTAATTTTAAAATTCTCCATTGAGTTGCATCTACGGGCGCACTTAATTGTATCAATAACATGTTTTAACGATCATAAATTCCATCCAACTCCTACAAAAAGTTTATGTAGAAAGATATCATCCAAATGATATATACCCACTTTAATTTTATTTAGAAACCAGTGCAAAATACATACCTTTATATCTTCAAATCTGCCTACCAAAACTACTATAGACTTCTGGTCGGAACTCCGGGAGTTACTCCCAGCGAACCGAGATCCGACCAAACAAATACATCTGCCCTAGTCAAGTTTTTCAATGCCCGCAATTGACTGAAATTACCTAGGAACTTTTGAGGCAGATCGACAAACACGAAAAAATGGGAACACTCTTCACGGAGGCCGCATCAATCCATGGAAAAAGTAAAGGAAACATCACTATGAAAGCTGAAGCTCAATTCGTTTCATGATCTGCTGATAAACTCGTAATTGGAGAATTGAGGCCTGAGGGACATATACTTTCCACATAATCGGAAGAATGGCTTGGACAGGAGTGGAGCAGAGCACTCCCTCCCTTTCCAACCATGGCTTATCTCTCACAATGCCCAGCCACAACTCGGTAAGAGTATGTACATATTACAAAGAGGCAAGAGAAAATCAGCAAACAGATACCTCAGTTTCACTTTTCTTTTCTTCTTGACACAAGGGCTTGACTAGAGAAGGGTGATTCTTAAAGCAATCCATATTCAGAGGCACAATCCCCTTGAGACTTTTCACTTTTGCACTAGCTCCATGAGCAATTAACAACAGAGCAACCTGCATATGCCCTGCTTCAACTGCACAATGAAGTGGTGTGTACCCAGCATTGTCAACAGCATGAACTTGAGCTCCGTGATTAAGCAACACTTTAACACTCTCAATTCTTCCCTTAAAGGCAGCTCTATGCAAAGGTGTCCATCCATTCTGGTCACTTCTATTAACCTCTGCCCCTTCTGCAAGGCAACTCTTGATACCATTCACATCATCTACTCTAGCTGCTCTTTGCAAAACATCTCCCATATGCAACAAATCATACAAATGCGAATGTCCATTATCAACTGCGATAGAGAAAGCAGTTTTTCCTTCTTTGTTCACTGCATGCTTGACAAAATAATCTGAACAATCCAATAAATACTCCGTAGTCTCTAAGTGCCCTTTTTGTGCTGCCAAATGAAGCGGGCTCGACGCGTCATGATCCAAAACCCCAGTTTTCCCTCCAGCACTCACACAAAACCTAATCACTTCAACATGGCCCCTGCTTGCAGCGACATGAATTGGAGTTCTACCGCGTGAATCAGCTGAATTTACTTCAATATTTTCGAAACTATCACACAGAACATCCATCAAATCCACTCTATTTATAGCTGCTGCATAGTGCAAGACTTTATCAATCGAGCCATCAATTACACATCCACAAGCAGTCAAAACCTTAACAACATCAATCTGCCCAGCCTGGACAGCTAGAGAGATCAAGGACCGTCCCTCTGAATCCTTGCAATTGACATTACCACCGTGATCAATCAAGCTAGTGACCAAATTTAGATTACCAGATGGCACAGCAGATTTGAGAAGTCCTGTGATCTGGGAGCCGGTACATCTACAAATAGCCCTGTTGAAGTAACCGGAGACATCAGTAATTTGGGTGTGATTGGAGATGATATATTCAGCAACTTGGGGACCCACGAGGTAGACAGGTATGGTGGCGTCTCTAAAAATATGGGGTCCAGGTTTTGAAAACAGTCGGCGGAGTTCATCCTGATGAGCCTTGCCTGTAGGTAGCATGGATGATTTAACAGAGATGGCATCAGGAGGAGTAGACAGAGGAGGCTGTTCGGATGACTGAGAGAGGACAATTGTGTAAGATGAGGAAGACAAAGGTGGTATTATAGAGAAAGGCTGTGCGAAAGAGAAAGCAGAAGGGTTTGTCGTGGACAAAGAGACTGCCACAGACATGGTGTGCATAAGGTTGGTTAATCTGAAAGTTGTGCTGCAGTTTTGACTTCCCTTATATGCTATCTCCACTTCCTTCACGTCTGCCCTTACCAGTCTGTCCATGGAGACTTGAACTTCACTTCCTTCTTTTATTCCTTTTTCTTCTTTTTTCAGGAAATTGAAATTGGGGTTTGTTTTGGTGGAGAGGAAAGGAAGAAGACGAAGATTTTCAGGTGAGATTCTCTTAGCTGCCTTTAACTTTTCTACAAGTGGTTCTCATTCAAGACTTGATATATTCATAGTTGATTGATTAGTCATATAAGACTAATTTATTCCTTGGTTGTCGGTATAAAGTTTGTGAGAGCGAAATGTCGATGCTGAGATTTTGGATGTTATTTTTAAAAATATTTTTTATTTAAAGATATATTAAAATAATTTTTTTTTTAATTTTTAAAAATTAATTTTTATATCAGTATATTAAAATAATTTTAAATAGTAAAAAAATATTAATTTTAAATTAAAAAAATTTCAAAATTTTAAATTTTTTAAAAAATGCTTTTGAAAGTAAAAATAAATAAGGTATAGGTTGCATTTAAGTAATTTTTTTTGGTATTAATATATTAAAATAATTTAAAAACATTAAAATATAATTTCAAGTATAAAAAAAATTCGAATATTTTTAAAAACAAAGATGCGGAAGAAGTCATTGTTTGAAAAGGAAGCAGGGACTTGTCTAGAGGAGATGATTGATGAAAGATCAATTCCACCATGGCTGGCTGCTCTTCTTCGAAGGGCTTGTGGGGACCACTTAGCTGGAGCATATTCTGTTATTCTAAAGTATTAGGTTATAGGTATTGTGAGCTGACAAGTATATATGCTCATCATATAAATAAATAAATAAATAACTATTACTATATATATTGTCCCCAAATTTCCATGGCCATGGCAGGATGGGAATTATTAATTTCGAATTCTTGGCAGCAAACTAAAGGCAGAAGCTTGACAAGTAAATTACCAGAGACGCCGTGTCCTCACGCTTCTTTTACTTTGAACGGATTTGATTTATGACTGCTTCCTGAAGCGCGTTTCTAGTCGGGTTACCTGGAAAGTTGTAATTTTCATTTTTCTTCCAAACGCATTTCTCTCGAGACAATTTCTTTCTTTCTTTATTCTTTCTTGAAAATAAATAAATTAAACCACTTGATCGGAAGGTCAGCATATTTGAAACATGACGTGAGATATGAAATCTGTTCCAAAACAAATTAAAAAAATTCAAATATAACGAATTAAATATTGAAGGCAAAGAAGATGAAAAAAGAATTAAAAAAAATAATTCAAATAAACTTATGTAAGCTGCGGGCGCAATAGCGCGGGTGAGGGAAAATTTTTGTGGATGTTAGAAAAAAAATATTAAAACAACGCTAGGATTTTTAAAGAAACAAAAGATAGGTTTGGATAATTTAATAATATAAAAAAGACTACTTTAATTTAATAACATGAAAAACAAAACAAATCTAGGAAAATCTTCTAAACTTGGGTTAATATTTCAAAATAATAAAAAGTAAAATCTCAAACTCAGACTTAATTAAGAAGATCAATTCCTAACCAAAGAATCATTGTTAAAGCAAAAAAAAAATTATTAATAAAAAAATAAAGATCAGACCTGATAAAAAAAAACAAAGAAAGATGAAAGTGCAAAAAGAAATCAATTTTATAAATTACCTCTAATATAAAAATAGCAATCAAAAGAATGAGGATCAAATCTGAAAGATAAAAAAAATTAAAAATAATGAAATTGAAATAATTTCTTCAAATAAAAAAATTGCAAATAAAAGAAAAAAAACTAAATCTGAAGGGGAAAAAAATTGAAGGGCTGACGTGATTTTTTAAAGGGGCAGTGCACAAATCAAGGTAGGGGTGAGAAAAGAAAGAAAAGTGAATCGACACCAAACTAAATCGAACTATCATATAAGTTTCATCTTGAGAGGAAGAATATGCTGAGACTAATCAAATGATATAACAGAAGCATGCCTATGATTACTGTAGCCAATCGCATGCCTCACCCAAAAACAATAAAACTGTTGATATGTGTAATGTACGTGTCAACAATTTTTTTTTTTATATTATAATTTGACAAAGATGAAACTTTCCTCAAGACTAAATGATAATAACAAAAAAAATCAATATGAAATTACTATTAAGCCCCCGAATCAAGGTTAATTTTAATTTTTTTTTAATGATGACAACAATGGAGTTATTAGGAAGTCATTACACCATCTATAATAAAATAAAATTTGTATAAATCCCATACATCCAAGTTCTGTTTTTAAAATTTTAAGTGTGATACAGTAATTTAACTATTTTAAAAGATTTAAAAAGATAGTGCTCCCTCTCTCTCTTAAAAAATATAGAGAAAGTACAAATTTTTATTAAAATTGATTTTTTTTATAGTTAAATAGTCAATCAATGAATAATCTTTTAGCCAAAACTTCCTCTAGTCATAATGGGTATTTCGTTCTTCTTAAGCTCTAATTTTGACACGAAGAACAGCTTCTAATGGAATTTAGGGATTAACTTTGTCGTGAATTCAAAATGCCAAGGACCCCCTAACTCTCCCTTTCGGAAACATAATGTTTAATACGATGAAATCAAAACCACATGAATATCCACCATCATGATGGACAACCAAATCTACTTTTGAGCTTTACGTTCTTAACCACGCTACATTGCAGATTCATATATATATATATATATATATTTATATATATATATATATATATTTTAAAATATCATGATACCTTGAAAAAAAAAAAAACAATGGGAGCATGTAATTAGATAAGAAATCAAACTAGGTCAACAAACATTGAAGAACATAATGAAAAAAAAAATAACTACACAAAAAGATCTAAAATAAAAAATGGTAATTAAAAGAATATAGATGAAAATTAAAATAAAAAATAAATTAGAGGTCAACCAAATTTCTTCGATTCGTGGGTGTAATTGAAAAATAAAAGCAAGCAAAAGGAAAAAAAAAATATAAAAGAATAAGGAAAAAATTAAAAAACAAACTCACTATAAACCTGAATTGAAGGGTGAGATTACAAAATAATAAAATTTTTATAAAAGAATTAATGAAAGAAATAAGAAATCCAAAGAATAAGGACCAAATAAAAATGGAATACATGAATAATTAAAATTTAAGGACTAAATCGAAAAGGAATAACACTTATTCAAAAGGAGAAAGGAAAACAAATTATAAGAGAAAAGACAAATTTTTGTTGGGATGGCTAAATTGAAGAAAGAAATAACTAAAAATAAAATAAAAATCAAGGACCAAATTCAAAACAATAACGCAAAATAAACTCTTATAAAAGGGTCAAGTAAAAAAAAATCATAAATCAAAAAAATATGAACCAAATTGAAAAGCATAATATATCACAAATTGAAATTAAAAGAAAATAAAAATCTTAATAAAGAGTCAAACAAAAAAAAATCAAAAGAAGAAGACCAAAGCACAAACGTGAAAAACAAAGAAGACCAATCTTCATTTTTTGTCGAAGAAAAGAGAAAAGAAGAAGGAAAAACAAAAAAAAAGATTGACCAATGACAAACCACCTAACCGTCGATGAGACACACCATACCGAATGAAAAGAGGATGCGGCGGTGCATTTAACTACATGGTGGATGGATATTGTTTACTACTAAAAGACACTACATGCGCTGCCCAAAATGCGCGGGCGCAACCAATGCACTTGCATGTGTAACGCACGCACCCAACAAATTTTTGAAATGTATTATTATTATTATTATTATTATTTTATGATAAAATACAAAAATACTGTTGAGAAAATAGAAAAATAGACCAATTTGGAAAGACATAAATAACACTTGACCGAAAGCTTTGGTATTGTTGACTTAAAAGACATTTTAGTAATCTAATTATACCCTAACTTTTAATAAACTGATAATACCCCTGGATCAAATGCTTATGATTTTTTGGTTCCAAGGTTATTCTAGTATTTTTACTATTCAAAACTTGTTATTTGATTAAGGGGCAAAACAATAATTTTACTGTTGTAATCCATAGTAAAATAATTGTTCCAACCCCCTTGTTTTTTAGTATATTAGTTATTCACCGAGATATGAATATCGGGTGTGCGAAATTTGCTAAAAAACCCATCATGATAGTGCATTTTTTTAAGGTGATGAAATCATAAAAAAATCATATTAATATGGGATTTTAAAAACTTTTGTTTTGAGTTGAAGTGTCTAGGTTTAACCATTACTTGATGAGTTAACGGGGGTGACTGAACTTGGCCACCACTTGCTGAGACGATGCGTGACTAGACCATGACACTGTTTGATAAGATGATGAAGTGACTGGACTTAGCCATAACATGATGAGATGAATGGGTGACCAAACTTGACCGAGAGTATATGTAGGAGTGGAAAAGTGTGTGGAGCTAGGGAAGAGTGGGTTGAGCAGGGGAATAATGTAAATTATACCATGTAGTATAATGATTAGTACTTAAAAGTGCATTTTTATCAAGGTTTTATATCATCATTTTACACTTGAAGTATTAATAACTCCTTAACTAGAGCATGTTTTATAATAATAGATCTGATAATATAAGATAGCTTTAATTTATGGTAAATGTTCATTTTAAATGCAAGCATATCTCACAATTCAAAGGATTGATTGATGTGATTAACTATTGAAAGTGAAAGGACAAAGAAACGGCTAAGATTAGAAAGGAGATGTCGATTCAATTCAAATTGGAACACTGTTCAGTTATTGGGTCATATCTGGAGCTGTAGATCTTGGATTTCAGCTTACTTTATATGGATGGAAAGCCAAGAAATAGGCCTACAATGTTCATGAATAGTGTAAGACCCAAATCTGCCGTTTTCAAATTCAAAGTTTGGCCACAAAAGAGAAGTCAGAATCTGTCCTGTAATCCAGCCCAAACACTGCTTAGAATTTTACCCATATCTGGAGTTCTAGAAGGCCAAATGACGTGAAATTTGGGTGGTGGAAGGAAAAGACAATTTCCCACAACTTTGATGAAGAAGATTTTCTCAAATTCGGATGGTAACAATGACATTTTGTCCAGACAAGAGCTTGAGGTCTATCCACCACGTCCACCAACAGCACTACTCAGTATTTTAGCCATATCTCGAGCTCTAGTGATCCAAATGCTCTGAAATTTTATGGGTAAAAAGATAAGATGATTGCCAACAACTTTCATGGGGAACACTTTGCCAAATGCTGAATGGATCAATGTCATTTCATCCAGTCAAAGTGCTTGAGTGCTACTGTCCACCAAGTCCACTAAATCAATAGTTGACCACTACATCAATAATCAATTACCAAATGAATAGTTCTGAATTTTAGCCTATAAAAGAAGGCATTTTCCATTCATTTAAAAATCTTGGTTCTAAGATCAAGATCATGTTCTTGCTCTCTCTTTATTGTTGTAATGCTTAAGTTTTATTTTCATTAATCTCTTGTTCATGCTTTTCATTTCCTTTACTATACTTAGTTAACTTATATCATGTTTATATTCTTATATTGTTTATTTATGTTTTTCTTCTTTATAATGTCTAGCTAAGTTAATTATGTTAAGGTGACAAGGTTTCACTAATGGTGTTTGACACGATCAAAGAGTTGATGTCTTATCCCAGGTGCAGGAGTGTCACAGCAATAAATAACCCAGCAAGACTGGGGTCGAACCACGGAGAGGTTAATTGTATAAATTATAATTAATAAAACAACAACAACAACAACAACAATAATAACAATAACAACAATAGTAACAATAATAGTAATAGTAATAATAATAATACTCAGTACGTGACGTTGTTATACCTGAGAATGATCTCAAAGATCGGGTCACGAGTTTTCCGCCTATATCTTTGAGTTTATGAAAAGATCAAAGAGATATATTACATAATATAAACAAATTTCTGATGCGAATGAACAAGGCAAGACCAACAATGTCAGGATCCTTGATCAAACATAGAGCATACTTAAAGTACATAATAATAATAATAATAATAATAATAATAATAATAATAATAATAATATTAGTAGTAGTAGTACTAATAATAATAAAGAAGAAGAGGAAGAAATTAATGAGAACTTTGAGATGGAAGATTAATGTAAAGATTAAACAATGATAAAAACAAATGTCAAAGTTAGAGGGTTCACTAATAGTATTAGAGATAAGTAAAGTATAAACTCCTTATAAATTATCAACATAATCATATTAATCATCTTATTTACGTAACACCATACTTATAAATTTTATCAAGCATTCATGATGCTAACTTATGTTGACAACAAATCAAGTTCCTCTCATAATAACGATGTCGGCCGAAAACTATGAAGGATCAAGTATTTGATGTACCAAGTGTTATACAACACAAATCTAGATTAACCATTTAACAAGCAAGGTATTAAGGATTAATAAGATAAAAATGATAAGACATGTTAATAGCAAACTTGTTTAGGATTTAAGCATTGAAGTCCATGTTGAGTTCATATTATACTTATTCTAACACCATTAGTGAAACCTTGTCACCTTGACATAATTAACTTAGCTAGACATTATGAAGAAGAAAAACATAAATAAACAAGATAAGAACATAAACATGATATAAGTTAACTAAGTATAGTAAAGGAAATGAAAAGCATGAACAAGAGATTAATGAAAATAAAACTTAAGCATTACAACAATAAAGAGAGAGCAAGAACATGATCTTGATCTTAGAACCAAGCTTCTCAAATGAATGGAAAATGCCTCCTTTTATAGGCTAAAATTCAGAACTATTCATTTGGTAATTGATTATTGATGTAGTGGCCAACTATTGATTTAGTGGACTTGGTGGACAGCAGCACTTAAGCACTTTGGCTGGATGAAATGACATTGCTCCATTCAGAACTTGGCAAAGTGTTCCTCATGAAAGTTGTTGGAAATCATCTTATCTTGTCACCCATAAAATGTCAGAGCATTTGGATCACTAGAGCTCGAGATATGGCTAAAATACTGAGTAGTGCTGTTGGTGGACGTGGTGGATAGACCTCAAGCTCTTGTCTGGACGAAATGTCATTGTTACCATCCAAATTTGAGAAAATCTTCTTCATCAAAGTTGTTGGAAATTGTCTTTTCCTTCCACCCACCAAATTTCACGTCATTTGGCCTTCTAGAACTCCAGATATGGGTAAAATTCTAAGCAGTGTTTGGGCTGGATTACAGGACAGATTCTGACTTCTCTTTTGTGGCCAAACTTTGAATTTGAAAACGGCAGATTTGGGTCTTACACTATTCATGAACATTGTAGGCCTATTTCTTATCTTTCCATCCATATAAATTAAGCTGAAATCCAAGATCTACAGCTCCAGATATGACCCAATAACTGAATAGTGTTCCAATTTGAATTGAATCGGTATCTCCTTTCTAATCTTAGCCGTTTCTTTGTCCTTTCACTTTCAATAGTTAATCACATCAATCAATCCTTTGAATTGTGAGATATGCCTGCTTTTAAAATGAACATTTACCATAAATTAAAGCTATCTTATATTATCAGATCTGTTATTATAAAACATGCTCTAGTTAAGGAGTTATTGATACTTCAAGTGCAAAATAATGATATAAAACCTTGATAAAAATGCACTTTTAAGTACTAATCACACCCCCCAACCAGCTTATTACTAGTCCCTAGTAATCAAAGCGTTAAAATAGAAAAACAATTTGCAAGTTCCACAAAGCAAGGCATTCATCATTTAACTTCCATTAATCTATCCAAGTAAACAAACTCATTAAATTTATATATCTGCTCAATACCTTTTAAACAAAATATTAATAAACCTTCCTTTTTATGTGCTCAATATATGAAAACATAGATGATGGGGCTTTTATTGGAAGAAAACAAGATTTTTGTTCTAATGTTTCAGGTTAACTTCCTTGGGTTGGGATTATTATCTTCTTTTTTTTCTTTTTTTTTATTTTATATTTATACACATATAACTTAAAACAGAATACTGCTTTAACCCATGTAACGAGCGTTCGGCTAATGACTCCCAGACCAGTTGGTCTTAGGGCATTAGGTGTTGAGACACCCCTTCGAGCTTAATAACTTCGGGTTGCGAATCTTGATACGTAGATAGTGCAATGTTTGATTCCCTTAAGCTTTTCTCCTTAACCCATGTAACAAGCTTTGGGCCAATAGCTCCCAAGTCAGTTGACTTTAGGGTATTAGGTATTAAAACACCCCTTCGGGCTTAATTGCTTAGATTAGGGAGGCTACGAAACCAAACTTATCTACGTTTTTTTTTATTAATACTTTTTTTTTTTTTTTTTTTTTTGCATACTATTCCTTTTCCTTAGTTGTTACCTTTAACAAAAGAACATAAATAATGTAATAATCCAATATGCAACCCACAATCATATGTTAAAGTGTGTGTGTGAAAATGAAGGTTTACGAATACTTGTTAAATAAGTACATGAGCAGAGTCAAGTGATAACAATGCGAGAGTTTGTAAACCTGAATATTTCAAGAAGTGTAATAATAGACCTTGTTATGAATGTTTACTAAGATGCGTCTCAAGAGTCAATACTCATTACTCTGCCATCTTAATAACAGTTTTGCAAATAGTTTATGAAAAAGAAAACACATTAGGTTTTTTTTTTTTTTAAATATCAACTACTACCCTTTCCCCCCAACCAAAATGAGATATTGTCCTCAATGTCCTAAGGTAGAAAGATAGAGTATAGAAGACATCACCTGAAACAACGAATACTGACAAACCTGAAACACACTTAAACAAATATAAGAAATAACAAAACAAAATAATAAGATATTAATAAAACCAAAAGACACAAGGTTTCACAAATGAAGGCTCAAATCCAATCTAAGCTTTTTACGGCTTTTCTCAGGTGACCAATGTATGCGACTCATAGAGGGATCAATGATAGGGATGAAAGATTGTAGTTGGTCAATCAATTGTTCAGCAGTAGCAACAGAGATTATGATTCGTCATGCCGAAGATGTTAGAAATTCCTGTTCCACAGCTTGATCAAGAAAAGACAACAATTTATCGTAAAAACCATTAAAATTTAACAAACCTATAGGTTTATAGTGAATGTGCAGTTGGGCCCAAGAGGAAATATAAAAGATCTCTTCCAATATACCCAGACCACCTGGTAAGGCAATAAAGGCATCAGCATGTTTAAACATTGTATTCAATCGTTCAGACATTGTGGAGACCTGTAGTTCCTCTCCAATTGTTTTTCCAAGGAGGTCCTCTTTTGCTAAAACTTTGGGGACGACCCCCAAAACTTGACTGCCTCCTAAAAATGCAGCTATTGACACACCTCCCATTAACCCAAGGCTGCCTCCGCCATACACTAAATGAATCTTTCTCTCAGCTAATACCTGACCAAGATGATTTGCTGATTCTAAAAACTCTATTTCTTTCCCAGGACTAGATCCACCGAAAACACAAATATTTTTTATTTGATGACTCGAGGAACCTGCCATTTCTACACACTTCGATATCTGTTGAATGTGTGGGTTGAGTAGAAATAAAGGGAAGGAAGAGAAGAATTTATAGATGAGAAATTGAAAATGCAATCATACCACCTATATGTAGGCCAGCTGGAGCCTCTCTCTCTTTATTATTTTTTTTATTTTTTATTTTTTATTTTAAAAATATGTATGTACAAGCAGTTGTGATTATGGCTCACATCTTCCCTTGGTTTTACGTCCAAGAACGGCTTAAACGCCCTCTATGGGTCGGGGATATGCTTTCCATCCAGTTTTCTTAAAAACTGATAAACAAGGTCTTTTTTAGTCAGATTCCCAAGACTATGTCGAGCATGTTCTTTATGGAATTGTGGCCATAAATCATGAATTGCACGATGCACATCTCCACTAGGGTGCGTCTCAAGAGTCAATAGAAGATTATCTAAAGACTCCTTAGTCGGGCCATGCTTAATGAGCTGTAGTTTATCTGCACGATTTATAGAGGCCATTCCTAAGGAATGACATTTTGCATTATAAGTCCATCTGGCACATCTGTGACAGACTTGCAATCGTTTTGCACGACGTTTCTTTGCAAAAGTGCTTTTACTGTTCGGGCATGTATGAAATGAAAGAATTAGAGGACTCACCGATAATCGGACCTTTGCTTCAATTAGCCGATAATATCTTGGGGAATTCCATGGTTCATTAACAATCGCAATCTTGCACATCTAGCACAAAAATTTTTGTAATCGCGATTCTGAGGTAGAGCAGGAAAATACTTTTTCAATTTTTCAAGAGTGGTGTCCATTTTTTTTAGATGAGAAGTGGAAAAGAGATGCAAAGAAAGGAGAAACAGCAAAGAATTGCACAAATATATACACAGATATCAGTTATCATGGGAAACTGAAAGAACCGACTTTAAGAGTCACGGAGTACCGTTATCCGCCATTTGACCGGGGTGAGAGAACTAGCAAAACAAAAGTCACACAAAAAGAAACACAAAAACAATATGAGAAAAAGAATCAATCTTTATATACAGGATCACCCAATTCAATAGAGTCATTTTCAACTGAAAAATTGTCAAAGTAAACTTTCAAACGATGTCCATTTACCTTGAAAACATTACCATTCTTTGGATTCTCTATATCACAGGCCCCATATGGATACACATGTTTCACAATAAAAGGACCACTCCATCTTGATCTTAGTTTTCCAGGAAATAAATGGAGTCGAGAATTATAAAGCAAGACTTTTTGACCAACATTGAATGTTTTTCTAAGTATTTTCTTGTCATGAAACTCTTTGATTCTTGCTTTATGAATTCTTGAATTTTCATATGCATCATTTCTTATTTCCTCAAGCTCATTTATTTGTAATTTTCACAGCTGACTAGCATCATCAAGATTTGAATTGAAAGCTTTAATAGCCCAATAAGCTTTATGTTCAAGTTCCACAGGCAAGTGACAAGGTTTTCCATAGACTAGTCTATAAGGTGACATACCTAATGATGTTTTATAAGCGGTTCGATAAGCCCAAAGTGCATCATTAAGTCTTAAAGACCAATCTTTCCTATTAGGGTTCACTGTTTTCTCCAAGATCTGTTTGATCTCCTTATTAGCAAGTTCAACTTGTCCACTTGTCTGAGGGTATTAAGGGGTGGCAACTTTGTGTGTGATTCCATATTTCTTCATTAAAGACTCAAATGACTTGTTGCAGAAATGTGTTCCACCATCACTTATCATGGCTCGAGGAATTCCAAATCGACTCAAGATATTTTCTTTCAAAAACTTGATCACTGTTTTGTGATCATTATTTCGACTTGGAATTGCCTCTATCCATTTTGAAACATAATCTACTGCGACCAATATGTACATAAAACCAAATGAAGGAGGAAATGGACCCATGAAATCTATACCCCAACAGTCAAATATTTCAATGACAAGGATAGGATTTAAAGGCATCATGTGACGTTTTGAAATAGACCCCAACTTTTGACAATTTTCACAAATCTTGCAGAATGCATGCGTGTCCTTGAACATGGTGGGCCAGTAAAATCCACTTTGTAAGATTTTTGCAGTTGTCTTCTTCAATGAGAAATGACCCCCACATGCCTCAGAATGACAAAACTTAATGACACTACTTACCTCATTGTCAGGAATGCATCTTCGAAATATTTGATCAGAACAATATTTGAATAAATAAGGGTCATCCCAATAAAAGTTCTTCACTTCGTTCAAGAACTTTCTTTTGTCTTAGGTGCTCCAATGAGCTGGCAAATATCCTGAAACAAGAAAATTAACAATATTAGCAAACCAAGGCATTGTAGAGACAGAAAATAAAGATTCGTCAGGAAAGTAGTCATCGATTGGTGTGATGTCGGATCTCGAATCTGTTGTTAATTTTGACAAATGATCCGCGATAACATTTTCGGTGCCTTTCTTGTCTTTGATTGTGATATCAAATTCTTGAAGTAACAAAATCCATCGTACTAATCTAGCCTTAGAATCCTTTTTTGAAAGAAGATATTTCAAAGCTGCATGATCACTAAAAACAACAACATGTGAGCCAACAAGATAAGATCCGGAACTTGTCACATGCAAATACTCACGCAAGTAATTCCTTTTCAGTGGTAGTGTAATTCATTTGAGCACTATTTAAAGTTTTACTTGCATAGTAAATCACATAGGGTTTCTTATCTTTTCTTTGTCCTAAGACAACACCTACGACATAATCACTAGCATCACACATTATTTCAAAAGGTAATGACCAATCAGGAGGTTGAATGATAGGAGCAGAAGTAAGCAAGTTTTTAAGTTTAACAAAGGCTTTTTCACATTGTTCAGTCCATTCAAAAACATTTTCCTTTGTTAGAAGGTTACATAATGGCTTAGATATGACACTAAAATCTTTGATGAACCTTCTATAAAAACCAGCATGTCCTAAGAATGATCTAACATCTTTAACAGATTTTGGTGTTGGTAAGTTGGCAATTAACTCAATTTTAGATTTGTCAACCTCAATTCCTTTTGATGAAACAATGTGACCAAGTACAATGCCGTTTGTTACCATAAAATGACATTTTTCCCAATTGAGCACAAGATTCTTCTCTTCACACCTGCTCAAAACCTTTTTTAAGTTAGTCAAACAATCATCAAATGAATCGCCAAAAACAGAAAAATCATCCATAAAAATTTCAAGAAAACGTTCAACCATATCACTGAATATGCTAAGCATGCATCTTTGAAACGTGGCTGGTGCATTACATAAACCAAAAGGCATCCTTCGATATGCAAAAGTACCAAATGGACATGTGAAAGTAGTCTTCTCTTGATCTTCCAATGCAATTTCAATTTGATTATAACCTGAATAGCCATCTAGGAAACAATAAAATTCATGACCTGCAACTCTTTCTAGGATTTGATCCATGAAAGGTAAAGGGAAATGATCTTTTCTAGTCATTGAATTAAGTTTTCTATAGTCAATGCACATCCGCCAACCAGTAATGGTTCTAGTTGGAATTAACTTATTTTTCTCATTTGTTATCACAGTGACTCCAGACTTCTTGGGTACAACTTGGGTAGGACTTACCCATTTGCTGTCAGAAATAGGATAAATGATTCCATTATCAATAAGCTTAATGACTTCATTTCTCACTACTTCTTTCATATTAGGATTAAGCCTTTGTTGCATTTCTCTAGAGGGTTTAGCATTTTCCTCTAAATAAATCCTGTGTGTGCAAATCAAATGACTAATTCCTTTTATGTCAGCTATGGTCCATCCTAATGCATTTTTGTGCATTTTCAGAGTTTGTAATAACTTACCTTCTTGATGTGCATTAAGTTTGGAAGAAATTATTACCGAAAAAGTGTCATTTTCTCCCAAAAATGAGTATTTGAGATTGAATGGTAACGGCTTCAAATCAGGTTTTGGTGGTTGAACACTGGAAGGTATGGATTCAATTGATTGTGATGGCAATTCCTCAATTTGTGGTCTCCAATTACTTGCCTTTGATTCTTCCTGAAAATAAATCATTTGCAAATTCTCAGATTCATTAAACTCAATTTCATTGGAAATAGTTTCAAATTGATCATGAACTAATTTTTTAATAAAGTCCACTTCCTGTAAATCATTATTATCTCCAGTTGCTTGCAAATGTTGAAAATATTCATCTCCAATGTCATGTTTCCAAATGATAACTTCATCAGTCCATTCCTATAATTAATCAATGCATTAGAAGTTGCAAGAAACAAGGCCCTAAAATAACAGGAATTGAATTACATGCTTCAACAGGTTGTGTATCCAAGACAATAAAATCCACAGGATAAATGAATTTATCAACTTGAACTAACACATCTTCAACTATTCCTCTAGGCACTTTTACAGATCTATCGGCAAGTAAAAGAGTTACAGAAGTTGGTTTTAACTCACCTAGATTGAGACTCAAAGACCGAATATGGAAGTAAATTCACACTAGCTCCAAGATCAAGTAAAGCTCTTTCAATTTTATGTTCTCCAATAAAGCAAGAAATTGTAGGACAACCAGGGTCTTTATATTTCAAAGCATTATTGTTCTGAAGAATGGCACTTACTTGTTCGGCTAAAAAGGCTTTCTTTTTCACATTCAGTTTTCTCTTCACAGTGCATAGATCTTTTAAAAATTTAGCATAAGAAGGTACCTGTTTAATAGCATCTAACAAAGGAATATTGATCCTTACCTGTTTGAAAGTTTCAAAGATTTCAGAGTTGTGATTGACTTTCCTTTGTTTGGTCATGGCATGAGGAAATGGAAGTGCTGGTGGGAAATCAGTCTTTTCTTTGCAATGTTCAGATTCAACCCCTTCCTTACCCTTGGAGATTAACTCATCTTTCTCACAAGGTTCAAGAGTGGGTTTTTCAATAACCTTACCACTGCGAAGAGTGATGACTGATTTGACTTGATCCATGTGTTGGCTTCCAGAACTACTTGCATTTGCATTGTATTGCCCCTTGGGATTTTGCTGTGGTTGAGATGGAAACTTACCTTTTTCTTGAAAACTGAGAGCAGATGTGACTTTTGCAAGAGCATCTTTTAGATCTGCCATGGTTTGAGCATTTTGAGTGTTGATTGTCTCCTGCTTTTCAATGAATGCATGCAATGTTTCCTCAAGATTTCTTCTAGGAGGTGGAGCATAAGGAGGTGCATATCCATGGGAATTTTGGAAATTATGGGGTGCTTGAAACGGTGGCTGTGAAGTTTGTGCATTATTGTTACCACTCTTCCAACTGAAATTTGGGTGATTTCTCCAACCAGGGTTGTATGTTTGCGAATATGGGTTATGAATGGGCCTTTGGAAACTGTTTAAAACATGGGCTTGTTCATGGAGGCATTCCTTGAAAGAGGGCAAAGTTGGACAGTCATTGGTTGCATGTTCATTCGTTTCACAGATTTGACACATAATGTCTTGAACAGATTTTAATTGACCATTCTTTTTAAATTCAAGTGCCTCGACTTTTCTAGCTAAAGATGCAAATTTAGCTTGGAGGTCATGATCTTCCCTAAGGTTGTACATACCTCCACTAGATGTATGAGGTTGAGTTTTACCTGGTGCCTCATAACTGCCTGTAGTGTCCCAATTTTGAGCATTTTCGGCTAGCAAGTCTAGGTACTCCATTGCTTCATCAGGGTCTTTATTTTCAAAAGTTCCGTTACACATCAATTCCACCATTTGCCTATCTTTAGGTGTTAATCCTTCATAAAAATGTGAAACCAATCTCCATGTTTCAAAACCATGATGAGGGCAAGTATTAAGCAAATCTCGATACCTATCCCAACATTGATAAAATGTTTCTCCTGGTTTTTGAGTGAAAGTGGTAATTTGTCTTTTGAAAGAGTTTGTTCAGTGAGATGGAAAAAACTTCTGTAAAAATTGTTGTTGCATTTCATCCCAAGCACGAATGGATCCTGACCTAAGATTCTGTAGCCATGTTTTAGCTTTATCTTTTAATGAAAAAGGAAAAAGCTTTAATCTGATGGTGTTCATGCTACAATTTAAGTCATTATAGGTATTACCGACTTCTTCAAATTCTCGCAAATGCAAATATAGATTTTCTAGATCTAAGCCATGAAAAGAAGGTAAAAGTTGAATAATGCCTGGCTTAAAATTAAAGTGAGATGCATCAGGAAGAAAAACTATACATGAGGGTGCACTTGTTCTTGTTGGATTCATGTGGTCTCTTAGTGTTCTAACTCGATTATTCTCATTATTCTCATTATGAAGTGATTGGTTATCTTCTTCAGCCATATTTTCTGAAAATAATGAGGATACCCTACAAAGTCTACCACTTAATGTACGTGACCAAACTCTCATGCACGTGTAGAAAGAGAATAGAAGGAAGAAGAAAACAAGAGAAAAAGAAACAAAACAAAAGAAACAAAAGTTAGATACAAGAAAGGTGAAAAATAAAAAATAAAATAAATATTATAATTTATACAAGAATTTACCTCCCCGGCAACGGCGCCAAAAACTTGACACGATCAAAGAGTTGATGTCTTATCCCAAGTGCAGGAGTGTCACAGTAATAAATAACCCGGCAAGACCGGGGTCGAACCACGGAGAGGTTAATTGTATAAATTATAATTAATAAAACAACAACAACAACAACAATAATAACAACAACAATAATAGTAACAATAATAGTAATAGTAATAATAATAATACTCAGTACGTGGCGTTGTTATACCTGAGAATGATCTCAAAGATCGGGTCATATTGGTATATTTGAAATCTACTTTTGAGCTTTATGTTCTTAACCACGCTACATTGCAGATTCATATATATATATAATGTTTAGATGATACAAACAATTTGTTTTTTTTAATTAAAAAAACAATATCTTGGTGATGTAGACTTATTTTTTAAAAAATAAAAGAAATTAACAATTTCAGTTATAACACCACAAAGATTAATATATTGGTTTTATTTTAATTAGACGATAAAAAAATAATGCTATATATATATATATATATATATATATATATATATATATATATATATTAAAATATCATGATACCTTGAAAAAAAAACAATGGAAGCATGTAATTAGATAAGAAATCAGACTAGGTCAACAAACATTGAAGAACATAATGAAAAAAAAATTAACTACACAAAAAGATCTAAAATAAAAAATGATAATTAAAAGAATATAGGTGAAGATTAAAATAACAAATAAATTAGAGACCAACTAAATTTCTTTGATTCGTGGGTGTAATTGAAAAATAAAAACAAGTAAAAAGAAAAAAAATATAAAAGAATAAGGAAAAAATTAAAAAACAAACTCACTATAAACCTGAATTGAAGGGTGAGATTACAAAATAATAAAATTTTTATAAAAGGGTTAATGAAAGAAATAAGAAATCCAAAGAATAAGGACCAAATAAAAATGGAATACATGAATAATTAAAATTGAAGGATTAAATCGAAAAGGAATAACACTTATTCAAAAGGAGAAAGGAAAACAAATTATAAGAGAAAAGACAAATTTTTGTTGGGATGGCTAAATTGAAGAGAGAAATAACTAAAATAAAAACAAAAATCAAGGACCAAATTCAAAACAATAACACAAAATAAACTTTTATAAAAGGGTCAAGTAAAAAAAAAAATCATAAATCAAAAGAATATGAACCAAATTGAAAAGCATAATATATCACAAATTGAAATTAAAAGAAAATAAAAATCTTAATAAAGAGTCAAACAAAAAAAAAAGAAATCAAAAGAAGAAGACCAAAGCACAAACGTGAAAAACAAAGAAGACCAATCTTCATTTTTTTTGGCGAAGAAGAGAGAAAAGAAGAAGGAAAAACAAAAAAAAAAAGACTAACTAATGACAAACCACCTAACCGTCGATGAGACACACCATACTGAATAAAAGAGGATGCGGCGGTGCATTTAACTACATGGTGGATGGATATTGTTTACTACTAGAAGACACCACAAGTGCTGCCCAAAATGCGCGGGCACAACCAATGCACTTGCATGTGTAACGCATGCACCCAACAACTTTTTGAAATGTATTATTATTTTATTATGATAAAATAAAAAAATACTGTTGAGAAAATAGAACAATAGACCAATTTGGAAAGACATAAATAACACTTGACCGAAAACTTTGGTATTATTGACTTAAAAGACATTTTAGTAATCTAATTATACCCTAACTTTTAATAAACTGATAATACCCTTGGATCAAATGCTTATGATTTTTTGGTTCCAAGGTCATTCTAGTATTTTTACTATTCACAACTTGTTATTTGATTGAGGGGCAAAACAATAATTTTACTGTTGTAATCCATAGTAAAATAATTGTTCCCACCCCCTTGCGTTTTAGTATATTAGTTATTCACCAAGATATGAATATCGGGTGTGCGAAATTTGCTAAAAAGCCCATCATGATAGTGCATTTTTTTAAGGTGATGAAATCATAAAAAAATCATATTAATATGGGATTTTAAAAACTTTTGTTTTGGGTTGAAGTGTCTAGGTTTAACCATTACTTGATGAGTTGACGGGGGTGATTGAACTTTGCCACCACTTGCTGAGACGATGCGTGACTAGACCATGACATTGTTTGATAAGATGATGAAGCGACTGGACTTAGCCATAACTTGATGAGATGAATGGGTGACCAAACTTGACCGAGAGTATATGTAGGAGAGGAAAAGTGTGTGGAGCAAGGGAAGAGTGGGTTGAGCAGGGGAATAATGTAAATTATATTGTGTAGTATAATGTGACCTCTCTTGCTTTATGTGATCCTTTTCTACTTATATGGATGGCTTGGGTTATTTATACCATAGCCCATGATTTACTTGATGAAAAAGTAGAGGAGAAGAAATGCTTTTCCGCTCAAGTAACTGTAAAATGAATTATTGAATATAGACACCGCACTGGATATGGTAGATGTTGCACTTAACATTGATGGTAGTTATTAGAGAGATAGGTAAGAGGGTGATAGCTATGGGTGAGAAAAGTAGGCATCCCATTGTCATTTCAGAAGTTCATAAGCAAACACATGGAAAATGATATAGGTAGGAGGGCGATGACTATTTGTGAGCATATGTTTTACTCGATGTGTAATGGACAAGACTAGATAGGTGGTTTGCGCTACGCTGATGGCTAAGTTGAATTTATTCTAATGTTGAAAAAAGATGTTCAGGCGACGACAATGTTTTTAAAGAAGTAAGAAAGATCTTAAACACGGATTATTCACCTGACTGAGTTCAATATACTTAGTTAATTTAATAATATTAAAGAAAAGGTATTGATAAAAAATAAAATGAACAAAAAAATAACAATAATTAACTATAAAAAATGAACTATCAGTATTATACTCAAGGGAAGAAAAAAGAAAATCCTGTTAGAGACGCATCGTCACTCTACTGTGGACAACACCCCATCACCAGAAATAACTCACCAAGATGGTTATAATGCCACCGTGAAAAGCTGAACAATGACACCAAAATAGGTTGTATACATCGTTAGAGTAACAACTTGGAAAGCAAATAAAATAAAATATCATGAAGTAAACATCCCATGATTTTATTTAATCAATTAATTTATTTTAATTAAAAAATATTTTTTTTAAAAAAGCTAAATTTAACAAAGAACGAAAAATAATGTCGCATATGGGCATCTAGCGAGCTATTGTTGAAAATGGTAATATGAAAGGAGGAGTCACCACCTAATTTTATGGTAACTAGAAACCTTGATTAGTCTTTTAGAGGCTCTGGGCAAGGAGATGATTATAATAAGAAAGATAGACATTACTCTATACATCTTCTCTAAGATAAGCTGTATTATTGTTTGTTTTTAACAAAAATAAGTGTTTAATGTAACTTGATTTTTTTAAAATGATTTTATTATCACTTTTAAATCAACTTCTAATGATAAATCTCATTAAGGGTTTATCTATCCTATATTGATCCATGGATAATAAAATTATGATCAAAATTCAACACAAACACACACACACCTATGTTTATTAATATTGAATTTTGATCACTTTTAAGGATAAATCCCATGAAAGGTTATCTATTTTATGTTGACCCATAGATAATAAAATTACAATCAAAATTCAATATTGAAAATGTAGATATTTTGGTAATCTTACCATCACTTGTGGGTAAACTTATAAAGATAAATCATATTAAAGAGTTATCTATCATATGTTGATCTATGAATAAAATTATAATTAAAATTTAGTACTGAAAAAATATATATAATTTTCTTATCACTTAGGGTGCAAATTCTAAGGATAAATCTCATTAAAAAGATATCTATCCTATGTTGGTCCATTGATAATAAAATCATGACCAAAATTCACGATTGAATATATATATATATATATATATATATATATATATATATATATATATATATTCATTTATCATTTTTTGGTCAACTTCTAAAGATAAATCCATTTAAAGAGTTATTTATCTTATATTAGTCCATGGATAATAAAATCATGATCAAAATTTAGTGTTAAAAATAATTTTGTATTCTAAAATAGGCGTTGACCCCACAAAAATGGAGAAAATGGGCTTTGGACCCATTTTATTATTATTATTATTATTATTATTATTATTTGCTTAAACTTATATTCTAACACATGCTATAATAAGATCTCATTCATAAAACAAGCCCCAACTTAACAAACCACAAGTCCATAAACCAAAACACACAACAATCCAAACCAAATTGCAAATGTCTAAATAGTTCAAAAACACACACATTACAATGAAAATTTTGTCCAAAGTTTCACAACATTTTAACAATTTGTCAAAAAGTGATTTAAGGTTAGTAATCGACTTTCCAAGGTGGTTGGTGTGTCCTGGATCTACTGAAATCAAGCTAAAAAAGCTGCTAGAATAATGGTAGCATGTGTACCCACTCCCCACTATTATTGTCGACGTGTGGTTATTGGTGTTTCCATGATCTACTAAAGTCAAGTCGAAGAATTGTTGTAATAGTGACAGCATGTGTACCCATGTGTGACTATTACTGTCGATGCATGGTTGTTGGTGTGTCCATGATCTATTAAAACCAAGCCAAAAAAGCTGCTAGAACAGTGGCAACATGTGTACCCACGCACTACTCTCACTGTTATCGCTTGATGGTCATATGTCATTGCCAAATGTGGGCTACCAACTATGGTTCTATAGCGAAGCTTCTTCCTCTTCACTTTTATACCACTAGTGAGATTCACTGTCTCCTGTAAAGAAAGAAATACACATAAACAATTTTTTTATTTTTTATTTTTCTCTATATCTCTCTTGGGACTATTTCTCTCTTCTTCTCTATGAGCAAGCCTGTTGGCGTGGTGGCCTAATGGTGGTGTCTTGCTTGCTTCTCTACTGTAGATGAGAGCAACAAGAAGGGGAAGAAGTTTCACTTATTTTTTTTCATGAGGGAGAAAGGCTCGATTTTGAAGGAGGTGGTTGATTGAGCATTGCTGAGGGGTTTATGATTGGTATGTGAGTGGTGATTCATGGTTTGACATACTTGATAGTGAGAGGGTTCGTGTGTCTTATTTGTGAAGGTTGTTTTGTGGTTATGAGTAGAGGTTATGGGTTGAGTTGGATGACTGCTAGTTAAAAAGATGGGTGTTTGTGGTTGAAGGAGCTATCTAAACCTTGAGAATAAATTTTTACATAAATTGAAAATAATATAAATGGAAAAAGAAAAATGAGATAATTAATGTACAAATTAAATAAATTGGGGATCATAAATTTTTCTTATACGAATTTCCCAGGTAAAATATTTTGAAATATATATATAAATATATATATATATATATATATATATATATATATATATAAATAAAGAAGAGTTTTAATTAACTCAAAGATAAAGAGAGTGAGGTTAAATGTAAGGAAAACAAATTAAATTCAAATGTTATGGGTGGAATTATAAAAAATAAAAAGAGGTGAAACTCAAATAGTAAAAGGAAGAAAAAAAGGGGTAAAAAAACACTTACGTAAGTTGGGTTAAATTAAAAAAAAAACAAATGATGAGATTATAAATACCCTCTTTTCTTCTCTTCAAGGCTGGCTGCAACAACAACAAAAGGGAGGAGAAAAATCTAAATTTTTCCACTAAAACAAATTGAGAGAGAAACACCAAATTTGCTAAGTTTACACAAGGTTTAGATCGGGGGAAGCAAAGCATCAGAAATTAGCAAGAAACAAGTGAATAAAATTATGGGGAGAGAGTGAGGGCCGACCGGTGTGCAAGAAGGGAGGAGTCAGAATTTTTCAACTGGTTGAGGATTGAAGTCCAATTTATCACCAGGTAAGGAGCCCTAAACTTGATTATGTAAGCCAATTTGAATTCGATTAGGAATTGGAGTATGAACCTTAAATTTAAGTTAGGGTTCTTAAGTAGAATTTGGGAAAAATATAGAATCGTATGGAATTGAATTAATTAGAGTATTAAAGATTGTCTTGAATATAAAATTATATAGAGATACAAAAAAGAAAAAGAAAAAGAAAAATTCTATGGTTAAAGAAGCAAAGGTGGCTGGCCATTGAGGGGTGAATTGGAAGAGAAGAATTTATGATTTTCTTTATAAATTGCTTGTCATGTGAGGTTTATAATGTGAATAAATGGTTGTTTTGGAGGGAGAGTGGAAAACAAGGATGTTTGAGGGTTCATTTAAAACATTGATGAAATTGGACATATTGGTTTCCCTAACTTCTGTAAGGGATTAAAGCCTAAAAATAATAGAATTTGAAAAAGGTCCTTTCATAGGAGTTCTAGCCAAGGATGTTAGCTTTCCTATGAGACTAGCTTCGCCTAATTTGGAGTTCTAGAACTCAAAATATAGGTAAAACTCTAAGGAGAAGTTGGGCTACCATCTCTGCAGGCAATTTTGACAAGTTGCTAAAACATGTAATTTAAATGTGTTAGGGGAAGAATTGGGTTTCTTTCCGTCAGAAAATGTGTAGTTTTGTCTTTTAAGGTTCAAATGAAATAAGCTGTGTTCGGAACCAAGATTTATAATGTTAGTTATGATAAAAAAAAATGATCTTAAGGGATGTAATGGTAAACACAAATGTGAAGGAAGAAATTGTTGAAGGGAAGTCAATATTTGTTAATTTTATTATAATTAAAAGAAATATAACTTGAATAGAAAATAATATGGTATACTTGTCAATATAGGAGAGACCATAGGAGCTGCACAACAACAGCAGGGGAGCTTGAGTCGAACTTTTACAGTAGGTAGGTGTTCTACACCCATATCTTTCTTAAATGTACATAATTATGAAAACTTGTTTAATTTTTGGATTTTATATATAAATGTTGCCAAACATATAATAAAATGAATGAGAAATGAAAACAAACTTGATTAACTATTCTAGTTGGGAATAGTTAATGATACCAATGAGTTCCATTGATATCGACATTTCCCTACATTTTATTAGTCGGTTCTGAGAATGGGAGGCTAATGATGTCAGTAGGGTTTACTAACATTGACATGATCATCCTAGATCATGAGGGATATTGAACTTGATTAACTATTCCGAGTTAAGAATAATTAATGATATCGATGAGCTACATCGTTATTGACATTTCCATGCAACTTGATTAGCTATTTCTGATATGGAGGCTAATGATGTCAATGATCTTTGACATTAGCATTTTCGAGGATATTTTAAAGGACTGTTGAGACTTGATTGACTATTTCAAGTTAGGAATAGTTAATGATATCAACGATATTCATGATAAATTTTATTAGTTGGTCTCGGTGAGGGAGACTAATGATACTAATAGGATTCATTAGTGTCGACATTATCATCCCAAGGTTTAGGGAAGAAAAAAATAGATATGATTAGCTATCCGGTGAAGGATGGTTAATGATACCAATAAATTGATATCAACACTTTCTTGAAGGAATTGTCATTTGGTATAAATATATGATATTGGTTGGAAATTGAGAATGAAATGAAAAATATTAATGAATTCATGAGAAAGAAATCCTAAAAAGAACCAAGCAGGAATCGTAGGGAAATATGAATGAATGTTAGTCTTGAATAAATTACTTGATTACCAATATTAATATTGTTTTTCAATGATATTTATATTCCAATGTTATATTTGTTCTAGGTCCATCATGCTCATGACATGAGTGATTTTCAGATCTTTCTATCATTTTGTTATCTAGTTTTAGGTGAATATTTATGTATTTTGTATTTTAAGAAACTTTCATGACTTGAATTATAATAATATCTTTTAAATTGAATGTATGAACTTAAATTTTTTTTTCATGTATTTATAATCTACATATATGTGTTTACTTATTTAGTGCCATTTAATACTCAATTTCTATTATATTAATGTTTGAGAGATTACAATTGCATTAATGTTAATTGTTGAAATTGAGACCCAAGATGATTGGGTCGTGATTGGAAAATGGTTAATAAAAGTGTAACAGGTTGTTGTCACTTGGAACCTCTTGGTACAAGAGAGATTTTTTTGAAATTTTGGTGGACCCTTCTATGAATTTGATTTTAAAAAAACATTTACCATGTTTTCCCCTAAATTATGATTGGTGTGCTGTTCTGGTAATTAGGATGTTGCAAGCTATCTTAGTATGGTGGTTGTTGCGGAAAAAATAATGGGCTAGAGGGAAATGAAGGTTACGTAGTGGCTGCTTCAATAGTGGTTGTGGTTGTGGTTTTGCTTTTATTTTTTCTTTTCTTTTAAGAGTAAGGGAGAGAGTGGGAGCTTGAGTTTTGTTTTTGTTTTAGCCAAGAGTGGAAACTACCATGTAGGTTTTGGGAGGGTAAAGAATGGTCTCTTTTTTTTTCATTTTTTTTATGCAGGTGACTACCAGGTTATATAAAATAAAGGCCCAAGTTTTTTCTTCTTTGTGGGAGAGAGTGGGTCTTTTTTTTTGGTATGTAAGTTTTAGTGAATCCCCCTTAAGTTATTTTTTCTGGAATTTTCTGGACAATTCCTTTAGGTTATTTTTGTATCTTCTTTCTAATTGCTTGGTCCCTAAGCAATTTGGTTTCATTTTGGTTATCTATTTTCTTGCTTTGTGCTTTGGTCTTTTTTTTTTCTCAAAAAACACATTAACATCAATTTTATAAAATTAATTGAGATTTTAGAATGGACGTGTTAATAATGGAAACACGTCGACAACATATTTTGAATTTTGGTTTTTTTTTGAAAAGATGTTGAAAATCAAAAAAATAGCATGAGTACAACAAAAATATATATTTCTTGGATTTTAATTTTAAAATATATCAATAATCATAAAATATATTTGAATGGTTGGAAACATATGATTTGAATTTTTTGTTCTTTCCATTATTTTTTGGTTTTTTTTTTAAATGCAGTCAAAATCAAGTTACAATAGTTTCCACCTCTCTACAATGCTTACAATACATAGTCATATGGAAAGTACTTTTCATAGAATTTGTTTAGTATGCTTACAATACATTGTGTTTTTAAAAGTACTTTTCATAGAATTTACTATTGAGGTGACCTTCTTAGAATTGGTCATATAGGTGAGGTGACTTTTCTTAGAATTGGTCATGATGTTGAGGCGACCTTTCTCAAAATGTTGAAAGTGGTTATATTGTTAAGGCAATTTTCCTCGAAATTGGTTATATTGTTAAGGTGACATTCCTTGAAATATTGAAAGCGGTCATATTATTAAGGGGACATTCCTTAAAATTTGTCATATTGTTGTGGTGACTTTCACCAAAATTAATCATGTTGTTGATGCGATCTTTGTTAAGGCGCCTTCCTTAAAATTTTGAAATTGATCAAATTAATAAGGCTATCTTCCTCAAAATTTTCAAATTAGTCATATTATTAAGGTGATCTTTCTTGAAATTGGTCAAATTAATAAGACTATCTTCCTTGAAATTTTCAAACTAGTCATATTATTAAAGTGATCTTTCTTGAAATTGGTCATATTGTTGAGGCTATCTTCCTTTAAATTGGTCATATTATTAAGGCTATCTTCCTTAGAATTTTAAAATCAGTTAAATAAAAGGTGATTAATTGGTGATTTGAAAGGCAACCTACCTCAAAATATTGAAATTGGTCATTTGAGAGGTGATCTACCCTGAAATTCTAAAAATGATCTTTTGAGAGGCGACCTACTTCGAGAAGTTGAAATTGGTTATTTGAGAGGCAACTTACCTCGAGCTGTTGAAACTTGAAATTGATCATTAGAGGTGACCTATCTAAAAAAGTTGAAGTTTTAAAATTCCTTTTTTGGTTTCCATGATTGTTGGATTGTTATTTGTGAATTCTTATCTTGAAAGAAGACTCAACAAGCCTTGGTTTCCTTGAATTTACTTAAACTTGTTAGGTTCAACTAGGTTTTTTTTTTTATATATATATAATTTTTCTACAAAACACATTGTTCAATGTTTTGGGGTTAAATGACATTTGTGCATCTTTACATGGTTTAAAATATAGGCTCCTCTTTGTCTTTAGTGATCCATATTCTTCAATAATAACAAGGCTTGCTACTTTCTGACTTAACCTTTTCTAGTTGCTTGATTCACTAGTGCATCATGCATCAATATCCTCATCAAGGATTTTTTAATCACTCAAGGCTTGTGATCATCACTTGACTATTGCCATCACATTGAGCTTTTTTAAGTGGAATCACTCCAACTGACTTAGATGTGTTTGTTCTTCTAGTGACCATGAAAAGATTTGCATAATCCTTTATTAAGAACTTTGAAAAATTAGCAAATGAATTTTTTTTCAATAAATAATTTTTTCGTGCTTTAAGACCACTTCACAAATTTTAATGATTTTGTCTTTGTGTATCTCCCGATTGAAATGAAATCACTGAGATGTAAATTAGAAAGTATTTCTTTGCTTGAGTTCCCAAGCCATGTCTTTCAATACAATTATACAATTTTATAGGTCTTTTGTTGATGATTCATAAGATACATTTTGAGAAAAAAGTGTTAACTCAAAAGTTGTATTATCTATGGTTCAAATGATTTTCTTGCATTTGAAAATAGAAACTGACCCGAAGTAAGCTTAAAACATTTTGTCATAACTCAGGGATTTATTTTTTTGGAAAGGATGATCTGACCTTTTATACAGGTGAGATTTGTAATTGCTGAAGCTATGTGATTAAATGACCATTTTTTTGTTAGTTTCAAAGCAAAAGGCTCGAGTGGAAGCTTGAGGCTTTGTTGAGAATTTTTTTTTCTCTTATTGAGTACTCATTTTATTAGCATGTAGAATAATGAGTAGCTTATTCATGATATCATGACTCTTTTTCGTATTTTGAGAGTGCCACTTATTGATCCAAGTTGCTTGTTTAATTGATTAAAAAAAAAATTTAAAAACATGTAATGTAGACTATGGTTATTGGCTATGAAAAAAAAGAATTCATAGGCTCAAAAAGTGTTTCAGGGTTTTAAAAACTTAGAATCACTATTATTTATTTGAGTTGATGTATCTTTCATTCTTTTCTTGTCGTACTTCTTATATTTGCTTTTTTTTTTTATTGTTTTAGTTGGGCACCCTCATTTGCTTTTGACTGTCATTTTGATTTTATTTTTGACTTGGACATACCCCCCAACATTTGGATTTCTTTAGGTTCTTTTGCTTTTGGATTTTTCACAACTTTTTTTAATTTTGATTTTTGAATCTCTAGCTACCCCTAGTGATCCTAGTCAAGGTTTTCATGAAGAAAAACTTATTTGGGTTCAAATGAGGACCACAAAGGATATATTCATTTTTGAATATGAAAATGATAGCAAAAATGACCTTTTCTTGTTTCAGGCACAATCATTTAAAACCAATATATTTTGACATCGTCTAGTATGGTTAGTTTGGACTTAGAAAGAACTATGTTTTATGAGTTGAAGAATATTGAATCCATTACATATCATCAAGCATACAACTAAAATATTGAATCCATTGGACTTCTCTTTTTTAAAGGAAGGTCAAGTCCTGGTTGCAGATTAATAGGAGCATAACTACTCTGCATAGTGCACTTCAAGGTCTTAGTGCTAATAAGAAGTGGTTGCAGTCAAGAATGCACAGAGTTTCTTTAGCCTTGGTTATGTATCTGATTTGGGGAGAACGAAATAGAATAGTGTTTGATAATACTGATAAATCTATTGATTATTTACTCTGTAAGTTTCAGATTCTCTTCCACACAGTTTTGTACTTCCATGAATCTAATCCCTTAGCTTATAGTGTTTTAGGTTAAGCTCTGGAATGTCTTCACATGGGATTTGGTTATTTGTATTCTGGCCTATTTGAAAGCTTACTGTCTTCCTCTTTTCTGCTTTTGTGTCTCCTGTTGCTGTGAATATTTCTTGCTGCTTCTAACTATGATGTTTCTTTGCTTGTCTGGGATGTCTGCAACTTCATCTATTTTTGCTTCCTGCTTTTTTACTAGGGTTCTGGGAATGGCTGGGAGAGTCTCTTATGCTGGTCTTTTATTTTTCTTCTAGCGTGTTTGTTGCATGGCTTGCCATTGTTCTTGTTATTTTATGCTAATGGGTATTTCTTCCAGCACCCGCTCCTCTATTTGCTGGATGCTCTGGTTTCTACTGGAAGGTGATTTGTTATTTACTGTACTCCCTCTGTCTTTGTTGATATGCTTGCTGGTCTCTACTAGCTAGGCTACTCAGCTTTGCTTTTGGCTCCTTTAGAGTCCGGGTTCTAATATTGATTTTGGTTGCTTTGTGCTGTTGGTTGGGTTAGCTGGTGTTTCTTCCAGCGCTCGCTCCTTTATTTGCTGGATGCTCTGGTTTCTACTGGAAGGTGATTTGTTATTTGTTGTGCTCCCTCTGTCTTTATTGATCTGCTTGCTGGTCTCTGCTAGCTAGGCTGCTCGGCTTTGCTTTTGGCTCCTTTGGAGTCCGGGTTCTAATATGGATTTTGGTTGCTTTATGCTACTGGTAGGGTTGGCTTAGACACCTTCACTATGTGGTTTCTTTTTTAACCTTTCCTGCACATTTTGGTTTTGGCCTTGTATAACCTATTTTTTTGCAGGGAGCTTGCTCCCTATATGTTATTTGTGTATAAAATATAGGTTTCTCTTTGATGCCTGGTTAGTTGGTCTATGTATGCATAACCTGCCTATTCCTTGTATTTTTTTGCTTGGGAGCCTATTTTCAATTTGTATATGTATCTGAACTTGCTGGTTTTCCGGCATGGTAACTTTTGATCTTAATTTATAAAAAAACATAGCTTCAAGAGACATGGTATATGTGTAACTAAGGTTTTTTTCTTTTTTAATTTCCTTATTAGTTCAAGTTATTAGTCACCTCAGAATGAGAATTGATTGATTAATTCGTTTACCGTCCTATAAGTACGATGCCTAAATGCTATTTTGAGAAAACACCAACTTATTTATAAGATTGAAACTAAAGTTAAAATTTTCAGGATTGTTTTGGCAAAAAGTTTTCACAAAATTGGTTTGGTCACAATGTTTTAAACAAAATCATGGGATTAGTTACGAGGTTAATTTTACAAGTCTCAAAAGGGTGGAGATTTCCGCTTAGCATCTTGCATGACACACCTTGGGGTTTGATCATTTTTACTATTATATTTATCCAATTATGGACAACAATAAAAACACCAAGTATTACTTTCACAAAACAAATCTCTCGATTTTTTTATAAAAAAAGAGAAAAAAAAGATCTATTTTTTTAAAAGGATGTGATGTGATCTCAATACACATAGAAAACATACTTAAAAATAAAATATAGAATAACAAAGTTTAATAACAAAATGATTGATAATTCAACACTCTTTCTTGGATCAACATTCCTTATTTATCCCTTCCATTTTTTTTTCCCAACTGTTTGCTATGCTGAAGATGGTTTGGTAGCAATGTTATAGGCAAGGATGTCAAAATCGCGATTTTGACACGGCACGGAACATGCAAACCAAACTCGGATCGTAAAAACGAATCGTAAGGAATTTTAAAATACATTAAAAAAATTTATGTTTCAAATAAAAATTCATAGCACCTTAAAATATATGCTTCAAATAAAAATCCATACATAATTTAAATAACTATTCATTAGCTAATAATTAACAAACTTAAAACAAATAATCTGCTGGTGTGTCATGTAAACTAAAACCAGCTTCATTGCCTTCATCTTCCTCATTATTCCCCAGACATTCATCAATATCATTAGCATCAAGAGGATTATTAGTGTCACTACTAGTACCAACACCAATATTATGAGCATTAGTGCTACTACTAGTACCAACACCAATATCATCAATTTGAATCTCCAAATCATCTTCAGTACCATGACTTTCTATTTCAGCATCATTAGAATTTCTTCTTCATCACTTTCATCTTCATTACCATTTTTTCTTTGTGTTGCATTGTCAATAGCACCAAGCAAATCAATGTTTGAATGTTTTTCTCCCTCGGTTATCCAATCATCATCAGATGAAAGATCATCTTCTACACCAAAATCATCTGCTTGCTTTTTGACTTGATTATCATTCAATTTCAGATTGCACATTACAAATACCAAGTCATTCATTTTTCTCTGGTGCAAACAATTTCTTCGTTTTGTATGGACCTAAATAAATAATTCAATTCAAATTTATAATATTTTTATCAAATATTTCAACATTTAAAATAATAAAATAAAAAAACTCACCATTTCAAATGCACTCCAATTACGCTCACATCCAGATGAAGTACAAGTCAAGCTTAGAACTCGGATTGCAAACCTTTGTAATTCTGGACATTAATCTCCATAAGAATCCCACCATTGAGTTGGAGTTTTTTTATCTCTTGCTGTCTTGGCAGCTGATTAGTACTTAAAAGTGCATTTTTATCAAGGTTTTATATCATCATTTTGCACTTGAAGTATCAATAACTCCTTAACTAAAGCATGTTTTATAATAACATATCTAATAATATAAGATACCTTTAATTTATGGTAAATGTTCATCTTAAATGCAGGCCTATCACATAAATGAAAGAATTGATTGATGAGTTGAAGTACTAAAATTAAAAGGACAAAGAGATGGCCAAACTTAGAAAAGAGATGTTGGTGCAGTCCAAACTGGAACATTATTCAGTAATCAGGTCATATCTGGAGCTGTAGATCTCAAATTTAGGTCTACTTTATATGGATGGAAAGGTAAGACATAGGCCTACAACTTTCATGTGGAGCCCAAGATTTAACAAGGTCGTTTGCAAGTCCAAATTGTAGCAACAACGAAAAAGTCCGAATCTGTCCTGCAGCCCAGACACTGTTCAGTGTTCAGCCCATATCTTGAGTTCTAGAAGTCCAAATGATCTCAAATGTTTACCTTGGAAAGATGAGAAAATTTCCTAGAACTTTCATGATTTAAGTTTGTTCAAATTATGACATTATCAATGACCTTTTTGGCAGACAAGAAGATAAGAATTGTCACCAAGTCAAGATGTGGCTACCCATTCATCAATTAGTCAAAAAATCAATAGTTCTGAATTTTGGCCTATAAAAGGAGGCATTTGCCATGTATTTAGGCATCTTGGTGTTCAGATCAAGATCATGCTCTTGCTCTTTCTTTATCTTTTGTAATACTTAAGTTTTGTTTATATTAATCTCTTGTTTATGCCTTTCATTTCATTTTCTTTACTTAGTTAACTTCTTTCTCATTTATGTTCTTATCTTGTTTATTTATGTTTCTTTCTTTCATTATGTCTAGCTAGGTTAATTATATCAATGTGAAAAGGGTACACTAATGGTGTAAGAATAAGTATAATATAAACTTAACATGGACCTTAATGTTGGATACTAACATGCTATATATTCGTTATCTTGTTCACTTTTAATACTTTGCTTTTTAAATGGTTAATCTAGATTTATGTTGTATAACACTAGGTACAACAAATACTTGGCACTTTCATAGCCCATACTGTACGGTATAACCGACACCTGAGCTATGAAAGGAACTTGATTTGTTGTTAACATAAGTTATAATCATGAATGCCTGACAACATTTACAAGTATTAGCATTATTCGAATAAGATAACTAATGTAATCATGTTAACAATTTATAATCTGATTGGAACCTCCTTTGTGTGTGGTTTCCAATTGAATAATAAGAGTTTATACTATACTTGTTTGAAATACCATTAGTGGATCCTTTAACCTTGACATTTATTGTTATCATTGTTTAATCCTTACGTTAATCTTCCATCTCAAGTTCTCATCAACTTCTTCTTCTTCTTAATCTTTATTATTATCATTATTAATAGTATTATTGGTATTATTATTAGTACTACTACTATTACTATTACTATTACTATTATTAGTATTACTACTACTACTACTACTACTACTACTACTACTACTACTACTACTACTATTATTATTATTATTATTATTGTTATTATTATTGTTGCTTATAATTTATACAATTAACCTCCCTGTGGTTCGACCCCGGTCTTGCCGGGTTATTTATTACTTCGACACTCCTGCACTTGGGAGAAGACATCAATCTTTTGGTCGTATCAGCAGCCTCAATGCCAAACAACCCTTTTGCATCCTTGAATGATTTAAGTTGCAAGTCAATTTTGTACCTTTCACTTGCATTAGGCATCATCCTTTCAAAGCATTGATATAATCCAATTTTAATGTTGGCATTAACCTTAAAATTGGGATTATAATGATAATGAGGATTCAAATAATAAGCTGCTGCATGTAAGGGTCTGTGGAGTTGAAGTTCCCATCTTGTATCAACAATATTCCATATAGGTATATAACTATATAAAAAAAACAATAAAAATATCGTTACACTCAAGGAATATCTCAATTGAAAGTATCTCTAAAGACATTCATATTAATAGACGACAACATTTAAAATAGAAATTAGCAAGATATATGCCTTTTTTTCACAGAACCAAAATTCACTTATATCTTCTCTTTTGCTTCATCCATTGCTTTATATATAAAACCCATAGCTGATTTCTCATCAGAATCAACTAATCAAAGAACTTTAATTAGAGGATACGCTGTCTTAAAACATATAGTAACATCATGCCAAAAACTGCTGTCCAAAACACAATTTTGAATTCGTTTCCCTTCTTCTATTCTTGCAAACCTACATGAACTCCACTGATTGGAAGTAAACATAGTCATCAACTGCATTTTATGATCATTCAAACATCCCAAAGTCAAATATGCAGTAGCAAACCGTGTGGCAGCAGGCCTAATCAAATCCCTTCCTTTCGTAAAGTGTCTTAGCATGGAAATAAGAATAATTTTTGAATAAATAAATGAGGCGATTCTCCTCCTCTTAGCAATAGTTACTTGATGAATCTCTAACTTCTTCTCAAAATCTTCTAATATCAAGTCAATACAATGGGCAGCACATGGTGTCTAAAACAAACTCTTTCTTTTTTCCATCAATAATTGTCCCGCTGCCTTATAATTTGCAACATTATCGGTGACTACTTGGACAACATTTTCCTCCCCAATCCTCTCCACAATGGCATCTAGCATCTCAAATACCTTATTAGCAATTTTGGACATATTAGAAGTATCTACTGATGACAAAAAAACTGTCCCTTTAGGACTATTAACCAAAAAATTACAAATACAACGTCTTTTTATATCTATCCATCAATCAGACATTATTGAACAACCAATTTTTTTCCATTCTAGCTTGTAATCCTCAAGCAAATTCATTGTTTGGTCCACTTCTTGCTTCAAATACTTCTGTCTAATATCATGGTAGGATGGAGGCTTGAAACCTGGCCCATGCTTTGCAACCAATTCAAGTGCCTTAAGAAACTCAGGGTTTTTTTACACAATTAAATGGAAGTGCACTAGTGTAAAAAAAAACCTTGTAATTTATCGACATGCTTCTTCTCTAATATCTTTTTTTAGCAATTGATTTAGAGTTGCTTGTGTACTTCCACTCCCACTAGCTACTCTCTTTCCTTTGTCCATGGAGCTAATCTCTTTTATTTCATCATCATCATCATCATCATTTACACTATATTGATGGGCCTTTCTTTTCTTTTCAGTTGCTTCTAGATTTTTCACCAAAACACCTAAAATCATCTGCTTAACATTTTCTGATATTTGTTGACATGGTTCAACATCCTTACGAGTGCAAGTCAAATGCTGTTTAAAACTAAAAATACCTCCACTGATAATTTTTGACAATACTTGCATTGAACTTTTCTAGAATTCTTATCAATATCTATACCATGTTGCCATCCCACATCAAGCCTATTACCAGAAGAATTTTTCCTAGATGCCATAAGTTCAACAATTCAAGAATCAATTCAAATCAACCCGGTAATCAATCCAAACATTTTAAGCATTTAAGGTAACCGTTACAACTTCCTAAAAAAATAAAAATAAAAGCCAGAAGGAAAGGGCAAGAAACAAAAACATCGAACACCCAATACATGATAGCAAATGCATGCTGGGTGCCGGTGCATAGGCACATAGAAGAAACATGCATTTTCAACATAATCACAGGCTTCACAGCCCAATTCACTAGCCAATTACAGGCATTGCAGATGAGGTAACAACTAACAACTAACGAGGACTAGACAGATTGCTTGGTAACTAAACCAAAACTACTAAACTAAGGTTTCTAACGAAATCAGCATATGGATTACACCCAGAATCAGCACATGGATTACACCCAACTAACAAGGACTAACAAAATTGCACATGGATTACTAATCTGACTCCAACTTGTTCAGATCAAGAAATAGAGACAATTGATTTATGTGAAAAAACAGAGTCACAGAGTCACACACACACACCGTACGGTTAAAATTGAATCTAAAATTCGTAGGCAATATCTCAATAATAGACAGTCACAGAAACTTTGAATCAAAATCTCAATCTTTAACATCATTAAACTATAAAGATTAAAGCACTTAATGGTCCTAAACAACAGTCACGATAGATTACAAACAAGGTAAGAAATGGACATTGTAAGAAACTCTTACCTCTATTCTAAGCAGTGAGCACCGAGGAGATCAATATTACAGTAAAACTTGGAGCCTGCGAATCCAATCAAACAAATATTAGCATTACTGCATTAGAATAAGAAAAGGACAGGGGAAAAAAAGCACCCCCAGCCGCTGGTAGTTACCAACAGAGAAGAGAGAACCAGAGAAACAAGATAAACAGAGTAACTTACCTGGTGGAGACTGGAGAGACGCCATTGTTGTTGGGTGGACTCTGGTTCTCACGGTGGCTGGTGAAAAAGACGTCGTTGATGAGGGGTGAGGGCTGTTGTGGAGTACCAGTGGACGGTGATCGTGGAATACTGGAATCGTGGATGGCTGAGAGAAAGAGATAGAGACTGAGTCACTGAGGAATCCTCAGTTTAGGGACGGCTGGAATTTTAGGATTTCAATTTAGGGATTTTTTTTGGTTCTGAACGTAAATGATGAACTGAAATGCGAAGAAGACTAAAGAGAAACATTGTATTTGCAATTTTGCATTTGCTTTGTTAAAGCCAACAGGCGGTCGACACTTGGCAGATACATGGCCTTTTTTTCCTGCGGGTAAAATCGTTAAATCGGTGGTGAAATCACGATTTTACGCGATTTCACCTGATTTTAACGATTTTACCCGATTTTACCCATTTTCGAGTTTTACAAGCGATTTAGCACGTAAAGCCTATATTAACTCGTAAAAACATACGATTTTACGAGTTGAATCATGATTTTGACAACCTTGGTCATAGGCATCATTATCATTGACCAATTTAACCTGCCCCAATTTAATCCAATTGAAGGCCATTTTTAAATTCATCTTCCATCATGACTCCAAAGCTCATGGTTAGACCTTAGAGTTTTTCTGCTTTGATATCCTATTCAATCCTTTCAGCCATAATCACTAGATTAGTAAAGTTTTGGGTCACGTTTCCAACCAAGTACTTGAAGTAGAATGTCTTAAAAGTGTTGGAGAACAAACTAATCATCTCCTTCTCTAGCAGTGGCAGATTCACATTAGTAACTACTTCACGCCACCTCTAGGTGTACTATTGGATAAACTTAATGTTACCTTTTTCCATAGTTTGTAGGCTCGACCTGTTAGGGGTAGCATCCATATTGAATTTATATTGCCTAATGAAGGCATTTACTAGGTTCTTCCACCTTATAATTTCATTGTTATCTAAATGTATATACCAACTTAATGTAGCACTACTCAAGCTTTCATTGAAGAAATATATTATGAGCTTTTTGTCATGGATGGATTTTTCCATCTTGTTGCAGTACATTTTTAGATGAATCATCAGGAACTACATACTAGTATATTTAGCAAACTGTAGCATTTTAAACTTTTTAGGGACCACTATGTTTGGAACCAAACACATATCGACAAGCTTTACTGGATTGTAAAAGTTAATCTCTTCAATAGTCCTAAACCACTCCTCAATGGAAAACAATTTATCGACATCAACATCATTCATCATCTTTTCCTTTTAGGACCCAGTGACAATCAAGTCTACCATGATTAATGCTTGTATATGAGATGCTGATTGAGTGAATGGTTATATATAGTAAATTGAAATTCTGGTGATGTGCCATTTCCCCCTTAAATTCTATGGAATGAAGTTGAAGGGAGCTGGCAACATAGGTGGAGTTTGGGCGGTAACTTCAGGTTGTGTCGATGGTCCCTCTCTCGGTGATTTGGATTTTAGGGCTTATTCGAGCAAACTACTAAGCTTACCAATATCTCCCTCGAGTGTTATGGATTTTACGAGGTTGATTTTTAAAGGGACCTATATTTTAGCCGGCATGCATTTACGTGGATGGAAATGAATAGAATGAGTAAATGTATGTATAATATTATACTCATTTGCCCACTTATTATTTATTCATGTCTTAAAAGGGTCCATCTTATTTTATATGATGTAGCTCATTATGTGTATAAGGGGTAGGTTACTATTTGGTCTCAAAATGTCTTTCACATGCTTAATAATCATCCTTGAAATGTCAATATGAGGCTTACAAGGAGTTTGAAGAGAAAAGGCCATGGATAATATCAAATTAGTATACCAACCACTACTAAGTAAACTATCAGACAATAGTTGGATGGTTTCACGAGTGTTACCCTTGCTGAAAGTCATTAAGGTGCGATACTTCCCCACCTATTCTAAAGCAATTTGTGTGCTTGTAACATCCCAAATTTAACTGAAATAAAAACACATATTCATGTTTATTCACACCATTTTTTCTTCTAAAAAAACTTGCCAAATTTTATTTTTTTCAGAGTTTTCCTTATACAAGGAGGTTCCAAGTTATCGGCTACATTCCAATTCACTTCTATACACAATTATCAATCTCGATCCAATCATCTTAGTTCTCATCACACATCAACGATGCTTATTATTCTAACTCAACATTTACATTTATATATATAATTCACATTATAATCTAAGGAAGAATAAAATTTAAAACATGCATATAAGAGTAATAATAACATCATATTAATAATTTAATTTGTTCAAAATCAAGCATCAAAATAGAACTCAAATGTCGTTAATACATAATTAAGTAAGATTACAATTAATCTCAAAATAACACATATTTATTCCTAATCTATAATAACAAAACATGATGAGTGGAAAATTACTCTTGACATAAATGAGAAGGCCTTGTAAAATGAATATAGTTATTATGAAAATGCAACAATTATAACACTATTTAATATTTTAAATTATGAACTACACAAACTTATCATTTCTTATCAATCTTTTTGAATCAAGTGCAATCATATTATTACACTTTCCTTGATATCTAGTCCACCTCATTTGTTTTGAAAATTCACACTCTCTTAGTATTTAGTTATACCTTCTTCTTTTTGTTGATGCTAGTAATATTACCAACATCATTAGTCTCCCTTACTCGAGACCAACTAATCAAAACTAATATTTAATGTTGATATCAATATGACCTATTAATATCATTAGCTATTCAAATAACTAAAATAGCTAATCAAGTTTCACATTAATATCTTACTTATGTCTTTCTTAATGCCGATGTCAAGGGTCCCTTCAAGAGTAGCTAATAAAGTTTTAAATGGAAATGTCAATATCCATATAACCTATTGATATCATTAGCTATCCAAATATACGAAATAGCTAATCAAAGCTCTTACTCATTTACTTCTTTTTTTTTTTTTATAATTCATTAATTTGTTTACGTTCGCAGTAATATCAGAACAAATGATTGAATTACTACATTAACACTATTAACATATGTAACAAAATTTTAAGTGAAGAGCACCTGCCTATTATGTTAGAAGCTCCTTCTCCAACTCGGGTTTGTGACACAGCTGCCAAAGTATCCTCTCCGAATCAATTCTCCCATTGATTAACATTACCTTTAATGGACTCAAAATAAAAGACACTATTATATTTAACTCTCTTATCAATGTTCTGCTTCGTTCCCTAAAATAATTAGTCACATTCCATATAACTTCATTGTTTAAATTTCTTATTAATTATTCTTCCTAAAGGTTATGAAAACATACATAACCCTTTTGTCATACTTTCATCTCTATCTACCCATATTCATTTATATTCTAACTATGCCACATATCATATTTAATATAATTTCTATACTAATACAAACATGACATATTTGACCCTCCCATCATCATTTTTGGCAGGCTCTAAAAGAGAAAAATGGACTTAATTTTTAAATAATTTTCTTCTTACTTAGGAACTATTTTCTTTCTTTCGTCTAACAATTTCTTTAATTACACTAAATTCTCAATTCATCATCATAATGTAAAACAACACCAAACAACCAAATAAGGATGGGATGGACCCAATTAAACCATACAGGTTGGGTTGAGAGTCTAGCCCGTATAACTTGGTCACTAGCCCAACCTAGTGACCAAGTTATGTAAAGCTTGCAGAACGTGAATTAATTCACGTTCTACATGCTTTTAATAGAAGAAGAAAAGAAGCCAATGAAGGAAGGGAAGAAGGGATAGGGTTACCTGGTAGAGAGAGGATGTTGCTAGACTGGTGGTCCTGCGAGTAGTCTCAAGGTGAAGGTTCTCGGTAGTGCTAATCATGGTGGTGTTGTCTAGAGAAGAGAGGGTTGTTGGCTGCTGAATGATGATCGAATGGGGCTGGGTTGCTTGGGCTTAAGGCACAAGCTTAGCCTAATTGATTGGGCTGACTAAAAGCACAATCATTTTTTAAGGATTTTTTGGACCCAGCCCAACCATCCCAGCTCGCATAACTTGGTCATTACCCTAGCCTAGTGACCAAGTTATGCTGCTTGCAGAATGTGAATTAATTCACGTTTTGTATGCTTTTAACAAAAGAAAAAAAGAAACCACTAAAGGAAGGAAAGAAGGGAGAGGGTTACCTAACCGAGAGGGGATGTTGCTAGGCTAGTGATCTTATTGGCAGTCTCACGATGGAGGTTCCTGGCAGTGGCGAATTATGGTGGCGTTGTCTAAAGAAAACATGGTTGTTAGCTGTTGGACAATGCTCGAATAAGGTAGATGGAGTGCATAACTTGATGCCCATAATATTGCTGTCTATATTGGTTGGTAAACAGAAAGAAAATGTTGGTGGGATTGGTAAGGAAGGAAGAAAAAAAATAGTAGAGTTGGTTGTAATGGTAGGGTAAGGTTCATTTATCTTTTGTTTTTGGTTCTTTCATGATGAAAAAGAAGGGAGAGTGGCTTGATATTGTGTTCAGGTTTGGTTTTATATAGGTTTTTTTTCTTAAAGGGATGGGAAGATCTGTATAGGAACAATGATGGTTTCTATTTTTCCTCATTTTTTAAAATAAAAATTGGTGCAGAGGGGTCAGTTCTTGGTGCTCTCACTCTTCTTGTAGTCATGAGGTTGGTATGTATAGGGGATGAGGGACATGTTGGACCACCCTACTCATGTCTAAATAAAAGCCAAAAAATAAAGCTAGCTTGGTAGTGTATTTGGGGTCACTTTGCAGCGAGTTCAGGGCTGCCAAAAGACTTGCTTTTCTACTCTTGTTAGGATACAATGTTAGGTGATTAGTACTTAAAAGTGTATTTTTATCAAGGTTTTATATCATTATTTTGCACTTGAAGTATCAATAACTCCTTAACTAGAGCATGTTTTATAATATCATATCTAATAATATAAGTTACCTTTAATTTATGGTAAATTTTCATCTTAAATGCAGGCCTATCAAATAAATCAAGGGATTGATTGATGAATTTAACAACTGAAATTAAGAAGACAAAGAGAGGGCAAAGCTTAGAAAAGAGATGTTGGCTCAAACCATATTGGAACATTGTTCAGTCATTGGGTTATATCTAGAGCTGTAGATCTTGAATTTCAGTTTGGTTTCTATGGATGGAAAGCTAAGACATAGGCCTAAAACATTCATGAAGAGTCCAAGACTCAATTCTGTCGTTTGGAAGTCCAAATCTTAGCATCAAAAGAGAAATCCAAATCTGTCCTACAGCCCAGATACTATTTAGTGTTCAGCCCATATCTCGAGTTCTAGAAGTTCAAATGCATCTATTCTTTTTTAGTTGGAAAGCTGAGATAATTTCCTAGAACTTTCATGAAGACAATCTGTTCAAATTCTGACGTTAGCAATGACGTTTTGTTCAGACAAGAAGATAAGGATTGTCACTAAGTCAAGATGTGGTCACATCTCAAAGCTCTCTTCAATTCCTTTTCTGTTATTATCTATTTCTTTATTTGTAGTTTATACAGTTAACCTCCCTGTGGTTCGACCTCGGTCTTGTCGGGTTATTTATTACTTCGACACTCCTACACTTGAGAGGAGACATCAACTCTTTGGTTGTGTCAGTTGGCCACAAGAAGGGTGTGTTTAGTGTCATGGTATGGGCGATATAGAGGAGAGAGATGGAAAAAAGGGGAAAAAACTATCTCTTCTGTCTACAAAATTGGTGCAGAGGAAGAAGATGGTGTATAGTAGCATGAAAACAACATCGTTTCCTTCTTTTTTTTCTTTCTTTTTTTATTTATTAATTATCAAAACAATGTTGTTTTATACAAAACATGTTGTTTTATTTAAATAAAATGACTTCATTTTAACGCTTTAGATTCAAATTATGTTTAGAAATTCCTCTCTTAATCTCAGTCCTTAGTTTTCAATTTATTCAATTAGGTCCTTAATTAAACTTTGATTTTAAGAATAAATTTAATTTCACCCTTACCACGTTTTAAAAAAAAAATCACCTGATTTCAAACCCTTTTTCATCTTAGTCATTAGTTTTAGATTTATATAAATTGATCATTAATTGACCATTTAACTTTTAAATTTCTTCAATTTCACCCTTATTTTCAACTGAATTTGGACTCTGAATTTGCGTGTTTTTTGCGTAAAAGTTCTTGGTCTTGAATTTCTTCAAATTGAACCTCGATTGACCACCAAACTTCTATTTTCTTGCGATTGTGTCCCTGATTTCAACCAGTTAAGCTTAAAAACAAAAAAATTAGTCCTCTAAAATTCTAAAATTCTCAATGAAGCTCAAATTAAGCTTCGAAACTTAATTTATCACCAATTAAAACCCTAAGAAAATTAATTTGACTCATTAAAAGTCTAATCAAGTCCTTGCTTTTAATGAAATCTTTTAATTTGACCCAAATTCATTCTTGAACTTAATTTTTGTGCAAATTTATCTAATAATCATTTAATTTGACTTTGTATTTGCATAATCTTTTAAACTCAGGTATAATTGGGTTCTCAATTTTGTCCAAAACTCCAGTTTGGTTCTTTTATGCATTTGAAACTTTTCTTAGCCTGCTCTTGCCAAATTTCCAGATTTTTTTTCATTTTGTTTTTTTCTTTTTTGTTGCTTTTCATTTTAAAAGAAAAATGTAATTATGAGGGAGACCCAAAATTGAGTTATGACACTATTGTTTAAAAATATAGAATCATGCTCTCACAAAGAAAGATGCAAATTGGCAAATCATCCATTGATTTTCAGGAAATGAATATCAAAGATGGCCAAATAATGCTTCAATCACACATTGGAGAAACACTCAACTTCCCTTCTAGTAATATTTCCAAGAAAGAAGTTGAATAATTCCTGGGTATAGTCAACTACATAGCAGGCTTTATTCCTCATATCACTCAACATATGAATATCTTGTTCTCTTTGTTAAAGAAAGAATTAAAGCAACTTCAACAACTTCAGTTGATAGCATATAATCTACCATCCCTGAAAATTCCTTCTGATGACAAAAAAATGTTGTAAACAGATGCTAGTGATAATTACTGGAGTGAGTACTGCTAGAAGCAAAAAATAGCAAGCGGAAAATATATTGGTATAAACGAAGCCTCCAGATAGTTAGGGTTTCATTAGCATTCAATTTTCAGAGAAATTCTTACATTGAAATAATCTTTCATAAAGATATCTTGAAAAAATCAACATCTAACCCACTATTTTTCCCATTTTTTCTTTGAGTTAATCCAGTCTTTCCTCCTTATTGATGAAAAAAAATCCTTATCCTAGACAAATACCTTTTGGATAGTTATGTCTTCACTCTTTATCAAATCCACTTCATATTACCCAGAAAGCATGGTCTTATAGGAAATTATTTTTGGCTTGTAATCATTCATCCTTCATACCATTTTCTCACTCTTTTCTTTATATAGAGTCATTACATCTTTACCAAAATTGAGTTTTTTATTTTGGATTTATCTTGTCAGGATATTTGAATTTGATTGTATTTTTAACAAAAGAAATCTTATGGCTTTCTTTGTTCAATGTCAGTGAGCTCAATTTCAAAATGGAGACCGTCCTATCCTCAAAAAATGGTTTGAAATGTTTGATTCCATTGATAATTAGGTTAACAAAGTCTTGCAGATGGAAGAGATTGATTATCTCTTTATCTCCTTTTCAATCAAGTGGTTCCTTACAAACTGCAAGCAACATAAAAGAAATAAGCTATTATGAATCTCCAAAGTATATCGTTCATAGAGCTCATGAGCACAATTATGTTGAAGGACCATTGATGAATTATCAAGAATGGCATCATACTAATTGACACATGGTCCTCTGTAACAATCTTGATCCTTTGACACTTGGTGAACAATTTCTCATTCCCAATACATATTTTAATTTTCAAAGTCCAGTGTTCTATTATGACTACAGGCAACATTTCTAACATCTCATTAATCTCTATGATCAAGGAAACGAAGATTTGATGATAATTTTGAAATCCTAAAATCAAATTTTGATGATAAATCTTTCAATCTAGCAGGTGGTAGCACAGGATCAAAAGACCATGAATCCATATCCTCCTAAAAAGACAAGTCCAAAGAGTCTTTTATTAAAAGATGCTCAATCATTCATCAACGCATTCACCGGCAATCATATGTCAATCACTTTTATATCTTTTGAATTTTACCTTTATATCTTTTTATTTTTTTCAAATGTGCTATTAAAGTTGTGTCAATCACATGTGTGTTATTTTACTTTTTCTTTATTAAAATGGGGTCGTTCACATGTGTGACACATGTATTAGAATTATGGTCCTTGTTGAACCACGTGTAAAAGGTTTCCCAACCACTTGTGTAAAAGTTCAGCTATAAATAAGAAGTTGGTGTCCTTAGTAAAGGACATCAAGAGTTTAAACAAAAATCTCACTCTTTCTCTCTTCTATCTTCTCTCTTTTACTATCATTATCTTTACTATTTTGAACTTTCATACCTTAAATTGACCTTCATCCCTTGATGCCCTTATATATATATATATATATATATATATATATATATATATATATATATATATAATCTTATTAGCACTTTTATGTAATTTTCTTAGGAGAAATCTTATTAAGAGGTTATGTATCCTTGTTGGTCCATGGATAATAAATTTACGACCAAAATTCACGGTTGAAAATAACAATGGGTTCTAGAATGGGTTTTGAACCCATTATTATTATTATTATTATTATTATTATTATTATTATTATTATTTGTTTAAACTTTATTTTATAACACATGCTAAAATAAGGTTTCATTCACAAAACAAGCCCCAACTTATCAAACTACGCAAATAAAACCACAATTCATAACACTCTACATACCAAAACACACAACAATCCAAACCAAATTGCAAATGTCCAAATAGTTCATAAATACACACATAACAATGAACATTCTATCCAAAATTCCATAACATTTTAACAATTTATCAAAAAGTGATTTGAGGTTAGAAATCGACCTCCCGAGGTGACTGAAGTATCTGAGATCTACTGAAATCAAGCTAGAGTTTTTGGAACAGTGGTAGTGCATGTACCCACACACCACTATCACTATCGATCTATAGTGGTCACATATCATCGCTAGAGGGGGGCACCAATTGTGGACCTAAAGTAAAGCTTCTTCCTCTTTATTTCTATGTCATGGTGAGATTCATCATCACCTATAAAGAAAGAAATACACAAATAATTTTGATTTTTTTTCTTATTTTTTTATTCTTCCTTCTTTTCTATATCTCTCTTAGGACTGTTTTTCTCTTCTTTTTCGTGAGCAAGGTTGCTGGCGTGGTGGCCTAGTAATGGTGTCTAGCTTACTTTTATACTATTAATGAAAGCAATGAAAGGGGGGAATTCTTAACTTTTCTTTTATTTCATGAGGGAGAGAGACCAAGTTTTGAAGGAGGTGGTTGATTGGGCATTGTTGAGGGGTTTATGGCTTGTTGGTGAGTGGTGATTTGAAGGTTGGCATACTTGACAGTGAGAGGGTTTGTATGTCTTGTTGAGAAGGTGGTTTTGTGATTGTCAATTGAGGTTATGACGGGAGGGATGGTTATGGTTGAAGGTGCTATTTTGGTGTGGTGGTCGTTAAGGATAAAACAATGGACAAAAAGGAAATAAAGGTTGTGTAATGGTTTTTGTTTTGTTTTTTTTTTTTATCAATCAAAGTTAGGGAGAGAGTGGGGGCTTAGGTTTTGTTTTTTGTTTTGATCAAAAGTGTGGCAACTTTTGTGTGGGTTTTAGGAGAGTAAATAATGGTCTCCCTTTTTCTTAGTGTAGGTGAAGACTAGGTTGTAAAAAAAAAGGGTCTTAGGTTTTTTGTTTGGGAGAGAGTGAGGTTTTTTTTTTGGTATGTAAGTTTTTAGTGAATTTCCCCCCAAGTTATTTTTGAATTTCCTTAGGTTATCGTTTTTTGAAAAATGGACTCCCAACTGACCATGATTTTTTTTACTATATATAGGCAAAGTATTTTTGTAACATCCCCCATTTCCAGGATAAAAACAACAATCTCATGTCAATCGAAAAACATAATAATTAATATATATATATATATATATATATATATATATATATATATATATATATATATTCATGGTCTTCGTATTAAAATCTACTGAAATTTCAACGTAGTCTCCCCTATACCGGAAGGTCCCAAGTTATCGACATGTAACTTGTTTACACTTCTAATAACTCACATCTCATGACTTAATCCCGACCCAATCATCTTGGGTTTCAATTCCATAAATATTCTCACACCTATCAACCATAATATTTATAATATACATTATATAACAAAATATCATTATGGATAAATAAAAAATATATAAATACATAGACATGATATATGGTTATATGAACTATAAAGTTAAGTTCATTCAATCAAGTTTAAACATTAATTATACAAATGAAGTTATACAAAGATTTTCATGTTTACAAAATATAAGAGTATACTCCCTAGAACCTAAATTACAAGAAGGGAACTTAAACTAGGATCTACTCCTGTTGTGCATGCGATGATCCTAAAACAAAATAAATATTTTTGAAAGGTGAAAATCACATAAATATAACAACACGAATATCTAACAATTTCAACAGGGTAACATTCATATTTTATTCACTTCTCTCTTCTGGTTTTCATTAGAATCTCTTTCTTATTCAACTATAAATAACCGTTCCCTCTTCCACTATTAACCTCCATTCCAGAATTTATAAGATCGAACATGATTATTTTTGTTTAACACATTACCGATACTACTTTCACTGGTATCATCATCATCACCCCATAGGAGTCGATGCAAGGTGATCCCCTTACCCGATATACTAACATACACTAAATGTATGCTAGCCAATACATGGTGATCCCCTTACCAAGGATCCTAACATACACTAAATATATGCTAGTGAATACATGCTAGATCCCCTTATCCGGGATCCTAACATGCACTAAATGTATGTTAGTCCAAATATGGCGATCCCCTTACCCGGGATCTTAACATACACTAAATGTATGCTAGTTTACACCTCAAATCACACTTCTCATATTTCCTTTGTCAGTGATAATTTCATCACTTGGCAATTCACACAACAACCTTTCCCCTTGAATACTCATACATTCAGTAATTCACATTTCACATCAGTAATATATATTAAATCATGGAATTTAACTAGAAGGTATAGGTGAGATTCACTTACCTGCAATAGAATTTCTACTTGTGCTTCCCTGCTACTGCTGTTGCACCATGCCTGTTGTCCCTCCTACAAATCACAGGTTCATCTCATAAATTTTCCTCACTCAAGGATATGTTTTATAATAACCATATCAACAACCATTAAGTCTTTCTTTCAGTCATTTCTTAATATTTTACGTTTTTCTCATTTCACCCATTAATATTATTGTTCTTTGTCCAACCACAGTTATCATTTCTTTCTTCATATTTGAATTGTTTCTGTTTAAATCCCGAACTGTCACTGTCTAGACATTGAACTGTTACTGTCCGACCTCTCCTCAGATTTTTAACTATATCTAGAGTTATAGAGCTCTATTTCAAGCGAGATTGGTCTCGTTGGAAAGATAAGACATGAGGCTACAAGTTCTCTGAAGGAAGGAGAACCCAGTTTTGCCTCTAAGACAGTCAAAATTGCTCATCAACAAACATTTGGACTATTACTGTCCAACTGCTACTGTCTCGTTTTTGAACTGGTATTGTTTGACCTCTTCTTAGATTTTTAACTATATCTGGAGTTATAGAACTCTGATTCAAGTGAGATTAGTCTTGTTGGAAAGCTAAGACATGAGGCTACAAGTTCATTGAGGAAGGAGAAGCCAGTTCTGCCTCTAAAATAGTCAAAATTGCATATTAACAAATATTTGGATTGTTACTATCTTGTTTTTTAACTGTTACTGTCTGACCTCTCCTCAGATTTTTAACTATATCTAGAGTTATAGAACTCAAATATATAATTTAACATCCAAACATCAATTCATAATCGAATTTAAGACGACTCATAAGACCATGTTTAGAATACCTTATCCGATACGAATCAAGGTTTCAATCCCTCATTTTCTTTCTAATGACAGCCGGCCCTCCCCTTTTCTCTTCTTGTTTAATTTTTCTTGTTAATCCCTTGCCCACCAGTGTTTATTCTACATATAACCCTTAATCTTGGGTGAGTTCTTGAAATTTTAGTGTTTCTCTCTTGATATGTAAAAATGGAAACAGAAACTCCCTCTTTTCTTTTTTCATGATAGCTGTAGGTTTGTTTTTGGTGAGAAGAGGAGTATTTATGCTCTATAATTATTCTTATTTGCATTTATGCCCCGTTTTCTCTAAGTGTATTCGTTTTGCCCCCATTTCTTTTTAGTTTAGTTTATTTTCTTTAATTTAATCTAGCCTTGATTTTCTCAGGATTTACATTCTCCCCTCCTAATAAAAAAATTTCATCCTAGAAATTCAAGTTACATACCTATGTCGAAGAATAAATGCAAAAACTTCTCCTTCATTCAGATTCTCTTTCCCATGTTTCATCGTCTATTCAAGAGCTTTTCCATAATACTCTCACCAAGGAAATTCTCTTATTCCTCAACAACTTCTCATCTCGATCTAAGATCTTGACTGACTTAGTTTTGATGGTTAGATCCCCTTTAGTCTTCATAGGAACTTGTGGCAATATCCGTGAGGGGTCTTGGCTTTTTGCAGCAATGATACATGGAACACATTGTGAATCTTATCCAAATATACAGGCAATTCTAATCGATAGGCAACTGGCTCGATTCTTTCCTTAATCTCAAAAGGGCCAATATATCTCAGGGCTAATTTCCCTTTTACTCCAAATCGAATGATGCTTTTCCAAGGAGCCACTTTTAAAAATACTTTATCCCCCACTTGTAATTCCAAGGGCCTACTTTGGCTATCTGCGTAACTTTTTTGTCTATCTTGGGCTTCCTTCATCCTTTTTTTGATCACCCTTACCTTGTCAATTGTCAGTTGCACCATTTTCAGGTCCCAAAAGCTTCCTTTCGCCTACTTCCTCCCAACAAATTAGGGTACGGCATTTCTTCCCATACAATGCTTCATATGGAGCCATACCAATAGTAGTTTGATGGCTATTATTATAAGTAAACTCCATCAATGACAGGATATCCTCCTAATTCCCTCCAAACTCCAGCACACAAGACCACAGGAGATCCTTAAGAGTTTGAATGGTCCTTTCAGATTCACCGTCCGTCTAAGGATGAAATGTCGTGCTTAGATTCAACTTTGTCCCTATTGCCTGTTGTAAGCTAGGCCACAATATTCATGTGAACCTCGGATCCCGATCCGATATAATTGAAATTGGCACTTCGTGAAGTCTGATTACTTCATTTACTTACAATTTTGCCAGCTTATCCACCGAATCAGTCATTTTTATAGGAAAAAACAAAGCAGATTTTGTTAGTCGATCCACGACCAACCATATGACATCATTCCCCTTCTTTCCCCTAGGTAATCCCGTCACAAAATCCATAGAAATATCCTCCCATTTACATTTTAGAATTGATAATGATTGTAATTCCCCTGCAGGTTTCTGGTGTTCTATCTTTACTTGTTGACAAATCCTACAGTTCGACACAAATTCTGCTATTTCTCTCTTCATATTTCGCCACTAGTAGTATTCCTTTAAATCCCTATACATCTTTGTACTCCCAGGATGAGTAGCAAATCGAGATTCATGAGCTTCTCTTAATATTTCATCTTTCAAAATCTTATCCTCAGGCAAATAAATTCGCCTACCCATAGCTATTAGCCCATCGGATAACTTTTGAAATGATTTCTCTATACCCTTGTTTACCCTCTCCTTGATCTCTTTTACTTTCCCATCTGCCTGTTGAGCCACTAAAAGATTGTCTCGAAGCACATATCAGATCTTTAATTGAGCTAACAATGATCCCTCGGGCCCTACACTTAGCTGCAAGCCCTTTTTCTTTAATTCCACTATACTTTCATGTTCCTTAAGCTCCATATCATTCATCACTATTTTTCTTTTCCTACTCAAGGCATCGACTATACATTAGCCTTACTAGGATGGTAGTCAATAACACAATCGTAATCTTTTATTAACTCTACTCATCTTCTCTACCGCATGTTCAACTCCTTCTGTGACATCAAATACTTCAAACTTTTATGGTCTGTAAAGATTTGAACTTGTGTCTCATACAAATAATGTCTCCATACTCTTAAGGCAAACACCACCGCTGCAAGTTCTAGGTCATGAACCGGGTAATTCACCTCATGCAACTTTAGCTGTCTTGATGTATAAGCAATCACACGCCCGTGTTGCATCAATACACATCCTAGACCCCTTTTTGAGGCATCACTATATACCACAAACCCTTTTGTCCCCGATGGAAGGGCCAGCACAGGAGCAGAAGAGAGCCTCTCCTTCAGTTCTCGAAAGCTTGCTTCACACTCTTCCGACCAAACAAACCTGACTTTCTTGCAGGTCAGCTTAGTTAAAGGTGATGCTATGGTGGCGAACCCCTCAATAAACCTCCGGTAATATCTAGTAAGGCCCAAGAAACTCTAAATTTCTGTCACATTGGTAGGCCTTTCCTATTTTAACACGGCCTCAACCTTTCTTGGATCCACAAATATTCCTTCTGTGAATATTACATGGCCTAAAAATACCACTTCCTGGAGCCAAAACTCACATTTATCCAGCGTTGCATATAACTGATTCTCCCTAAAAGTCTGTAGCACAACCCTTAGATGTTGTTCATGCTTCAAGTGAGAGTTTGAATACACTAAGATATCGTCAATAAATACAATCATATATTGGTCCAAGTAAGGCCGAAACACCCGATTCATCAAGTCCATAAACATGGCAGGAGCATTGGTTAACCCGAAAGGCATCACCAAAAACTCGTAATGCTCATAACGGGTTCGGAATGCAGTCTTTTGTATTTCTTGTTCCTTGATTCTCAACTGAGGGTATCCAGATCTCATATATATCTAAAAGAACACCCTAGCACCCTTCAACTGATCAAACAAGTCATCTATTCGTGGGAGTGGGTACCTGTTCTTCGCCGTCACTTTATTCAATTGACGATAATCAATGCACAAACGAAGGGTGCCATCCTTCTTCTTTACAAACAATACCGGAGCTCCCAAAGGCGAGTTACTAGGCCGAATGAAGCCTTTATCTAACAATTCCTGAAGCGGGACCTTCAGTTCCGCCAATTCCATAAGTGCCATCCTATAAGGAGACTAGGCTATAGGAGAAACTCCTGGAATAGTTTCTATGAAAACTTTAATTTCTCTAACTGGAGGTAATCCAGGCAACTCTTCTGGAAATACATCTCGAAACTCCTTCACAACAGGAATACTAGCCAAATCTATGCTACCCTTTTCCAGCTCTCTTACATGGGCTAACCAAGCAGAACAACCCTTCCTAAGTAATTTTCTAGCCACCAAGATTGAGATTACACAACTTGGAATTACTTTTCTTTCCCCTTTAAACACTACTCTTTTATCACCTATTCTTTGGATTGTCACCGTCTTGGTGAAACAATCCACTTGTGCCTTATGTTTACTTAGTTAATCCATGCCCAGAATCACATCAAAATCATATAACTCTAACGGCATAAGATCTACCCTCAACTCTAACCCTCTAATATATAGTTTTACCCTTCTATAAATATCATCAATATGTATATTCTCTCCCAGAGGTGTACTAACTGTTACTCCTACACTCAAGTTACTAGATAACACATGCAAGTTATTCACAATTCTATAAGATACAAAGGAATGACTAGCTTCATGATCAATTAAAGCCTAAATTTATATCATATCTAATTGTTACCTAACCTCAATCCTCCACACCATGGGCTCCCTTGGTGGTTCTACAAGGACAATCTTTCTTCATGTGACTTGTGTCCCCATAATAGTAACCCAACCTCCGCCATGGGCCCCTTCACAGGCACTCTTCCACGGCCTTTCCATCGATGCCCCTCACCTCTACAAATATAACATCTCCCTAGCATTGCAGAGTAATCTCTAGGGTGTCGCTACTCACACCTCTGACAAAATGGATATACTGGTCCCTTTTGCTCTGTAGACCCTCCAACACTTTTGACTCCCTGTCTAGACTGTCCTCCTCAAGCTCCTCTTTCATTGACCTGTCTAGATCCTCCTAAGCTCCCTCCTGGGGTGAAACTCCTGCCTCCTCTCTGGAACTATTCTGATGATTGCCCGCTCTTCCCTTTCTTTGAGAGAGGAGGTCTCCCAGTAAAAAACTCAAAATCTCTCCTCTTAGCTCCAATTACCTAACTCTGTTCAACTACTGGTTTCGGGGTATCCCTTATTACCCTCTCCATACCATGAGCAACCCGTACCAATTCCCGCATAGACTGAAACTGCATGGCTATCGATATCATCATTAGTTCCCGCCTCAATCCATCACGGAACCTCTCCACCCTGTGGTGCTCTGTAGGAAGGTAAGTGGAGGCAAAAGCTGCTAAGTCCTGAAATCTCCTCTCATACTCCAGAACTATCAAATCTCCATGCCTCAAATCCAAAAACTCATGTTTTTTCTCCCTCCTATGCTCCCAAGAATAGTACCTCTCCACAAACTCTTCATGAAAGTTCTCCATCTCAATACCTCCCCTGATCTCCCCTCTTTAATGGTCTCCCACCAAGAGTGGGCACTATCAACCAATAGCCGAATCACGCAATCCACTCGTAGCTCCTCTGACACCTGCATCTGATTTATAACTCTTTCCACTTTTCTCAGCCATTGCCCAGCAACCTCAACATCCTCTTCGCCATGGTAAGTGCTTGACCACTTTTTATGATCGGCTTGTTTTAACTCGCAAGTGCACGAGTGTGCGATGTAGCAATTAACTCGGTAAGATCGAGGTCATATCCACAGAGAGCTAGATCTGGAAATTAAGCTAGGTAACAAAAGAAACTCAAGAGAAATTAAATTAACAATAACTTGGTTGAAAATGATTGATGGATTTGTTTTCAAAGATGAAAAGGTGTAAATAGATTTTAAATGACAAGAAAAAGTAAGTCTTGGTCCAAATCAATTTTAATGGTGATGTATTGGTGATTCCTTCAACATATATAAGATTACTCAACCTAATATCAACGATGGTGATATTAGATCGGAAGATATTACAATGAAGTTTAAAAAGATGAAAATTGATTATTGCTTAAGAATGAACAAGTACTTTCATATTAAGTAAGACATTGAATCAAGCAATCTCTATACCAAAACTAAGGTTTGTGCATAAAAATTCAAGATTATAACATTACCTAAATGATTTCTAAAATTTCTTTGCAATAATCAAATATTCATGAAGAAAATAAGAGGATAAACATTAAGATTCATTCATATCTTAAAGAACTCACCTCAATCACCATCATCCTTGATTTGGATCCAAGAAGGAGATTAGCCAAACATGATTATATATAAGAACATTTCAATAAACATGAAATAACTTGAATCACACTGAAATAATAAGTTTTACAAGCTAAAGAACCGAAATCTATAAAGAAGAACACAACACAATTTCAGTAAATATTCGGACTCAAATCTGACTCTAACTTTAGACAGCAATTCGACCCTCTTAGAAGCCTCCTCTGAAGATGGCTATTAGAGACATATTTATAGGCCATTCTATTAGGTTTTCAGATCATTAAAGAACAGCTCATTTGGACATCTGAGTCAAACGTTATGGGCAAAACACCGAAACGTGTTCTGGAAAATCAAATCAGGCCAGCTTGGAGAACACTTTGGTGCACGTTTTTCTTCCTCCTTTGTGAGCTGTCTCTTTCTTCTTTTTGACATAAAATAATGTGACAATGTCCCCTCCAGCTTTCCATCCATGTGCTTGCCCTCTTGGATCAATGAATTATCCAAAATAAATCAAATGTTATTTGTTGTGTGGACATGTAAGATCATGGATTGTGCTTGGGCTGATTTGGAGGCTGATTTGGGGCTGAATTTAAGCATCAAATAAGGATACAAATGTACCTATTATTTGGGCTAAGATTGACATTAAAACCTTAAGTGTTTGATGGTTGAAGTTTGCACACAACATAAGGCAAGTTTGGGCTTGAAATAGATCATATGATATTCTTTTCTAGAATTGGAATAGAATTGATTTTTGGGGCAAATTTGGAGCACTTATTTGAACCAAGATTTTCTTCAATCTTCAACTAAATTTCTCTTCAATTCTTTGTTCCGAATTCCGACGTTGAATTTTCTGAAATAATTCATTTAAGCTCCAAAAACCTATCGAAACATTAAAAGAAACTTCATTACTAAAAAGCACATCAATTATTATAAAAAACCCAAATAAAAACAATAAATACATATGTAAAATAAGAGACTTAATGATACTTTTGATGCACAATTAGTAAGTCATACAACCCATCTCTCTCATACCCTTCACCCATTGCACTATGGTGACTACTCCCTCTGATCTAGGAGCTGTACTGGAGGCTCCCACTACCATTCCTACTGCTACAGCTCTCACTATATGTTCCATAAAAGCAGGATATGAAAATGGGTTTGATCCAACTACCGGTTCCACTGGTGGGGGTATATTATTTCCCCCTTGTTTATCTGATATCTCGAGCATGGATACATCTGCCTGACAAGACAACGAATCATCTCGAAGTCTCACTGACTCACCACCTTCAAGTACACTGATATTGTAGGTATATGAGTGGAGGTGTCTACCAATGGATCCTAATCTGGATCACTTTCATTTCGAAAACTTTGGTCACTTCCCCAAACTGGGGATGGATCAATCCTGGCTCCTTGCCTTGTTCTCACCATCCTAAAACACATTTCAAAATCATATAATCATTCTTGTCACCGGAATAACAGCCTGAGCTCTGATACCAAACCGTAACATCCCCCATTCCGGAATAAAAACAACAATCTCATGTCAACCGAAAAACAAAGTAATATATATTCATGGTTTTCGTATTAAAATCTACTAAAATTTCAACGGAGTCCCCCCTATATCGGAAGGTCCCAAGTTATCGACATGTAACTTGTTTACACTTCTAATAAGTCGCATCTCATGACTTAATCCCGACCCAATCATCCTGGGTTTCAATTCCATAAATATTTTCACACCTATCAACTTCAATATTTATGATATGCATTATTTAACAAAATATCATTATGATGGATATAAAAATTATAAATACATAGACATGCTATATGGTTATATGAACTACAAAGTTAAGTTCATTCAATCAAGTTTAAACATTAATTATACAAATGAAGTTATACAAACATTTTCATGTTTACAAAATACAATGGTATACTCCCTATAACCTATATTACAAGAAGGGAACTTAAGTTAGGATCTACTCCTGTCGTGCATGCGATGATCTTGAAACAAAATACATATTATTGAAAGGTGCAAATCACACAAATATAACAACATGAATATCTAACAATTTCAACATCAACTCGATAAAACTAATTGAGAATTATGGAATGGCCGTATTAATAATGGAAATGCATCAACAACATATTTTGAGTTTTTTTCAAAAAGATGTTAAAAATCACGAAAATGACACGAAAGTGTTAACAATAATTGTTTTTTTAGATTTGATTTTAAAACACATTAAAAATCATAAAATTGGCGCAAAATGGCTGAAAATACAATTTTTAGAATTTGTGTTGTTTTCACTTTTTTTTTGGAAAATATTTTTAAAAGGGGTTTCAAAATCTAGTTATGACAAATAAAAAGACCCGAGATAACCTAAGTCATTTTTAAAATCGATGAAAAGTCTTGTAGAATTTTTTTAAAATGATAGAGCCTAAGCTCTAACTAAATAAATGCTAAATGATGAAACTAAAACAAACATGATCATAAAAAAAAAAAAAAAAAAAGCAAATTTGGACAAATCTTCTAAACCAGGGTTAATCTCCCAAACCTACAACTTGTGAAATTCTAGCCTCGAGCCTAGTCAAGAAGCTTGATTCTAATTTTATGTTGAATGATGAAATCAGGAAAAAAAATTAATTTTAAAAATTTTTCAAAGTAAAAAAATAGCAATAAAAAGAAAGAGGTTTAAATCTGATAGAAAAAAAAACTACAATAAGATGAAATAGTAAAATATGAATTTTAAAAATTATCTCTAATAAAATAAATAGCAATCATAAGAATAGAGACTAAATTTGACAAATAAAAAAAATTAAAGGAGGATGAAATTGAAAAAAAATATAATTTTATAAATTATTTTAAAGACAAACAAATAGTAATAAAAACAAGAGTGACCAAATCCGAAAGAGAAACATATTGAAGGGTTCTTTTGAAAACTTAAAGGGTGAGATATGAAAATCGAGAAAGAGTGAGAAAACAAAAAAAAAAGTTTTCAATGCCACATATGTTGCCTAATGATGGAGAGGTTGTTATGACAATTCGAACGCCACCCTAGAAGATATCATTTGGTCGTCGTAAAACCCCTCATACCCTAGCAACCCTTAAGCTAACTCATACATTGCATCTATCAGCCACTTTTTAAAAAATAATATTTTATATTTATGAAATTACCTAATTTCCCTCAATCTACTTGATTATATAAGAGAAAACCCAGATAAAAATACAAAAAAGCCCCTGAAAGATAATTTAGTAATATTTATTTTTAAGGGTAATTTAGTTATTTTACTGTATTGAAAAAGATGAAAAAAATTAAAAGCCCTTAGATGCCAGTTTAGTTTTTATTATTATTTTAAAGGTAATTCAATCATTTACAATGATTGGTCCCCAATCAATTTGATAGTAACTAATGGATCCTATGTAAAAAAATCTTTTAACCCGAATGTCCAATTCATTGTTTTTGTTTGTCAAGAGCAAAATAATCATTTTACTATTCACATCCATAATAACATATGTCTTGGGCTACAATGAATGAATGATGCCTTTTATTATTTTTAATATAGATATTGTCAAGATCCAAGCCTCACTCAAACCTAGCATAAAATATATTCATTTGTATCATATAGATATTTATGTATAGGAATTCTTTTACTTCTAAGTTTCTTCTTACTCTAACTCTTATTAGCTTTACTTTTAAAGTTAAATCCTCTTCAATCTCCAAAGGAAACTGAGGCAGCACTCGAGAATGATCTATTTCAGCATTCTTAAGTAGTGAGACATGAAACACATTATAAATTTTGTCTAGTTGAAGAGGCAACACTAATTTGTATGCCCTTGGGTGAACCCTCCTAATGATTTCAAAAGGTCTGATATACCTCGGTGCTAATTTTTCTTTCATGCCAAATCTCATTATGTGTTTCTAAGGGGCAACCTTAAAATATACTTTATCTCTAACTTCATATTCAAAAGGCATCTTCCTTTCAACTCATAGCTCTATTGTCTATCTTGAGCCACCTTTATTTGACCTTTTATGATCTTTACTTTTTTCATTATAACTTGTACTATCTCAAACCCAATTAATTTCTTGTCGCCCATCTCCTCCTCCTAGCACATTAGCATTTGACATCTTCTATCATACAAGGCCTTATAAGAAGCCATTCTTATGGTAGATTGATAGCTATTGTTGTAAGTAAATTCAACAAGAGGCAGGTGATCTTCCTAATTTCCTATAAAGTTGATAATACAAGCCCTTAACAAATCCTCTAGTGTTTGAATCATTCTCTCATATTGCCCATTAGTCTAAGGGTGAAAGGACATGCTCAAATTCAAACCCATTCCCATGGCATGTTGAATACTCAGCCATAAACGAGAAGAATACCAGGGGTCTTGGACTAAAACAACCAACACTTGTACCCCATGTAATCTCACCATCTTTATTTATGTACAATTTTGCCAACTTGTCAACTTAATCCGTCATTCTCATCGGCAAGAATAATACAAACTTAGTCAATCAATTAATTATAACCTAAATGACATCACTCCATCTTCTTCTCTTGGGTAACCTAGAGACAAAATCCAACGTGATATGCTCTCATTTCCATTTAGGAATCAAAAGTAGTTGCAATGGACCTGCTGGCTTTTGATGTTCTACTTTAACTTGTTGGTATATGTCATACTTTGACATATATTCGACTACTTCTTTCTTCATATTCTGCCACCGATAATACTCATTTAGATCTCTGTACATATTAGTACTCCCTAGATGTATGGCAAACCTAGATTCATGTTCCTCTTTTAACACTTCATTCTTAAGAGTCTTATCATCAGGTAAGTACATTCGCTTCCCCATTACTATCATTACATCCTTCAAAACTTGAAAAGAAGTCTCAATTCTTGCTTTTAATTTATCTCTCATTTTTGTCTACTTTAACATCTATTTGTTGATCTTCTAATATTCTATCTTGAAATACTAATCATACTTTTAATTGTTCCATCAGCAACCCTTCCTATCCGACTTCTAATCGAACCTTAATTTTCTTTACTTTTACTAATTCATTTTCGTTCCAATCTAAGGTCTCACTCAATTCTATTGTATTCTTATGACTAAGAGTGTTAGCAACAACATTTGCTTTCCCTAAGTGATGATCTATAATGCAATCATAATCCTTAATTAACTCCATTCATCTTTTTTATTGTATATTTAACTCTTTTTGCATCATTAAATATCTCAAGCTCTTATGATCTATGAAAATTTGAACTTGTGACTCATACAAATAGTGTCCCCACACTCATAAGGCGAATACCACAACTACTAGTTCCAAATCATGAACTGGATAATTAACTTCATGGGATTTCAGTTGTCTCAATGCGTAAGCAATTACTCTCTCATATTACATCAAAACACAACTCAAACCCTTCATTAAGGCATCACTATAAACTACAAATCCTTCAGATCCAGAAGGAAGTTTCAGCATCAGGGCAATAATAAACTTATTCTTTAATTTTTGAAAGCTTTCTTCACATTCTCTTGACCATCCCCACTTTACTTCTTTCCAAGTCAATCGTGTCAAAGGTGATGTTATGGTTGAGAAGCCCTCGATAAACCTCCTGTAGTATCTCGTTAACCCACGAAAACTATAAATTTATATGATATTTGCCATTTTTTCCAATGTAATACTGCCTCAACTTTCTTGGGATCCATAAATATCCCTTCTAATGATATGACATGTCCAAGAGAAACCATTTTCTTCAGCCAAAATTCATACTTATTCAACTTAGCATATAATTTTTGATCCCTCAATGTCTGCAATGCACATCTTAGGTGTTCTTAATGTTCCATACAGGAATTTGATTGGATTATAATATCATCTCTAAATACGACCACAAACTTATCTAAATAAGATAAGTAAATAAATCATCTATCCATGGAAGCAGATATTTGTTCTTTACTACCTCGTTCAATTGTCTATTGTCAATGTAGAACCTGAAAGTCTCATCTTTCTTCTTTACAAACAATACTAGGGCCCCAGGGTGAATTAATTGGACATATAAATCTTTTATCTAAACTCCTGCAGCTGAATTTTTAATTCAACCAATTCTTCAGGTGTCATTCAGTAAGGTGACTAAGCTACAAGAGGTGCACCCGGAAGTATATCAATGGAAACTTCAATCTCTCTCTCTATAGGCAACCCTGGTAACTCTTTCAGAAATACATCTGGTCAAAAATACATCTGGAAATTCTCTTACAATTAGAAGATTTTTCAATTCTATCCTACCTTGCTTAGCATCCCTTACAATGCAAGGTAATATAAACACCCTTTTCTCAACAACTCCCTAGCTGTCATAGCTAAAATTACACAATTTGGCAAGAAATTTCCCCATTAAAAATTTTCCTCTTATCATCTATTCCCTGAATGGTCACTGTCTGCAAAACTATCTATCTGAGCTTTATGTTCACTTAGCCAATCCATTCCTAAAATTAAATCAAAATCATGAAATTCTAAAGGCGTTAAATTCACATCTACATCCAACCCTTTTATTTTTACCATAACACCTTTATACATATAGTGCACACAAACAACATCTCTAAGAGGTGTATTAATTATAAACCCTTTATCTAACTTAATTGGTTTCACTTTTAGCTTACTTTCAAACCTCTTAACTATGAAAGAATACGTAGCCCCAGGATCAATTAAAGCATAAACTTGCTGAGAATTTAAAAATAGTGTACTTGCCACAACATTCAAGACAGCTTGAGCCTCTTTCTGGGTCATATGGTATACTCTTCCTTAAGTTTTGTCTCCTTGATATCTAGGTTTACCTCTCTTGCCACTAGTCTCAGATTGGGTGGGCCTTCCAGACGTGTTCACAGAAATGGATTGTTGTTGGCTCTGCATAGATTGACTATGTCCCTTTGTCTGCTCAACTACTTTACGAGGACACTCTCCCTTGAACAATCCTTTCTTACTATAATAGTGGCATCCTTGACCTAGATACCAATAATCTCTTCATCTATAGCCCTCCTTTCTATAAACATAACATCGCCCTGGCGATGTTAAGCAATCCCCCGAATGTTTTTTCTCACATCTGACACACATAGGATAAGTGATGGTTTTTTACTCTGTAGGGCCCCTAACCAAACTAGTTCTGGATCTCGACTGCCCCTCAGTAGCTCCACCACTAGTCCCATGGTAAGACTCAACTATCATCCTCCCCTAACCAAGATTCCCACTTATTTTCTTGAATTAATTAAAAGGTCCTATCTTGGTTTTTTTTGGAAGAGGGGGTCTACCAGAAAAATCGACATTCTTTCTTTTACTCTCCACTCCCCAACCTGTTAGCCCTTAATAATGCATGCCTCTAAAGTCTGAGCTACATTAATCAGATCTCCAACCATCTATAGAGCTATCGGCCCTTGTTGCAGATCTTGTTTAAATCCTTTTTGCAGCTTCTCAATCATGTGTTGCTCAATAGAAACATGATAAGGAACAAATATGGAGAGATCATGAAGTCTCTTTTCATATTCTACAATTGTCATCCTTTCCTGTTTTAAAGCCAAAAACTCATATTCCTTCATCTTCTGATGATATATTGAATAAAACTTATTTTCGAATTCTATTTTTAAATCACCCTAAGTTAACACCTCATTGGCTTTCGTCATGTGTATTGTCTCCCACAATGTCTGTGCACTATCAAAAAGTAACTGAGCAGCACAATCCACTCGCAATTCCTTGGGTACTGCTACATGAGACAATGTCTTTTCTACTTTCTTGATCCATCTACCAACAATCTCAGCATCTTGTTCTCCCAAAAGGGCTCACATATCATTTCTCTCATGTTTTTTACCAATATAACTTGAGTAACCACTCGGTTTATAGGTTTTAGAGTTGCTAATGCTACGGGGCTACAACCAAGGTTGTCAAAAACGCTTTTTTGGCACGACACAGAATATACAATATAAACTCAGATTGTAAACTCGAATCGTAAGTAAAAGTGAAATAAAGTAATAAACAATACAAATGTCCAAACACTTAAAATACATGATCCAAATAGATTCATACATGGTTTAAATAACTTAAAAATACAATACAATACAATTATGTCCATAGAATTTCATTAACTAAAAATTAACAAACTTAAAACAAACAATCTGTTGGTGTGTCATATAAACTAAACATGACCTCATTGCCTTGATCTTCCTCGGCATGTATCCAATAGTTCAAGAATCAATATATACACCAATAATGATGTACAATGCTGAGAATTGAATAAAATACAACAAAAAAACCTACATAGCAGCAATAGATTTTTTAAATGAACTAAAATGAAACTATTTAAAAATTATAAGCAAAATGTAGCCTACCAGGAGATAAATATGAATTTTGTTCATTAGATTTTTTAAACAACAATACCATCATAAGTTGTTCTTTTATCTCATTATTTATCAGACTTTCCAGGGAATACCGAAAGCTAAAGCAACACATCCAGAGACCATTAGATCATGCTCTGCCCTTTTGCAAATATTAGAGAAATAAAAAGAGCTTTTAAAGAGAATGGTAGAGCTTGTTTCACTTATAAAACAAGCAATTATCTTGCAACGTGAAACTCCAGTTTGACTAAGATAATATCAATTCCAATAATCACAAGTTGTGGAGTATATTTCTTCATCTTAGATATACTAATATAGGAAGCATGGGCTCGAAAAATACAGTAGAAAGCAACCAAAATTCAGGACAATATTAAGCATTCATTTCATGTTTTGCCCTTCTAGTGGGAATTGCAATAAAAAAGAAGATGGATTTTGAAGCTATATGTGATGTAGATGCATTGTTGCAATCTCCACATTGTTTTCGCCAATAGTTAACAGGAAACTCTAAAATTCCTAGCTGTCCAAAATGGTTGGCTTCAGGATTCATTCAAATTCTATCATGGGATCACTCTTGTCAGAGCTTAAAGGATTCATTTATATATTTAATTATTTGCCGAAACTATTAGATATTTATAAAGGATCTTGGACAATTAAAATTATGAAACCAGAAACTGAAAGCAACCATTTGAAAGCAACATCTTTGGTACCGTCTATTAGATTAGGACACAAACATGCAAAGATTGCAAAAACCTAATTTGGCAATACACACACACACACATACAAGACTTGTCAGCACAGTTAATAAGGCATGCGAAATTACAAAAGAGAAAAGATCTTATGATTCAGCAAATAAGCAAATGTTAATATGACAGGCACTCAAGTCTTTTTCTATATCAAACACTTCATCGCCATGGATGAGGAGGAATAAGAAAATATTAACAGAAAATAATGTGTTTACCTGGAAGATTTTCAGCACGAGTTGCAAGATTAACAACAAGTTCAAGATTATTTAACTGCCAAATCACCCAAAATGATATAAGATTGATGGCCCTCTTTTGTATAATAAAACATGATAGAGAAGGAGAGAATCCAGCAAGCAATCTAGCAAACAAAGCAAAGGAGTGGAGACTGGAAACTGAAGACCGGAGAGGCGGAGACAATCAAATCAAAGGCAAATGAAATAAAGAAAAAAATAGGGGTTTTGAGAGAAAGAAAGAGAGTGGAAGGCATTGGCTTTTGTTGGGTTTAAGATTTGAGAATAAGAGAATGTGAGATCTGCTTCTGCTAGGGTTGATTTGGGGAAAAGGAAAAGGAAAAGGGGGAATTTTTGTGAGACTAACGGGATGGAGAGGAGAGGACTGAGAACAGTGAGAAGATCCCATAGTTTTTGTTAATTTTGTTAAACTTGGTAAACTCAGTCCGAGTTTACCGAGTTTGACCGATTTTAACCGAGTTTGATCGAATTTACTGATTTTTGAATTTTCTACCCGATTTCACATGATATATATGAGTTGACTTGTAAAATCGTACGATTTTATGAGTCAACTCGCGAGTTTAATAACCATGGCTACAACGCTAGTCATGCCTGTTCTTACTGGCCTTACGAGTAGCTCTAGAATAGCAGGATTTATAAGGGGTGTGGGGGCTCTAATGGGAGCTATAGGTGGGGGCACAATTGCCTGCCCCTGATGATGAAACCTCTCAGGTCATACCACTCTAACCTGTCTAGAAGCAATATCATCAGGGAATCTGATTAGTACTTAAAAGTGCATTTTTATCAAGGTTTTATATCATCATTTTGCACTTGAAGTATCAATAACTCCTTAACTAAAGCATGTTTTATAATAACATATCTAATAATATAAGATGCCTTTAATTTATGGTAAATGTTCATCTTAAATGCAGGCCTATCACATAAATGAAAGAATTGATTGATGAGTTGAAGTACTGAAATTGAAAGGACAAAGAGATGGCCAAACTTAGAAAAGAGATGCTGGTGCAGTCCAAACTGGAACACTGTTCGGTAATTGGGTCATATCTGGAGCTATAGATCTTGGATTTAAGTCCATTTTATATGGATGGAAAGATAAGACATAGGCCTACAACTTTCATGTGAAGCCCAAGATTTAAAAAGGCCATTTTCAAGTCCAAATTGCAGCAACAACAAAGAAGTCCGAATCTGTCCTGCAGCCCAGACACTATTCAGTGTTCAGCCCATATCTCGAGTTCTAGAAGTCCAAATGATCTCAAATTTGTACCCTGGACAGATGAGACAATTCTCTAGAACTTTCATGATTTAAGTTTGTTCAAATTATGACGTCATCAATGACGTTTTTGGCAGACAAGAAGATAAGGATTGTCACCAAGTCAAGATGTGGCCACCCACTCATCAATTAGTCAACAAATCAATAGTTCCAAATTTTGGCCTATAAAAGGAGGCATTTGCCATGTATTTAGGCATCTTGGTGTTCAGATCAAGATCATGCTCTTGCTCTCTCTTTATACTTTGTAATGCTTAAGTTTTGCTCATATTAATTTATTGCTTATGCTTTTCATTTCCTTTCCTTGTTTATTTATGTTTCTTTCTTTCATTATGTGTTGCTAAGTTAATTATGTCAAGGTGAAAAGGATACACTAATGGTGTAAGAATAAGTATAATATAAACTTAACATGGACCTTAATGTTTGATACTAACATGCTTTATATTTGTTATCTTGTTCACTTTTAATACTTTGCTTGTTAAATGGTTAATCTAGATTTATGTTGTATAACACTTGGTACAACAAATACTTGGCACTTTCATAGCCCATACTTGTATGGTATAACCGACACCTGAGCTATGAAAGGAACTTGATTTGTTGTTAACATAAGTTATAATCATGAATGCCTGACAACATTTACAAGTATTAGCATTATTCGAATAAGATAACTAATGTAATCATGTTAACAATTTATAATCTGATTGGAACCTCTTTTGTGTGTGGTTTCCAATTGAGTAAAAAAAGGTTTATACTATACTTGTTTGAAATACCATTAGTGGATCCTCTAACCTTGACATTTGTTGTTATCATTGTTTAATCCTTACGTTAATCTTGCAACTCAAAGTTCTCATCAACTTCTTCTTCTTCTTCTTTATTATTATTATTATTATTATTACTACTATTATTGTTGTTGTTATTGTGTTGTTGTTAACTATAATTTATACAATAAACCTCCCTGTGGTTCGACCCCGGTCTTGCCGGGTTAGTTATTACTTCGACACTCCTGCACTTGGGAGAAGACATCAATCTTTTGGTCGTGTCAGAGTCCTAATGACCCTACTTGATGCGAACCTTTTGATCATATGATCAAACAACCCTCAAAAAAGTAAATAAGAACCTAGAAAGCCAAAAAAATAGGTTTGATAGAACCTTAACCTAGAGGTAACCTTGTACCTAAGAACCAAAGGTAATTGAAAAAGACAAGAGATAAACCTGTATCTAAGAAACATAGTTATCAAACCCGGCCCGCGGTTTAACCTAGCTAAGAGGTTGAGTCCCAAGTTACACGGGTTGACCCGGGTCAACCTGGAAAAATAAAAAAAATATTTGAGATTTTAATATTTCATATGAAAAAAATTAAGAAACAATCCATGTGAATATAGATTATGCATGTTGTAAATAATGAAGTTTAAAAGATTATTTTAAAAGGTTTTTTATCCCACATTAAAAAGATATTATCTTACTCTTTCAAGTTGAAGTATTTAAACCAAAAAGGTTTTTTGTCCCACATTAAAAAAACATAACTTTTTTCTTGTGAACATAAAGTATATATACTAAAGGGCTATAAATCTCACATTGAAAAAAATAAAACATTCTTATAGTATTTATATAGTGAACTTTGAAATGGATTAGTAACCGACTAAAAAATATAAAAAAAAGGGGGGTTTTGGCTAGGAGAAAAAAACATATTTGAAAAAAAAAAAAGTCTCTATCTGGTTTTACTGGGTCACTCAAGTTTCAAGTTGACTGGGCAAATCTAATGGTTTTTCCCGAGCCAATTGCAGGCCTGGGTTTTGAATGAAACAGACCCAACTAAGGCCTCAAGTCCTAGGTTAACCCGTTGGGTCGGGTCGGGTCTAATAATTATGCTAAGAACCCTAAGTATGTAAATAATGCCACAAAACTAGTTAATCTTCAATAAACAGTGTACAATCTTTATCCCTACAAAGAAAGGTTGTTTACCACAAATAAACAAAAGGAAAACTCACGTTTATTCTAAAAAAAAATTGTTGAAGTTTTTAGCTAAAAAAACATAATATAGTTTTCTCTAACTAACCTTAATAGACCTCTTTTAGGTTGCAAGTTAATGGACCTAAACTAGTAATCAACTAACATAAGTTCAATAACGAAATAAACCCCAAAACAATGTCTAATAGGCCAAAACAAACCTGAATTAAAAACAATTATTCAACATTAAATAAATAAATCAAATAGGATAATAAAAACAAAGTCTTCATGCTAAAATTTCTCCATATAGCTAGAATCTTCAATTTTCGCACATTCTTTGCAGATTTCCAGTCCTAACTTTAAACACATCATTCTCTCTCATCTGGATGAATTATTGAGCCTATCATATATGATTGATAAGCTTAAGATGTCTAATTTTCAAAACTTAAATTGCAGAACAATTCATGTAACGACTCAGTTTTTTCAAGGCCAAAATCGATGGAATTGTTTTTTTATTGTCCAGTTTTTTGATGTTTTTCACCATATCCTTCTTCATGTTTATCATTGTGTTTTGTTCATTAACAAGGCACAATCTACGTAGGATAACGTAAATCATCCATAACATTATATTTCCATACTCATAGGTTTACATTACATCATATTGACATACTCATAAATTCACGTTCCTGTTATAGTCTCGTTATCATCACTAGTTCATACAAGAATGTTGAACAACAAGTTACACAACTAGTACTTTCGTTATCCTGACCTCATGTAATTTCACAACATGACATCATCATAAGATGAATACCTCATATGTATACACATACACATCATATCCACATGTTCGCATATTCACATCCGTGTTCCATTTCATTTTTTTCATTACTAGTCTTTATAAAAGGGGTCGAATGACTAATTGAGTGATTAACACATTTGTTTATACAAAACTCATATTACCCATAACATGCGAATATATAGCTCTTTTCAAAATATATGAGCCACAAAACGGATTTCCTTATGCGCCATGTTTGTATGTTGTCCCTGTTACAGCACAAGATAATTTCAAGCATTATAGGCAATTTATAAACATAATAAAGCAATATTAACGTTACATTTCATTCATGGACCAAAAGAGAATAATTCTTTCATTTATCCTTACTTATGTAAATACCACTGTTAATAATTCATCAATTACCGAGGCTAATTACAATACTCAAATTCATTCATTCATCTTGAATATTGTTAGCCGAACCAACGTTATTCTCTATTTAAAGAATAACAATCGTAGTTCTTTCATATACTTAGTGTATACAAAACATAGTATATATGAACGCATCATTTCTTGAAACTGACTTATAACTCTCAAATCCGGCTATCCTCTTAGGATGCACTTAGCCGAAACCAATCGTGTATTCATCCCAGTCATCCACTTAGGATACTATTAGCTGAAGCTAGTCATTTATTCATCCCGGTCATCCATTTAGGATGCCATTAGCCGAAGTTAATCATTTCTTCATCCCAGTCATCCACTCCATTCGAATGTCATTAGCCGAAGCTAATCAATCATTTGTCCCGGTCATCCCTTTGGATGCCATTAGCCAAAGCTAATCAATCATTTGTCCCGGTCATCCATTTGGATGCCATTAGCCGTAGCTAATTATTTGCTCATCTCAGTCATCCGTTTTAAGATGCCATTAACCAAGGCTAATCCTTAACCAATCAAACATTCCATAGGTGGTTTATGAAATCACTTTAACGTGGTAATATCCTTAAAATTGCTCATTCAAACGATTCATAACAATTTGATATTTGTTGCCACATAATAGCAAACCCTTCATGATACTCGTACATGTGTTCCATAATAGTTTAACATTCAGTAAACACGATAATAGATCCTTTATAATACACAAACAAACATTCCATAACAGTTTAACATTCAGTATAACACAACAGTACACCCTTCGTATTACTCATCCAACCATTCATGACAGTTAATGTTCAATACAATACAACAATAGATCTCTCGTAATACTAATACAACCATTTGTGATTATCAATATTCAATATAATACAACGGTAGATCTTTCGTAATACTCATACAACCATTCGTCACAATTATATTCAATATAATAAAACGGTAGATCCTTCGTAATTCTCATACAACCTTTCATCACAATTACATTCAATAAAATACAATGGTAGATCTTTTCTAATACTTATACAACCATTCATCAGCAACCTAAATTCATAATAGCCTAATCAACATCTCATAGTCAATTTATCATTTATCGCAATACAATAATATATCCACCTTCAATAGGTCATTTCAGAACTTGAACATCTTTGTCATTGTTTCAACATTCCTCAAGAACTTGATCGACATTGCATAGTCGTCTCGACAATCATCAAGAATTCAATCAAACACTTCATCGTCGTTTCATCATTTAACAAGGATTTAATAAAAGATCATCATAAGTAAATCATTTTAAAACATAAACTTCATAAGAGAGAAATGTGGAAACCACCTACCTGTTCCACCTACGGGTTTTCCTTATCCTAACGATGGTCTGATCCCAACCGCCCCACCTAAGACATCAATGGCCACAAATTAGTATATTTGCATCCTTAAATCACATTCATCACCATATTTACTTCAAGAAGTCATATGTTCATGTTCAAGTGTTCCATAGTGTACACCATCATACAATGAAATTGTTACAAGCATCTAAGTCATTTCTGATCTGGGAGTCTATTGTAGAAAATCAGCAGTGAAAACTGGTTCGCTGTAACCAACACACTTTCTGTAGTGAATGCTAATTCGCTGCAAACATCTCAATTTTAGTAGCAAATCAAAAATTCAATGTAGAACACACACTTTCAACAGCAAACGCTGATTCACTGCAGACAACTCAGTTTCGGCAATGAATCACAAATTCACTATAGACAACACACTTTCAGCAGCGAACGCCGATTCGCTGCAGACAACATAATTTCAGCAGCGAACATCAATTCGCTGCAGACAACACAATTTCAGCAGCGAATGTTGATTCGCTGCGACCAACACAATTTTAGCAACGAATACTGATTCGCTGCAGACAACATAAAATTTCAGCAGCGAATGTTGATTCGCTGCGAACAATACAATTTCAGCAACGAACACGGACTCGCTGCAGACAACACACTTTTGGCAGCGAACATCAGTTCGCTGCAAATAACACAATTTTGGCAGAAAACACGGATTCGCTGCAGACAACACAATTTCAGCAGCGAACACCTGATTAGCTGCGAACAACACAATTTCTGCAGCGAATACTGATTCACTGCAACCTACATAATTTCGGCAGTGAATGCTGATCCACTGCAGTCAACACAAAATTTCAGCAGCGAATGTTGATTCACTACGAATAACACAATTTCTGCAGCAAATGCGGATTCGCTGCAGACGACACAATTTCGACTACGAATGTTGATTCACTGCAAACAACACAATTTCGGCAGCGAATACTGATTCACTATAGACTACACAATTTCAGCAACGAATGCTGATCCGCTACAGACAACAAAATATTTCAAAAGCGAATGTTGACTCGCTGCGAACAACACAATTTTGGCAGCAAATACAGATTCACTGCAGACAACACACTCTCGGCAGCGAACACCTGATTCGCTGCGAACAACACAATTTTAGAAGCGAATACTAATTCGCTGCAGACTACACAATTTCAACAGCGAATGCTGATCCACTACAGACAACATAAAATTTAGGCAGCGAAGTTGATTCGCTGCGAATAACATAATTTTGGCAGCGAATGCGGATTTGCAGCAGATAACACACGTCCGACAGTGAACACCAGTTTGTTGCAGATAACAAAATTTCGACAACGAATGCTGATTCGTTGCGGACAACACAAATTCGACACCGAACACCTGATTTGTTACGGACAACATAAATTTGGTAGCGAACACCTACTTCGCTGCAGACAATAGAAATTCGGCAGGGAACACCTGCTTCGCTGCAAACAACACAAGTTCATTTAGCAAGGTTTTCTGAATTCATTCATTCCATGTTTTCATTTACATTACCATAATACATCAACACCACCACTAGAAATTTCATGATTCACAAGTGTTCATTTTCGATCACGGACTTAATTCCCTTAAAGTGTTCATCACGGTGAATTCTCTCATTGTTCCCTCAATCCTTATGGCCGGACATTGCTGCCTAATACACTTAACTACACATGCAAATCATCATATTTCTCGCAAGTATAATCACAATCACAATTCACAATTCATTCTCTTGATTCACAATTACATATGTTCGTTCATCAAACAAACAAAACCAAAGCATTATATGTTATAGTTCCTGTTTCAGCTGCAACATGCTTTCAAGGTTTATTAATAACACAATTTGCACTTAACATCATTGCATCACCTTTCTATATAATTTCATTAATCAAATATGCAGAATTTACATCATCAACATAAGTATGATTCTGTTTTTTATTCAAAAATGTTCCTAGAAGTCTCACAAGATCATCATCCATGCATTGTTTTCACTCTAATTCATATTATGTTCAACCCTCACCATGGTTGGTCCTCCTTTAGGTTCATGCATTCAAAATCGTTCATATTTCTTAAGTAAGGGTATGTGCATATGCTCATTCATCTTTTGTTCTGCATAAGCATGTTCATTTAGTCAAGATTTATTGAGTTAAAGTGCAAGAACACCACCCCTTCCATTTTTTATTTTTCTTCCCTTTCCCTTTTGTATGAAATCTGGGGTAAGAACCAGCCAAGAGAAGAATATTGGTCATACCTCACATTTTTAGACAAATTTTGAGCAGGTCTTGGTGGTATGGTTCTTCCCTCAAGTTTCGGTTTTCTGCTTGGAGGAGGAATGTGTGAGCTGCAGTCATGGCTACTGTCGGTTCTGGAGGAAGGTCTAGGATCCAGCTTCCACTATGTTTTCGGTCACTTCTCCTCCCCTGTAGCTCTCTTCTCACGCAGCACCTAGAAGATCTGCATGCAGCTAGTTGGTTTCAGTCTTTTCTTTTGGGAGAGAGGGATGTTCCCAGCAGAGTTACAACTGGATCTTGGGGAGAGGAAGAAGGTAAGAGCATGTAGCTCGTTTTGGAAAAAGTGTCCATTTCTCTCTCTTTGCTGCATTTATACCCCTTTTAAATGGAAAGGGGTGTTTAGAGGGTTGGATAAGGTTGTTCCCACCCCTCTTTTGGGTTATCTTGGGCTGGTTTCTATTCTCATTCTCTCTTAGGATAGGCCAGTCCAACTCTAATTTTTGTTAGGTTTTACATTGTTGCTTCCGATTCAGAAATCGACAATAAAAACTGTGTCGCTTCTGATTCAGAAATCGGCGGCCAATTATGCCTCTGCCAAATCAGAAATCGGCAGCCAAAAACTAAGTCGTTGCCGATTCAGAAATCACATCACAGAATGACATAGTCAATAAAAGCAATCACAACAAGCTTAACTTTCTGGGGATTCAGATCATTATGACACTAAAAAATCCACTCCACCTTCTTCTATCATTCTAAATAAACTTATGGATCATTCTTCCCCTGAAAAGCTAAAATTTGCAACTTAATTGTACCTAAATCTCCACCAAACCTAGTGTTAACTTATGGTCCTATTATCTATAATTACCCATCTGGCTAAAATTATCACCGTATCTTTCCCCTCCAAACTAATGATTTCGCTGTTGTCCAAAACATTTCCCATATCCCACAAACACATCTTCAAAATCAACATCACTCGTGTCCGTATTATCAGCAACAAACCCATCTACATTAGTGTTAACTCACCTAACAACCCTTATAACTTTAAATTATCTTTTCTTAGACCTATTTTTAACCCACCATGATCATTAACATGTTGACTCTCCAACCTATCTCCAAATTCATTGGACATCTAATCCATCCGCTGATTTATAATGCATAATTGAGTTACAATTTCATTTTCTCCTCTTTATGGTGCCATGTTGTTGCTTGCCTCTAATATCCTCAAATTTTAAAATTGGTTAGCTGACAAGAAATATAATGTCTTGTTTTCATCCCAACTTGAAATTGTAGTTAAATTCCACCTGTAGCTCCACGTACGTATGTCCCAAACAATACACGAAGGTCAAGTCTGGATGAATTGACAATTTGAATCTTTGAAGAGATATGTTCATGATTCTATTTGACCTAAAATGTTACCACGATATAGTTCAATGTGTTTAGCATATCCCTGTAAAATTTCAATTCAATCCAATGTATGATTTGACACTTATACCTGATTTTTTAAAACTAATCAGCAAACATATTAAGGTCAAATTCAAACCTCACTTGGTTCGTATCAGATAATATGTTGAAAGTGTTTTGTAGTAGGTTCATGGACATTACTTCATATCTAATCCAAATAAATAAATAAATAAGAGACTATATATGAATGCAAGCACATAAGAATGAATCATACATAATTACAAATAAAGACATAAACATCAAATCAAATAATAAACATACATCAATCAGTTTAGGCAAAAAAAAGTAGAACAAAGACATTCAAAGCATGTATCAAAGTACACCAAACATAATTATTAAAAAAAACAAACAAAGAAAGCTTAACCCTAAACCAAGTCCCCATTGGAGTTGTGATGTGTATCAAATTACAACATTAATGAATCCAATTGAGGTGTTAATCAAGTCCATTGCAAGTCCAAGAACAAAATTGACTAAAGAGACTTTGTTGGGTTTAATGTTTCATATTGTCTGGTTTTATGATATTGAGCATAACATCAAATCTGACCATTCTATCAAGTTGAAACTTTACCAAGTAATTCCAAAGGTGTTGTTTTATATTGGGATAAGATTTCAAGTCAATCAGTGTTCAATAAAGCAATCTGATACAGGTTAGAAGTTATTGTATGAAAATTGCATTATTTTCCTAATAGGTTTGAGATTATCTTTCCATATGATTTTTGGATTTTATGTTTAGCAATGATTTCTTATTTTATTTGGAGACATATATGGCAACATATTACTTATATATGTTTGCAAGGATTCCATGTGCTACAAAGATTACAAGATCAATAAGAATTCCAAAGTTGTCAAATAAGAGAGATCAACATCAATCCTCATTCTACAATGATTGTTTAGATAGGATGTTTCTTAATGCTTTGGGGACAAATAAGTGGCAGGTAATAGGAGGTGCATTGACAGCAAATTCTCCTTTAAAATCAAAGAGACAAAATTCTCCTTCAAAATTCTCCCTTAATTCCAATGAGACTATAGGTGGCAACTTTTTCTTAATTCTAAGGAAACAAATGATGGCTACTACATATTACTTAAGAAGGGGATCAGACATGATAATATTATTGCTGGCAAATTTATTCAGCTTGATGAGAAAGACTCTCGTATTCTTTGGTTATGTGACGAACTAAATTGACTTATAAAAAATTACTTGGCATTGTGGTATCTTCCTTATAATTCTCATTCACGAATTGGTATTCGTAGGGTAAAAGTTCTTGTTCCAATAGTTTTGGAGCCCTAGGATAGGTTTTCATTATATCACACTCATATTATATTTATTTCAGCTTTTCAGGTTTTGTTGTCAATCTTGTTGCAGGTTGCATGGCCACGTGATTATTAGGTTCACATCAAGTTGTCATCCTGTCGTAGGGGACATATCAGCAAACTATATGTAAAAATAGTATATATATATATAAGCCATCGCCTAGTTTTGTGGTAACTATAAACCATAATTGGTCTTTAAAGATATTATGGCTATGTTTGTTTCCCATAATTCACTTTCCGGAAAATCACTTTCCAAACTTTTATGTGTTTGTTTGCTATTATAAAAGTTGGTCAACGGAAAACACTTTCCAGTCAAAGGAAAATTTAGCTTGGTTTTTAGGAAAGTGTTTTCCTGAAAAATTTGGGCAGAAAACAATTTCCAGAAGTTGTGAAAAATTTAGAAATGTCATATTATTTGCTGATTATATCAAATTTGGTCCTCAAACTTTTGATTGCTATATATATTTTGTTTTGAATATTAATTTTTCAATTTCATCTCTTAAAATTTAATTTTTATATTAACTTTGGTCCTCATTTCTATAATTGTTATTTGCTTTTCCTTTATCTTTTTTCTTTGAAATTTTTTATCTATCAAATTTGGTCCTCATTTTTTTTTATTGTTACTTATTTTATTTGAAATAATTTATGAAATGTTAATTATTATTATTTTAATTTCTTCATCTTTCATTTTTTTATTTTTTAGATTTGATCTCTATTATTTTGATTATTATTTATTTTATTTGAGATAATTTAAGAAATTATATTTTTTTTCAATTTCATTCTTATTCAACTTTTTAATTTGTAAGATTTGTTCCTCATTATTTTAATAAACTTGAGAAAAATAAAATATTAATAAATTATTTTTCAGCTCATTTTCCATAACATAACCAAATACTGGAAAGTGTTTTCTAACTTATTTTCAATTACACTATCAAACATCAGAAAATAATTCACTTTCCCGGAATTTACTTTTCTGGAATTCATTTTCTAAAAAGAAACTACTTTCCAGCAAACAAATGGGGAATATGTAATAGGAAAGATAACAATCTCCATATACATCATACCTAAAATAAGTTGTTTAATGTTTAGTTTTTTATGATAAAGGTACCTATTATTCTTATATGTTAAAAGTTTTCCTAAAGTCGTATATGTTCTTTTTTCTATTACACTACCAAACATCAGAAAATAATTCACTTTCCCAGAATTTACTTTCCCGGAATTCACTTTCCAAAAAGAAACTACTTTCCAGCAAACAAACGGGGCATATGTAATAGGAAAGATAACAATCACCATATACATCCTACCTAAAATAAGTTGTTTCAAGTTTAGTTTTTTATGATAAAGGTACCTATTACTCTTATATGTTAAAAGTTTTCCTAAACTCATATATGTTCTTTTTTTTATTGAAAGCAAAGAACTACTAAAACCTATAGTGATGATTTGGGATTTGGACCCATAATAGAGCGAGCTCAATCCTCACTTTTAGAATATGAGCGTTGAACCCCAGAGGATGGTGTTAGTTGATGGCTAAGGTCCTTTTCTAGATTATATGATTGAAATAGGCCTGAAGGCTTCACTCTAAATGGGCCTAAATGAGACCACATCAATCTAGTCCAAATTCATTCACCACGTCAAAATATCAAACTAGAAACACACAAAATAAATTAACACACATCAACATGTACATAGAAAATCCAAATCAACATATGAATATTTACATATAATTAATTAAAAAACATGTTAAAGTTTTACAAATATTTACATTTATAATTTGAAAAGATATTGTAACCATAAATGACATTGTTTCTTAAAGGCAATTGATTAGATAGTCGAAATAGTAGCTTGAAAGGGTATTTTTAAGGTACCCTCAAATTTACAAGTTTATTTTCACAAAAGAAAAGAAAGGAGTTGTTGATGCTTGAAAAATAAAGAGTTGCATATTAATAACTTTTATTACCTATTAAGGAACATCTTAGTACAATGCGAAACAACAATTCATTTATCATGTATTGATTAATAAATATAAACAATTTATATGTACCAAAATTGCAAGGGAAAACATTATATATTAAAAACATGATAAAGTCTCGTCAACATTCAAGGATAATACCCAGTGACATTTTATTTATCCTAACTGATTTTATAAAAATTAAAAAAGGTTAATGCACAACATAAATTGCAAGAGAAGATATTATAGCTTGAAAGTATTTTGTACATAATGAAAATAAAGTCATGTATTAAGTGATTCTTTTATCTATTCAACAAGATGAAAGAATAATAACCAACGGCAAATCATTTATCCTAAGTTGATTGTTGGATAATAAAAATAATTGATACACAACCAAATTGCAATGAAAAGCATAATTTATAGAAAATAAAATTAAGTAATTTATTAAGTAATTTTATTATCCGCTTAAGGATAATTCCTAGTGATGGTTTATTTATCTCATGTTGGTTTTATGAATAATAAAAATAATTAATACACAACATAAATTGCTAGGAAAAATATTATAGCATGAAAATATTTTGCTATATACTAAAAAGAGAAAATGGTGTATTAAACGATTCTATTATCTATTAGACAAGATCATAAGATAACACCCAGTGATAGTTCATTTATCCTAGGTTTATTTTAAATTATAAAAATAGTTAATACACAACCAAATTGCAAGAAAAAAATATAATAACTTGAATATATTTTGCACATAATCAAAATAAAGTCACATATCAAGCGATTCTATTATACATTCAATGAGATCTAAGAATAACACTCAATGACAATTTATTTATTTTATGTTGATTTTTAGATAATAAAAACAATTAATACTACCGAAATTGCAAGGAAAATGTGGTAGCTTGAAAACATTTTGCACATAATGAAAATAAATTCACCTATTAAGTGGTTTTATTATCCATTTAACGAGATACAAGGATAACACCTAGTTATGGCTCATTTATCCTAGGTTAATTTTTGGATAAAAAACAATTAATATGAAACCAAATCAAATCACTCAAGGCCAAATAAATATGTATACATATTCAACACGCATAAGAATTTACATCACGACCAAATAATTATGCTCGAGTAAAATTGTTACAACTCATTCTGCTAACCTCATCGCGAGATATTAATTTCAATCTTGTTTCACTTTGAAAAATAAATTCATGACATTTCAGGTTTCTATAAATTGATGTTTACTCCAAAACTTTAGATATTTCATCACATATATATTAAATTCAATGACATATAAAAAAAATATTTAAAATAAACAATAAAATACATTGAAGGTTCAAAAATGACCTTTGAAATATGTCATGTTGAGGGTAGCAAGACATTACTAGAACTAAGCTAGGATAGGGGTGAGTAAAACAACTAAAAAATTGATTAAACCGAGAAAACCAGAAAAAAAAAACTGAAAAAACCAAACCGTGAAAAAAACCGATTAAACCAATTAGAATTTAAAAAAAAAACTGACTGGTTTGGTTCGGTTTTGGTTTTATAGGCGTAAAACCAAACCGAACCCAAACCAAAAAAAACCAGAAAAAAACCAAGTCAAACTGAAAAAAAAACCAAGCCAAACAAAACTGAGTCAAACCGGAAAAAACTAGTTTTTGTTCTAAAATAACTGAACCGAAACCGAAACCGGTTGATTTGAACTAGTTTCGATCTGGTTTGGGTTTTTTTTAAATTCAATTTGGTTATTTTTTTATAAAAACTAAACTGAACTGAAAATTATCACCCTTAAGCTAGGCAGCGGTGGCACGTGACATGCACTTGCCCGTGCGTGACTTGCACTCCGACGTAGGGGTTGTGTGTAATGATTGGGAGTGCATGTATCTCAAGTGTCATTAACAATACCTGCAAAAGTATTTGAAAGCAAATCGCCTTTTCTGGATGATTTAAAGTGGGAGTATGGTTGTGATTTGGGGTTGTTATGTGGTGGTTGAGATGATGGTTAGGGGGTTGATTCAGTAGTGGATTACGGGGTTGTTTTGGGCTGTAAAAAAGAGGAGAAGGGCCGAAATTCTTGTCTAAAAATGGAGGATATAGGGCTGTGTTATTAGTAAAAAGTGGAAAGGAGCTATGTTGATGTTGGAAAAGAGAACAAGGGAGCCGATGTAATAGATATATATAAACTATTTTTCTTGAATTTTGATATTTGAAAAATGCTAAATCATGTTATGAATTTTTTTATTTATTTTATTTTTTATTTTATACAAATGTGATTTTTGTTTGAGAAACTTGGTCATATACAATTTAAAAATACTTAATGTATTTTTTGAAGAATTTTTTTTTTGTATTGTTTTTACAAGAAAATTGGTTTATTTAATATCAAAAAAGCACCTTGTATAAAGATCACAATTTCAAGTATTAAATAATAAGGGGCAAAAAAATTAGAAAGATAAAAAAAAATGCAAGTAGGTCCCTTGAAGGTATAAAAATGAATAGGATATGTTTGGCAAATACCAAAACAAAAAGAAACATTGTTGGAAAAAATAGCAATGTGTGTTTGTAAAGCACGCTTTTATCTAAGAATCAAAGGCTTAAAAATTATTTTAAGACTGTATTTGTCAAACGTGTTTTAAGGATAGAAAAATAATTTATTTTCCTTTGAAAAATCCTGACCAACCAAATACATCCTTAGGCCTAAAGGACTCAACCCAACCACATGGGCTACGCTTCCTCTTCCAAGCCCATAAGCTCAAAAAATACACAGAGAAGGAAGAATGAAGATTAAAAAAAAAATTCATTTGAATATTTCCAAGAACACTAAAAACATTCAAATTAACCCACCAATGTAAATTAAATAATAAACCAAATTTGGTTAAACAAAAGCATAGAAAGATGCAACATCAAGATCTAACACATTATCATCCATCAAACCACAATATTAAGCTCTAATCTTCACAGAAAATAACCCGACAATGAAGAACCCGAACCTAGACATTCAAGGGTTCTAAGGATCGATTGATACAAAATAAGTTTTAAATACATAAAATAAAGGCATATAACAATCATGTATGAGTTATAGCTTCGATCGAAGCTCATTAGAGAGGCTAAAATTTCAAGACATAAGAAAACAAGAAAACATATATTTGGGTTTAAGAACATCAAGAACATGAACCTAGAAATTAAAAAAAACCTAGAAATACGCAACAGCAAACCAAAACTCAGAATAACACCCAAAAACCTAGAAATAAGGCTTAAACATGGTAGACCTGACTTCAACATGTTTATGAAAACCCCTTAAAACTTCAAAACATTAATAACAAAAAATAATACCAATGCAACAATATCTTAGTTTAAAAACTTTATAAACATCCTCTCTTTTATCATAAACATTATTATATTGATTTGACAAACATTCGTAACCAAAACTTGACATGAACCTAGCCTTTTTACACTCAATAAAACACCAAAAAAACTTGCAGTCATAATCTTGACCAATCAAAAGTCTTAACATATATAATAGAAAAGAATCTAAACAATTAAACTTAACTTCAAGACATTAAAAATATACATTTAAACATGCTAACACACGATTTTAACAATCAAGAAACAACAAGTTAAATACTCAAAACCATTTTTGAACTTACTTCCCTAACAAATTTTGAACTTACTTCCCTAACAAATGCATATCACATCCAAGAACAATAATATACTAAACATGGCTTGTAAACTGAAATGAAATCAACATAATCAATAACAAACAAAATAAAAATATATACATTAACATTGAAGACATTAAAAGAGAGGTGTGTCCATTGCGCTACATCATATCACCAAAGTTTTAGGTATACCTTATTGGATAATGTAACTTTCTTTTTCTAGTTTTTTTTTTTTTTTTGCTTCTTTCCTCTTATTCTCATCTCCTTAGCTTGTATGAACTTTGTTTCCCTCCTTTCTTCCTTCAAATTTTCACATGATTTGCTTCATTTTTCTTTTTATTTACTAAAGAATGCTTCTTTATTTTCTCTCTAATTTTCTCTTTGTGATTTCTTTCTCTCCAAGTAAACCTCCTTTTTGCTCAATCACTCATAAATGATTAGGCTAAGTACTTTGTCAAGATCATTGTGGAGATTAAGTCATAAATATATCATTGTTAGACCTAAACCTTGTAAAGGAGATGTAAATCTATCATTATGAATAAACCATACTTAATTTAAAGGTTCAGAACTCCACATTCATTGATTGGAAGGTTAGCCCTTGATTAGCTTGAATCTACCAATGAAAGGGTGACTGATTGAGGACAAGATGTTCTTGAGTTCATTAAAGCAAATGCGATGTAAACGTTTGATAGAAGTAATTAATCCTTGTAGAGAAGATATTTCTCAGTCAAGTAGTAGTGGTTGGAGCCTCTAAAGTGGTCAAAGGCGCCAAGTTCATTCGCATGAAGGTGGCATCTCGATCAGCCATCTCAGCTGAAGAAAAAAAACACAAGGACCAAATGGCGTGTCACTTATTTTTTTCATTTAAGTTAGAGTGACGTGTCGTTCATTTAACCCCTAAAAATTAAGGTTTTTAAATAGGATTTTAAGGAAGTCTTAATTTAGTCCTTATTCTTTCAATTTTAGCATATGCATCCTCAATTGACCTTGAAACTTCTCAATTTTTGTAATTGCACTCCTAGAAACCTTGGTTTAAATCCTTTCATTTGAGTTTCTTTTACAACTTAGTCATTGGTTTTCAAATTATGCAATTTGACCCCTATCAACCATCAAACTTTCAATTTCTTTCAAATTGACCCTTAATTTGATAAATTTCAATCCTTGAATTCACGTGCCTTCTGCACTTTGATCCTTCATTTGAAATTCTTCAATTTAACCCTCTATTAGCCTTCAATCTTTAAGTTTCTTTCAATTGAACCCCTAGTTGCACCAATTTAGGCTTTCAAAATTTTAATTCCATTCATAATCTTCTATTTTTTGGTGAATTGATCTAAATTAAGCCTCTAAACATAATTTTTCCTCAATTGGGTTCTTAATTAAATCCATAAAACTCATTAAAAGTATAATTAAGTCGTTAAATTTAATTAATTCTTTTATTTTCCCGCAATTGACTTTTAAACTTAATTAAGTTCTTACAAAGTCGATTAAACCTATTGTAGTTAATTAAATCCTTAGACTTGATTAATTCTTCAAATTTTGGTCAAGTTTGGATTTCAACCTCAATTTTCTTTCTATCTTCATCTCATCTTGTTAAAATATCCCCACTCTGGTTGTTCTTCTAACATTTTAGTTTGTTGCAACTCGAGAGCTCATCTCCTCGTGTCGAAATATTTTTTATTTTTTATTTTTTATTTTTTTGGATTTTTGAATAAAAAAGAAAAACAAATATGCATTTTTGTAAAACAATTTTGAGGGATCCAAGTTTTGGGTTTATGAAAAATTTCATCCTCAAGCATTTGGTTTTAATTTATTTTTATGATGAATTTGGTCCTTATTCTTTTTATTACTGTTTTTTTTAATGCTTTTTTTATTGCATTCTTTTTTTTTTCAATTTAAACCCTTGGATTTTTTTAGTTGAGAATTTTTCTTTATTGTTTTTTATTTTTTATTTTTTTTGTCTTTTATAGGGTTAGTCTCGGCCTTATGGTTAGGGTCATGGGTTTCAAAGTTTAACACGAGTTGATTTTGATCTTTTTTTAGGTCCTTTCATAAAATTGATTTATTTTCAATTGTCCTTCGACATTTGATATTTCTTTAATTGGTCTTTGTGCTTTTATTTTTTTTTTCACTTTTCTTTATGTTAAGTTATCTCAATACTAGATTGATTCAAAAAAAATTTTTAATTGCTTTTTTTTTAGGTTATGTTTGTTTTCCGGAAACTGGTTTTCAAGAAACCACTTTCCAAACTTTCCTGTGTTTGTTTGCCATTAGAAAAATTAGTTAACGAAAAATACTTTCCGGTCAACGAAAAACACTTTCCAGTAAAAAAAAATTGGCTTGGTTTCCAAAAATGTGTTTTCCTCTTATTTTGGGCGGGAAACACTTTCTGGAAGTTGTGAAAAAATTAGAAAAGTTATATTATTTGTTGATTATATCAAATTTAGTCCTCAAACTTTTGATTGCTATATATATTTTGTTTTGAATATTTTTTTTTCAATTTCATCCCTTAGAATTTAATTTTTATATTAATTTTGGTCCTTATTTTTATAATTGTTATTTGCTTTTCCCTTATCATTTTTTAATTAAAATTTTTTATCTATCAAATTTCTTTCTCATCCTTTTGATTGTTACTTATTTTATTTGAAATAATTTATGAAATGTTAATTATTATTATTTTAATTTCTTCATCTTTCAATTTTTTTATTTTTTAGATTTGATCTCTATTATTTTGATTATTATTTATTTTATTTGAGATAATTTATGACATTATATTTTTTTTTAATTTTATTCTCATTGAACTTTTTAATTTGTAGGATTTGTTCCTCGTTATTTTAATAAACTTGAAAAAAATAAAACATTAATAAGTTATTTTCCAGCTCATTTTTAATGACATAACCAAACACTAGAAAGTATTTTCCAACTTATTTTTCATTATACTACCAAACATCAGAAAATAATTCACTTTCCTGAAATTTACTTTTCAAAAAAAACTACGTTTCAGCAAACAAACGGCGCCTTAATTAATGTTTTTTGTTCCATTGCTAAGCTTTTTTATTAAGAGTTTTGCTTCAATGTCTTTTGGGATTACCTTTTATGCTTGGCTATAAGTTTTGAAGATTAACACGAATTGACTTTGATCTTTTTTTTTTTGTTTTTTTAAATCAATTTCATCTCTCAACATTTAATTTTTTTAAAATTAATCTTCATGCTTTTCTTCACTTTCCTAATCTTGTATCATAGTTGTGGGGTTAGCAAGTTAATCCAAGTTGATCTAGATATTTTTTTATTTTTTTTTAAATTAGTTTCGTCATTCAATAATAAGTTTTTTGATAATTGAGCTTCATGATTTTATTTGATTTGCTATCATTAACAATGTTTTTTTCCTTATTATTGGTATGGATTATTGTTTGATTGAACAACAAATTTATTCTAAAAAACAAAGTTACAAAATACAATTGAGTATACGGTATGTGTTGCGAGATCAAATATCTTAATCTTAGTTATCTCGTGATCAAATATCAATTTATTTAGTTAAATTCATGTATAAATATTTTGATTTATTATTGAGAATTTTTTTATATCCAAAAACATGTTTGGAAGGCTTGTATACTTATTTATTTTTGTTAAAAAAATAAATTTTAGTCCTACAATAAAGCGCGAGTCATATAACTAGCCCTCTAATATTTGCTGATGTAAAACAAAAAAAGATTTCCATAAATATAATCAAACAATAATGTTGTCCTAATCAAAATACAAATCTCGAGTGTATACATATAACTATTACATAAATTTCTCTAAGAATAAAAAATACATTACTTTAATTACATTAATTTTACTCCATTATTACTCTAAAAATATTATATGTAGATAAAATAGAAGAAATAATAATATAATTAATTATTGAATATTGAAAGACATTATAAGTGTCAAATGATATTATAAATATCTCTTAAACAAAACAAAATAGAAAAATGATACTATAAATATTCATTGATTATTATTTTTTATATAATATAATTGTTGATCATAAAAAAAATCTCTGAAGTATCCATTGATTTTATAAATACACATTCATCAAACTTTTATATTGTTATTTTTAATTAACCTTATAAAACACTACAAATGTCTACTGAGATATAAACAATCATTTGTAAAAGTATTTAATGTAAATCAAATTTGTAATTGCGACTTTAAATGTCTAATATAGGAGGATTAAAAGTTATATGAAAGAATAAGTCCTTATTTATTATGGGTGGCATTATTCTCACTTTACAATTTGTTATTCTCAGTCCATCATTTATTAAATATATTTTTTATTTTAACATCTAAAATTCTTTTTAATCTTCCTTAAAAATAAAAAAATATATAAAAAAATAATTTTTTAAAAATATTTTTTTTATATCAGTAAGCTATCTCGAGGTAGCTCACGTGCACTGAAGTATGCCCCTACACCCTGAATAAGACTTACAAAACAGGAAGTACACCTTGTGGCCTGTAACCATTAGTTTTAGTGGGCAAAGAGAGCTGAACTAAAAACTGCATAGAAAGCATACCTTTATTTTACCAATTCAGTCACCCACTGATAATTAAGATTTTAAAAATAATATGTATTTTTAGTTGATATTTTTTATTTTATAATATATATTTTAAAAATAATATATTTTTGAGGATCTAACTGGCCATATAGAAATTTATATCTATAATTACTATATTTTTAGTTCCAGAACATATCTTTAATATCCAAGCCATTACATTATTAAAAAAATATTAAAATATTAGTGGTGATTTATGATTTATAATATTATATATGGTAATTGAAAATTTTAGAATAGTGGTTCACTGAGTGACTTATTTATAAAATGTACAATATCTATAAACTCAGTATTAAGTTTGTAAAATAAATTCATAACTTGACTGTTTGGAAAATTATATATATAGCTATAATATTTTTCTTTTATATTTATTTTTAAGAATATAAATAAATTTATTTAATTAAGATTCAATAAAATAGAAGAAACATAATTAACTAGGTTATTTTGTTCTCCACAATAAATGATAGAGCGGGAAAAACAAATATTGAGGAAAAAAAAAACACCACCCTTTATTATTTAATAATAACATATTATTAACGTTTATTGAATTTACCGGCTGTTTAATTACTAAATTTTCTTAATTTAAAACAAATTTATTTTTAACATTTTAGTAATTCAGAGGAGGGGAAATGTCAACTGCACATGTATTATTACATCATAACATTCTCTCAACTGAAGATTGACTTTCCTCCAAATCTAAGGCCGGCCCACCGGTTACCATCCTTGATTTTTATGGGCCTTTCTTGGACCCCAGCAGGGTTATTATGGGCTCACAAACCCATCCACAGTCCAAGATTATATTTTCAACAGTTAGCACATAATACACAACCCTTTTTCTTAAAAATAAAAGAAAAAAATGGAAGAAAAGCACCTGGCTGCCATGTGGTATGTCAGAAGAAAGAAGCAGAAAAGATGGGAAATATGCATATAAGTTGAAACCCTTGAAAGAGAATTGTGTTTGTGTGAATGAGGTTTCTGTCTATACAGACAAATTAATGGTCAATACCCAAACGCTTAGATTTCTAGGATATGACAAATCAAGTTTTATTTTGCTAATTAATGTTCAATCAGTCTTCGAACATTGTTCAAAACTATGGATAAGCGAGATAATACGTTGAAAGAAATATAAATGGTATTATTATTAATTTTATCCCTTCGTATTATAATAGTGGTATAAGTTTTAATTTTATAATTTATTTTGATTTTTTATTATTATTTTAGATATCAGAAAATATTTTGATATTAAATTGATGGAATGTTGATATTGCAAAATAAAACTTAAAGTTATAGTATCATAAAAATACAACAATAAAGATCAAAGTCAACACTACAACAAAAACAAGGCACTTTTTGTATTATTTTTAACATATAAAACTTCAATTTAATCTCTAATTTTTTAATTTTTTAAACTTTGATGGGTGTTGTTTTAATTTTTCATCTTGGTTAAGGTGGTTTTTCCTTTAAACATGCTAGAAAAGATAGATCACAATATGTTAAGTAGTTTTTGAATTGGTTAGGTTTGGAGATTTTATAATAATTGAAAATGAATTTATTAAGGTTCATAAGATTTTTTAAAATGTTTTCAAGTAAAACAAAGTTAAAAATTTGATCTAAAGTTCCAACACTCGAACCTTAACTTTCTGCCACCTTTGATGGTCAGAACATGAACAAGAAGCGATACATTATCTACCTAATCTAGTGACATGTCACTTATTTTATTTAAAATTTTGGTTATTGTTGTTTTGATATATTATGATATTAGCAAAATAGTTATATATATATATATATATATATATATATATTATTTTATTTTATTTTATTTTTTTTGTAATGCTTCAGCCCTTAGATAATGAGAGATTAGAGAGAAATTGGCTGGGAAAAAAAGAAAAGAAGAAAAGAGTTCGGTCAACAACATTCTAGTCATAAAAGAACGATCTTGATTTTAATGGGTTTATTTTGTAGAGAATAGTTTAATAGAAGCGATTTTTTACATTAATCATGCAAAAAAAAAAAGATTATAACCTATTATTTTTAAATTGGCTTAACTTTTTTAAAGTAATTAAATGATATTTTAGGATTGAAAATAAATTTATTAAGATTCATATGATGTTTTATTTATGTTTTTAGGTCAAACAAATAAAAAATTGAGTTTTGAGATCCCGAACCATGACTTTTTTGGCCACCCTTGATATTTGGAATCTGAACAAGCGAAGCATATCTGCCCATGAAACATCACTTGTTTTATTTAAGAAATCGGCGTCCAATGTGTCCTCCATCTATTGCAAACATTTGATGCCTAGCCTTTTTGTTTTAACATTTTTCCTTTTTATTAATTTTGGAATAAAATTCTTTTTATATTAATTTATTAAAATAAAATTTAAGGAATTATCCTATTATGCCAACGTTTTTAAAAACATTAAGGATTTTTATGATAATATTAGCAAATGTTTCGTGAATAATTATGTATTAACCTAATATGCAAAAATTATAAAATAATTTTCTCATTAATACTAAATAATAATAAAATATCTATTTTTCTATTTTTATCATCAACTCTTTATATAATTCTATCATATTTATTATTCTTATATATTTTTCATATAAAGATGTAAAAATTATTGAGTCATTATTTTTTTATTGGAACTTGTTTTTTATCATCAACTTTTTATTTTCTTATTCTTTACAAGGAATTATAATGATATTTTAATTTAAATATTAAATTTGAAATTTATTAATAAATCAAACTAAATTTGGTGGTAACTTATAATATTAGTTTTTTAAGTGAAAAATAATAATAACAAAAAATAACTCTCTCAATAATGATTATATTAATATAAGCGATAAGATAATTATGATAATGATAGTGTTAAAATTTAATGGAGATAATTGTGATGTAAATAACAATAAATATAATTATAATAAAAAAATATAATAGTAATAATAATAATAATAAATCATATTTAAAAAAATTATTATTATTCTTTACAAGGAATTATAAGATATTATTTTAAAAAATAATTATTATTAGATGCTAGAATATTCTAGTAACTGGAGAGCGGTTTTGAGAAGACTCCATCCAATATGAAGTGGTCTCACCAACCTAACAATTAGAGCAGTATGGGCTCTTTTATGCACAAATATATTATTATTGACAATGATGATTGTAATCATGCACGTGATACTTTGATCCTAATCGCTAGAGAGCCTAATCACATACATTGTACCAAATTTAGTGATGTTCTTAACCCGCAAATAGAAATTAAAAAAAAAATTAAAAATTAAAAAAAAAAAAAAAGAGTTTATTTTCTGACCTAATCATCCAAGAAGCTCAGGTTCATTGTACATAACTTAATGGAGGAGGGTCACCTCTCTAGTGGAGATAAAAAAGGTGCATTGATATTCACAATGCTCAGTTATTCAAATCATTGGTGCCTCTATGCGAAATAAAATTACGTTTTGGATTGAACAGTTGCGTTTCGCAGTGGAACACGAAAGGAAAGGCGTAAAAGTCTGGGTCTTGATATGTCCTAGTTTTCACATGCAAAACAAGTTGGATTTTAATCTGTTTTTTTTTTAATTAAAAATTCATATATATTATGGCAAACATATAACCAAAACAAAAAAAACTCATAAAAATTTTAGCATGCATATAAAGTATATATTAAAAGTATCATAAGAGATTGAGATACAATCATAACATACATAATAATCATATAATATATTGCATCCGATATCATGACAGCCACGTACTCTTTCCTGAAAAGAAAAAAAGGTTTTTTCTGTGTGTAATGAGTGGAGAAAAAGAGATATAAATGGGCTTGCGATAACGTGTGATTGTAGGCAGCCAGGTGTGGGTTTGCCACAACTAAATAAGGATTTGTCCTAGACAGATTACGTGGATGGCCTAGCAGATATATTTATGGACCAGTGAGACAAATCTAAGCCCAAAAGGAGGTTTGGTAGCACCAGATCAAAATAACAACGTAAAAGAGCTATAACTTTTTATCCGACCGTTGATGTAGTAGGGCTTGCTACAACAAGTGATTTTAGGCAGTCAGGTGTGAGTTTACCACAGTTAGATGAGAATCTACCCTAAACAAATTATGTGGATAACCTAACATAAACATTTATGGAGTGGTGAGATAGGTTCAGGCCTAAGAAGAGGTCTGGTCTCGTCAGACTATAATAACTGCTCAAAAGTGTCATATCTTTTTTATCCAATCATTAATGTAGTTGGGCTTACGAAAACATGTGATTATGGGTAGCCAGGTGTGGGTTTGCCACAACTAGATGATGATCTACCCTAGATAGATTACATGGATGACCTGACAAATATATTTATGGACCAGTGGGACAGGTCTAGGCCCAAAAAAAGGTTTGGTCGCACCAGATCAGAATAACAGCTCAAAAAAGTTATAACTTTTTATCTAATTATTGATGTAGTCGGGCTTGTGATAATGGGTAGTCAGATATGGGTTTGCCACAACTATATGAGAATTTGCCCCAGATAGATTACATGGATGGCCTAGCAAATATATTTATGGACCAGTGAGACAAGTCTAGCCCTAAGAAGAGGTATGGTCATGCCAGAATATAATAACAGCTCATAAGTGCCATAACTTTTGATCTAATTGTTGATATAATTGGGCTTGCGACAACGGGTGATTCTAGGCAGCCAAGTGTGAGTCTATCATAACTAGATGAGGATCTGCCCCAAACAAATTATGTGTATGGCATAATAGATACATTTATGGACCACTGAGACATGTTTAGGCTAAAAAGAGGCTTGGTCACACCAGACTAAAATAACAGCTCATAAGTGCCCATAACTTTTGATCTAATTATTGATATAATTGGGCTTGCGACAACGGGTGATTTTAGGCAGCCAAGTGTGAGTCTATCATAACTAGACGAGGATCTTCCCCCAACAAATTATGTGTATGAACTAGTAGATATATTTATGGACCAATGGGACAGGTCTAGGCTAAAAGGAGGTCTGGTCACACTAGACTAAAATAATAGCTCAAAATGGCCATAACTTTTGATCAAACCATTGATGTAGGTGAGCTTGTGACAACGAGTGATTCTAGGCAGTTAGGTGTGGGTCTGCCATAACTAGATGATGATTTAACATATACAAATTATGTGGATGACCTAGCAGATACATTTATAAAGCAGTGAGATAGGTCTATGTCCAAGAAGAGGTCTGATCGTACCAAACCAGAATAATAACTCAAAAGAGCCATAACTTTTGATCCAATTGTTGATCTAGTTGGGCTTGCAATAACAGGTGATTCTAGGCAATCAGGTGTAGATCTATCATAACTAGATGAGAATCTGCCCCAGACAGATTACATAGAAGACCTAGCATATCATTTATAGACCAGTGGGACAGATATAAGCCTAATAGGAGGTCTTGTCACACCAGACCAAAATAATGACTTAAAAGGGTCATCTTTTAATCTGACTGTTGGATCGCACTAAATTTTTTACAGAGTTTCCTAAGGTCGTTTTCCTTAAAGTAGCATGGAATTGCTACTCTGATCGTCGGATCTTTTGATTTTTAAAATTTTGCCTCAAGCCCCCGGTTTTGACAGCTTTTATGATTTTCCTTATTATTTTTGGATTTCATGTTTCTTTCCTTTGTAATTTCATATTTTTATTTTGTTTTCTAGTTGAAGTAGGGTTTTTTGGTCTATTTAAGGCTTTGTAAACCTCTTAAAGATGGGAGGACTTAAGGATTATTATTCTAGAGAAAATAAAACTTGCAAACTAGAGGTTCACATTTATAACCCCTTTCGCTCATTAAAATTCATATGTTCTTTCTTTGTTTGTTGTTGTCTTTAGCTTATCAGATCAAAAGTTATGACCCTTTTAAGCTGTTATTCTGGTTTAGCGTGATCAAACCTCCTCTTGAGCCTAAACTTGTCCCACTTGTCCATAAATATATTTGTTAGGCCATATACGTAATATGTCTACGGCAGATCCTCATTTAGTTATGGCAGACCCAAACCTGGCTGCCTAGAATCACCTGTTATCACAAGCCCAACTACACTAAAAGGTCTAAACTTTATAAAAAGTATTTTTCACCTAATATTATAGTCACTAGAAAACTCTAATTGGTTTTCAGAGTTCTATGATAAAGGATTGATTATGCTAAAAAAAAGATACTATCATTCTAAATCATCATACATTAGATAACACACATTAATGCTTGGCTTTTACTCCTAATGGTTTGTCACGTCTAATATACGTGTGGTCTATTTACATGGGTGATAGTAGGTACATTACAATGAGTTAAACCTTAGGTGGATGTTCAAGCCTAATCATTCTAAGGTGATTCATCTTTACCACTCTCAATTATTATCTTGTGATAATACTTAGTGAATTGACATGTCTACAACTAGTAAGTCCTAATCATAACCCGTGACTAATAGTTTATCAAGTCATGTCAATGGGCTTTATGTTGGGCTCATCTTCTATAGCACCTAAGACTCACTCAAAATTTGTTGAATGAAGATTGTATGCCCTATTCTTATCCAAGTAGTGAACTCTATGGATTCGTGTGCTTGGAATGAGATTTAGTGACATAAAGGTCCTTTATGGACTAAATATTGACAATGACCTTTTTGGAATTCATTTGTCATGTTGTGTGCTATTTAACAATCAACTTTTCATATTTCAATTTTTGTTGTCTTTTTACCCCTTATCAGTGTTAGTATACATCAATTCTATGATTCACGTGTGTACATCCATAACAAGTTGACAACTTATTCAATGTCAAGATATTTACATCACACATAAATAAATCAATTTGTCACCTCTAATCAATCCCTAAAAGTATTGACCTTTAAGCATTCATTTATGTTAGAAATCATTGATGGGTGATTGATTGAAAAGGTTTGATGCATTTTAAAAGAAGACTTTAATTTTAACAAGCCAAAATAAAAGATGAACGTGCTGCTCCTAATTAACATTCAAAGTAATGAATTGTTATAAGTTCATTTACTTTAGACATTATAGGTGAATAACATGTTGATAATTGAAAATTTTATTTGAAAATTAAACAAACATGATTGAGAACCAAATGAGAATTTTGTAAAAATTTTGGAATGTCAGCTTTTCCAAGGCTTTTTAATATAGGCCAAAACCTTAATGGGTTTTATAAACAAGCTATTAAACTAAATGTAAATTTATATGTGAGTGTAAGTATTATTCTTTTATAAGAAAAAAAAACACATGAAAAAATAGCACAAATAAAGGACTAAGAACATTAAACATGAGCAAGATGCTAAATTAAATGATTTAACCTAAATACAAAAAAAACCAAAAGGCCTTGAAAACACATACATTTGTAATGCATGCCCATCTACAAAACACATCATTTTAGAAAATAAACACATGAGCAATTCAAATGTTCAAATATGCAACCAATTTCAAAGTTTGTTTAAACCCATAAATTTCATCATGATACATATCTAAATCAACCATAAAAAAAATAATCATTCATAATATATTTAGGATTTGAAGTGGACCTTCAATAATGAATGAGGTGGCTTGGAAAAAGCTGAGAAATATGGTAATGGAGGCTCGTGTTATGTCATGTCATTTTGATTAACACTAGGGAGGCGATGAGAGTGGTTATGTTTGTAAGCTTTACCATTTCCTCATCTTTGTCTTGGTGGTGGAGATGTTAGTCATCGCTATTTAAAAAAGGAGATTGATGATCAAATATTTTTGTCTTTTTTTCTCTTAATGTTGTTTTTTTAGCAACTTGGGTTAAGATACATTGTTGAGCTAGTAGGAGAGAGGTGAAGAGTGGCTATTCCACATGCTACTCCACTTCCCTTTTTTTTCCTCTTAGTACTGTAGGTGTTGGTCACCACCAATGGTGAAAGGAGATCCATGACCTAGAAAGTCTAGTTGTCATGTTATATTTTTTTTCTAATAGATTTTATTCTTGGTGTTTTTTGACAAGAGGAGGCTAGGGAAATTGGCTGGATGATGAGGAGATATAAGATAGAGGTTAGGGTTACTGAGGTGATGGCTGAAATGGTGGTGGTTAGCCAAAATTCGATGAGGAAGAGAAATGACAACGATTTGAGTTAGGTTTTTGTGATGGAAAATACCATAGACTGAACCTATTATTAATGTTCATTGGAACAGTATAATGGTGTTTTTGCCCCTCTACCACATTGAAATCTCTTCACATGACCCGTTTATCATTATTAAATACAGCAGTGATAAGTAATTACTTTTCTATCTTAATTGTATGGTGAAGTAGTCTAAATACCTTTGGAAGAAAAAAAAATTTTAAATATGACATCAAGGGGTATTTTTATATTTTTACAATGGTTTTTTAGCTATTATAATTGAAGTCGAATAGCATATTGGTATTTGCACAAATAGAAAAAAAATAGTAAATAATTAAAATGCATAGTGAAACTATGAAAATACCATTAAAATAAAATAAAAAACCTTAATCACGAGGTCAATGGGTATTTTTGGCTTTTTACAATGGTTTTTTTTTAATTACAAAGTCAGGTTAGGAGCAATTCTGTATTTGACTAAACAAAAAAAGGGTAGGCGCGCGTATACGACATCTAGGGGCATGTGGGAGGCACTTATAACCTTCGAATAGTTTATATAGCACCTCTCGGCATCTAAAAATGTTATTCCAACATATCATTGGAAGCGTGGCCATGTCATTTTCCTATTTGTGAGGCACGTGTATCTATTGGTGGTCTAGTTTGGTGCTGATGGGTCTTTTTTTATTTTCCTTTTTCTCTCTCTACTCCCCAGAAAATTGCAACTTAGTCCTCTTGGTTGTTGGCATTTCAACTTCAATTCTGATTCTTTTAATTTCTAATTTTTTATCCTGATCCTTTTCTAGAAGTTTTATTTGTTTTAAATTTCATCTTTCAATCATAATTTACCAAATATTATATTTCTAATGTGGTCCTAATTCTTTAGAATTCTAATTTTTATCCTTAGCCTTTTTGTAAAAGTTTTAGTGATTTTCAATTTCATCTTTCAATTCAAATTGATAGTATAATATTTTTCAATTTAGTTATTATTGTTTTGATTTCTAATTCTTTTCTTGACCATTATATAAAAAGTTGTTATTATTTTCAATTTCACCATTTAATTACAACATTATTTTTATTTTTATGTCAATTTTGATCCTCATTCTTTTTAAATTTTCTTGTTTTTTTACTAAATTATTATTTTTTAATTCCACCTTTCAATTATATAAAAAATTTATTTTATATTTTAATTTCATTTCTTATTCTTTCAGTTGTTGTTTTTTAAAATCTTTTTGCATTATTAAAATCTCTTTTCAATTTTATCCTTCAACATTTAATTGACTGAGAATTGAACTTCATGGTTTTTTCAAATTAGGTTCTTCAGGTCTAATGACTCAGGTCATGAGTTTTTTTTTAAGAATGGTTTTATAATTATCTTTATTTTTTTATTAGGTTGTTCGAATCTCATGATCTGAGTCACCGATTTAATAGGATATTGAAGGTTGACTTTACTTTGATTATCGGGGTTACAAGTTTATCATTACCATTTTTTATATTATTCTTTTACTTTATTTTGATACTTAACATTATTGTTTTTTACAAAACAAAAAAAAATTTTGGTCTCATTACGGCATCCAGGCTAATTCTCATCTAAAGATTATAAACTAACATAAATCCTCTCACTTGAAAATTTTATATTCAATCTAATTAAATAAAATAAATAAATTTTAACACTGTGTAACTATATTTTTTTCAGATTTGTTCTGTCGGATTAGAATTTTTCATGTGGAGTTATCTAGGTCAGTCTTAATAAAAATATTTGTTTGAATAATAAATTAAAGGATGACATACACAAAAACATTGAAAGTATTTAAATTTGTATGGATGGTCTTTAGACGGAAAACTTGACCTCAAGCTAATTTGTCAATACGGATAATAACTTCCTGCCGTCTCCGTGTAGGCTTGAACCATGACGCACAAGAAGCCAAAACTTGTACCTAGAGATGTTGACCTGATGCACAAGCGGTTATGGGCCGCACGTTAAATTGCAAAAATATGTTTGGTAGAGAGAGGGGCGGCACATGCTAACTTGCTAAGCCACCTATGCATAGGATAATTTTATTTGTACAATTTTAAACTATAATTTTTTTTTTAGTTTAACATGGTGTCTAGGCCAGTTTGGATGTATCTTAACTAATCCCACGGATCCTGAAGTTAACGATCATGCAAGCCTCCAATGATCATCATATAAGTAACCACAGGGCTTGAACCTGAGATTACAGAGGGTGCAAATCTCTTGGTCCCAACCTCTTACCACTGAACCACCACCTAGATGGTTTATAATTTTAGTTTCCTTTTTCCTGGAGTATATGGCTAGGTTACTTTACATAATGTGGGCGGAATAAAAACTTTCATGGACAAAAAAATAACATTGTTGTTTACTAGTTTAAATTTAAATTTTTTTACTTGACTTTTTATTTAGTTTAAGTTTAAATTAAATTATATAAAAATTATTTTAACATGAATTAATCAAGTTGATAAATTCAAAATAAAAAAATCAAAGAATAAAAAAAATGACAAAAAAAATTCAAACATGTGAATCCAATGGCAACCTAGACAATATCAAGATGATTTTAAAAAATATTAAGATGAAAACATATTGGATTAATCCGGATCTATTAGGGTTAACATATTAAACTTATAACCCGAATTATAGACTGCACTATGTTTGATAATATTTTTATTTAATTATATGATAAAACAATATGAAGACCAATTTAAAACAAACAGAATATTAAATGGTAAAATTAAAAAAAATAATAATTGAAAAACTCAACAAAAACCCAAAGTTAAAATATAAAATTGAAAAAAAAAAAGTTTAAGCTAGATGTGCGGGTCTAGGTGACCTAGCGCACTTAAGGCTTAAAAAAGCTTAGGTGTGGGGGGAACTGATCTAGACCTGTGTACAAGGGTCATACTTTTTTTAAAGGGTTGTTGCCCATCCCTTTACTTAAAAAAAAAAAACATATGATTAGTCATCTTTAAGGTGCCAACCTAGAATTTAGTCAACACGGTAATAGTTAAAAATTCGTGGGGTGAGGATTTTTAGCTTGAAAATTAATTTTTTAACCCATTTTTACAAAAAAAAAACTTGTAAACATCATAAAAACCTTCCTAAAGCACTGCTTACTAACCTCAAAATCATCTAAAGAATGAAAATTAATTGAAAATTCAAAACAAACCCAATATAATTTTCCATGCATGTTTATAAAAAACCCCATCACCATAGAACTCTTTTCGTTAAATAGAACCTGTTGACATTAATATTAACAAGTTTCGTCGTCAAAAAATGGTCAAACTAAACACTTTCTCTCTTTTCATCATTTCCAATCGACATTCTCTCTCCTTTCTTGAACTTAAAAACTTAAATGTTAAGAAAATAAACTTTTAAACTAGAATTGAAATTACAAAAATATATAGTTTGTAAAGCAAGAAAAAGGAAAATTCAAGGATGAAAAATAACCTTTCTTTAAATTTTAGATTGGCCATGGATATTTTTTTTTATTTTACACTTTGATCCTTTATTATCGAGCCTTTTCTTTTCTTGATAAATTTTATCAATCTAGTCATGAAATTAGTCATAGAAGGTTGAAATTGAAAAAAGAAATTGAAGGGTAAAAATATTAAGAAAAAAAATTATTATGGATGGCTACTATGTTTTAGCTATTCATTTTAATATATTTTATAATTTTTCTTGTAATTTAATCCATCTAATTTTTAAAAATTTAAATATAAATCACAGCCAATCATTGAATAACATTTTTGTCTATTTGAATATTTTTAATTTTTTTACAAGTTTATTTAGTGATTTTATGAGATATTATAACATATATGAGATACGAATTAGAAAATTGTTGAATGCATACAAGTAAAATGATAACCTGTCTAGGTACATTTTATGAGCTTGTACAGAAAAAATAACATAACGCGTGCATGAGTCATGACTAGGTAATAAAGTGTGGCGACGACTTGCGTGTAAGAAAATCACAAAGAATCTTAGGATTACTATATTTGATGACTTTTCTAAACGAAGAACCAACCAAATCAACGGTCTCCGTTTGCTTACAAACACAAGCATGTCTCCAATAAAAAGAAAAGCCACTTTCTTCTTCGTTTTGTGTTGGTCTAGCTTTTACTCCCATCATCATGACCACCACTACCTTGTACTGTATGCACCCTTTTCATCAATCAAAACCAACGGCGGCAGATCGAGTGCCGGGCCCACAACGGCGACAGAGCCCCTCTAAATCCAAATCAAGGTTTTCAATTCCGGAATATTCAGTGTACCTTCTACCTTTTCAAAAAAAAACAAACAAACATAAACAGTGTCGTATATCAGCATGCTTAATATTGCCGTCAAAATACTATTTATTAAAAATTTACTTTTTTGTTTTAAAATTATTTTTTTAATATTTGTAGATTATTTTGATGTGCTGATATTAAAAATAAATTTTAAATTTTAAAAAATATTATTTTGATATATTTCTAATAAAAAATACTTTGAACAACAATTACTACTACAATGTCAAACACGCTATAAATCTCTTCTCGTTCAAGATCTCGAGTCATTTTAGCTTTTTCATACAAATTCAAGTTGAGATATTCCAAGTTCACTTCATCTGTTCCCTTTTATATAAAAATTTGACAAAACTAAATATGATTTTACTTGATTTTTATTGGTTACAATTTAAGGATTCAACAAAAATAAAATATTAATAATTATTATCACTATTTTCATTAACATTTATATTATTATTTTTTTAAAATTGAGTTTATCACTAATATATACTGTTTATATTCATGTATGTACTTTGTAGGAATTTGAGTAAAATAATTTATGCTTTAGATTTTATTAGCCTTGATAACATTGACTTATTGAATGAATGGAATCGTGAAGAACCTAACCTTTTTAATGGAGAGGATTTAAGTTTGGAGGCTATTTAGGCAACTTTGTTTACTTTGACTTTAGAAAATAAAAACATCTATTTTGATAGTGAGGATAAGCCTACTGGAAATAATAATATGTTTAAATGTCGAGTTGATGACTTTCTTTAAATGTCAAGTCATTCAGTAACCTAACGATTGCTTCCACGGTGATATTGGAAGAGTCACACCAAGATCTTTCTTATTGTTTGACGTGTGAAGGTGCATACATAATAGTTGGGCTTTAGGAAGCTTTTTTCTTCTTTTCTCTCTTTTCTCTCTCATCTCCTCAAAAATCAAGCTAGCCTGCCAAAATTGTAAAGTGTCAAGTCATTTATTTCTTGTATAAAATTTGATCCTTATTCTTTTGATTGCTTTTTATTTTATTTTGAATCCTTTTTTTATTGATTTAGTTTCAATTTCTTCCTTTAGCATTTGATTTCATTTATTTTTTATATTAAATCTGGTCTTCATTATTTGATGCTATTTTTCTATCATTTTCTTAATTGATCGTCTTTTTTAATTTCATCCCTCGATATTTGATTTCATTTCTTTATGTCAAATTTAGTCCTTATTTTTTTTATTTTTTATTGAATTTTTTATTAGTTTCACCCTTCAATATTTTTTTAATTAAGGATTTCACTTCATGATTTTTTTGGGTTTGTCTTTTATAGTGTTAGTCCTGGCCTCATGAACCAAGTCACAAGTTTCGAATATTAGCTCAAGTTGACTTCAATCTTTTTTAGGTCTTTTATTAAAATTAATTTTTTTTTCTCAATTTTATTTTTTAACACTGAGTTGGTTGAGAACTAGATTTCATGAATTTTTTCACTTTTTTTTATAAGATTATCCCAATCTCATGTCTGGGATCACAGGCTTAGCGTGTTAACCCGAGTTGATTTGTTTTTCATTCCTTTTTTTAGATTAATTTTTTTTAGTTCCACCCTTCAACGTTTAGTTGTTTGAGACTTGAGCTTTATTGTTTTATATAGTTTGCTTACTATAAGATTATCCTGACCTCATGACTAAGTCGTCTATTTGGTTGGATGACTAGGGTGGGCTTGTATTGTTTTTTTGATCCTTTTTTATTTCATCTTTTAAGATTTGATTTGTTGGGAATTGAGCTTTATATTGTTTTTTATTTTTCTTTCTAGGGGGATATCACTTTCTCATTTAATTCTTGCTTCTTTTTCAAATAAGATCAAGAAAACTTTTTACAAATATTTGGAGGATATATTTTTGTAATTGGTAAGTGTTTATTTTTTGAGTTGATCATTGTATATATTTTTTAGTTTGGTTTATTTACCATCGTTACCTATTTTTTTTAATTATATTATTAAATTATTTACATTTACTAAACCAAATCGAGTTAATAACTCGAGTTCTGAATCTTTCTTACTTCTTTAAAAATACTAGCACTATCCCAATATTTTTTTTATATTAAGAAACGTTAACTCGGCTCATGGCACAATACACATAACCAATCTAGTTTTTTAACTAATGTATGAATCCAGTAACTCCTATGCATGTACCTATTATCTTCCCTGAACTAACCATCATCTAGGACTTGGACAAGGGATCCTATAGAGGTGATTTGATTATCGTTTCATCTTATTGTCTTTTTACTCACTTAATGTAACCATATCGATATCTTTATCTTCTTTTCACATTTCCTAATATTTTTCATATCTCCAATCTTGTATTTATTGTTTTTATTTATCTAACCCCATTCTCTCTTACTCTCAAAGTCTTCTTAACTCTTATAAAAACATTTTGATTATTTTTCTAGACCCAATAATATTGATTTGAACATGTTTAAAAATTTAAATTTTAAGATAACTCTTCTAAAACTTAGATAAGAACAATTGATGGTGTGATGAGATAACTGTCAACTATGATTAAGGGATTAAATTATAAGTTCTCAAATAAAAGGAATCAAGCTATGATAAAGTTCACAAATTAAGGACTAATGATGAAGCATGCTATCACGCCCTTGATTACAAACAAAATCACAAAACACATGTCTTCGTCAATGGCATTTTGTAGAGAGGGAGGGTATTTTAGGGAATTCGAATATAGATAAAAGGGAGTGGGGTTTGGAAAAGGAAAAGAGTCGAGATGGAACCCTTTGTTATCACGTGCCATGTCGTTTGATGCACTCAGGAAAATGTTTATTTGCTTTCCTTTTATTTATTTGTTTGTTTTTTAGCAAAATTTTGTGTTTAAGTAGTAATATTTATTACACTTTTGTGTCAAATTAATTTTTTAAGTATAAAAAATACTAAAAGGGTGAAAATATTTTTTAACATTGTTATTAAACATAATTAAACAAGTCAATAGACTTAATTTTTTGTCTACCTTGAGTTTCAATTAAATCATATGAGAGTTAGGCCGACTTAAGTAGATTGATTTCATGGGTCTAAATACAACATTAATGACCACTGAAAATATGACTTAACTTTTAAAAAAATTTCAAGATGAGAACCTTTTAAAAAAAAAACTATTGAGACAATGACAGATTGGATCAATTTCAATCCCTCCGCGACTTAGGTCATAGACTCTATCAAGTTTTATAATTTTTAAATAATTTTTTTATATATTTAATCTTATGATAAAAAAATATGCTCACAAAATTGAATACCGATCTAAAAATAAACACTCATTGGAGATCGTTTGATGTAGGTTCTTTGGAGTGTGCCTCGATTAACTTTGCAACTTAAAATTAGAGTTTTAAGTTAACTAGTTTGAATTTTGAATTTAGTCCTACATCTACTTATGAAATTTCAAATTTGTATCACAGAGTTACATGAGTATCAATATGATTAAATTCACTTCCACATAAATAATAGTTCAATTGAAGAAGTAATCAAATAATTAAAATAACTTGAATGTAAAGTAAGCTCAATAACTTAGGAAATAAATACTTATATTCATAAAATGATTCATACTTTGATTACATCGACAAATTGAAACTCCTAAATAATAAAACATTTTTATAGTATTTTTGGTTTATAGAATTGAAATTGCAAGCTTATTAATTACAAATGAAATTATAATCCTACTTGACTATCGTCTATTGTTCTATCACTTACAAAGTTATCGCCTGTAAAATTACTCTCTACAAGCTATTGCCTACTTGATAAACAGATTATGAAGATCTTGTAAACTTAATTGAACAATATATATATATATATATATATATATATATATATATATATATATAAGATTAATGCATATGGATTAAAACAGTAGCGTAATTTAAATAGTACGTGATGTTGTTATACCTGAGAATGATCTTTTAGATCGGATCACAGGTTTCCAGCCGATATACTGATTTTATGAAAAGAACAAAGAAATAAACACAAGCAAATATAAACAGATTTCTGATGCGAATAAACAAGGCAAGACCAACAATGTCAGGATCCTTGATCAAATACAAAGCATACTTAAATGTACAAAAATATAAAATATAGCAAGAATGTAATAATGAAAATAGAATCTTACTTAAATTTGTTATGTAAATCAATACAGGAGATGTTGGTTAAAGAGGAGAATGGATATGGGTTACAGAGGATAGTAAAATCTTCTGAGAAAAAAATGATAGTCTGCCTTTTAAGGATTTAAGAGTCCCCTTTTATAGACGAGTTGACACGGAAGAGGCCAAAATGTCTTTTGAAAGCCTGGAGATTCCTTCAGAACCCATGTGGTATTGCCTGCCATGATTGGGTGACGACAAAATAGAAATTACCCATGTTTTTTGTGGGATTTTTGTTTGTTGTCTTCTTGCCACTGACATTTGATTTGTCTGTTTGTAGCATTAGATAATATTTGTAGAAAAAAACCTAAAACAAATGGGCCTAAAATAAAAGGACTCAAAACAGTTGAGTCGAAAAGATATGGGCTCGAAACAGATGAGCCTTAAAATCCTGAAATACTTTTTTTTAATGTCTCTTAATAGGTGACAGAATGCCAAAACAGTCATCTTCATTATCGTCTCCAAGGAAAATGGTAGGAGATGTCGAGTTAGATGAGTTGGATTGGGATAAGACTGTTTTCGGGACTTGACTTTGTATAATGTCTTGTACTATTTAGAGGTATTCTTCCTCAGTTCTAGCAGAGGCTGCCATTTGAGCCTTCCAGGCTATAAATTTTGATTGAGGATGATGATCAATAATAGGAGCTGTTTGATGTTTTTGTAACCATTCCGTAACAGCTAATTTGGAACTTTTGGATTCGGTTGTAAAGGAATCCCACCATTTGATTTTGAATTTGCGAATAAGTACTGGATGTCCGTTTTGGAGATTATAATCATAGAACCATGAACATACCCATGGAACAAAAAACTTTGTACATAAAATGAGAAGGGAAGGAAACTTCCTTTCTAAAGGAGTTGGTTCAAAATTATTTTTGAAATGGAGGTAATCATTTTCAACCAGAGAATGTTCTTTGAGGTAGTCAACATGACAACCAAAGTAGTCCCACCATTGGAGGAACCAAAGGGGGAGGTTTGTAGTATTCATGGCACTATGGAAGTAGAAAAGCCAAGAATGGCTATGGTTTTGATTTTGTAGGAGGAAGGCATTGAACCATGCCAATTGGTAATCCCAATACGTATAGGAAGTATTTAAGTCCTGGGGATTTGTATGGAAGTTTATGGGGAAGGAGAGAGGTTGATGTAAGGGTTGTCCCCAATCTTTAGGATGGATAACTTTGTGAATGAGGCATGTAGAATATGCCAGTTCAGTGTGATCTGAATGTAGTTTGAAGTGTTTGAACTTGACAGAGTTGGTAATCTCAAGGATTGCGGCATAGTAAGATTGTGGTTTGGCTAAATTCCAAGGTTTGGAGTACCAATTTGGGGGGAAATTTTTGAAGCAGCAATGGAAGGGTTTTCATGATAAAATCCTTCTTTCATAGTTAAAATATTTTGGAAATTAGTTTTCAAAATATATTTGGATTTGGTTTTTGAAAAACTGGTTTGTTGTAAAGAAAGGAGGGGTTTTGAAGCAAAAATGCCTCTTTGAGGTTTTGAAATGGATTTGAAAATACTACCTGTTTGAGATACGGGGTCACAGAAGGCCTTTTGGGACACTTTTTGTAACACCAGAAGTAATTCTAGTGATTTGGATATAGTGTCAACCTAATGTTGAACTGCATCTGTTTGTACCTGTGATGGTTTTGTAGTTTCTTCTTCTTCTTTAATAACTGCCTCATACCAGGATTTGATAGGTTTGGCAGCTAAGATGGCTGAAGACATGAGTTTTGCAGAAGGCTTAGGGCTCTCTGGTTTTGTAGGCTGGGTTTGGGGGGCTTTCTCTTTGTCTTTGGATTTTGCTTTAGGAGGCATCAAGACCTGTTTTGAAGGAATTCTCGGGTTAGAAAATCAGGAATGGAATTTGAATCTCCTTTAATGTAGACAATATTGAAATAAAAAAAATGCTTAAAATAGCTTGTCATTGGGCAAAAATTTGTTTTGAAGCAAGATTTTAGACATCTTTTTGTAAAACTTCTTTTGTAGATTTGCAATCAACATGTAAATTTTTTTTTTGATTTAATAAATCACTTTGAAATTTTGTAATGCAAAAAACAATTGAAAGGATCTCCTTTTTGATAGTGGAGTAATTTTTTTGACAATCATTCCAGTGGACGGATGTGTACTAGAGTATTTGTTCTTTGTTATCTTGTACTTGTTTAAGAATCCCACCATATTCTAGGTTAGAGGCATTGGTCTTAACGATCTTAAGAGTCAACGGGTTAGCTAAATGGAGGAGAGGAATGGTTTGGACCTGTTTCTTAATCTGTTTGAAGAGGTTGGTATGGAGGTCAGACTAAGGGACGAGGTTGGTTTTTAACCTGTTATGTAAATGTTTGGCAAGACGACTAATATTGGGATGGTAGTCTAGAACATAATTAAGACTGCCTGAAAACCTTTGCAATTGGGTTTTGTTAGTAATCTTATAAGAAAATTTATTTGTAAAGGTTAAAGATCTCTCTATTGGTGTTACAATACCTTGGCAGATATAATGGTCTAGGAAACAAACACGGGTTTGAAATAGAGAAATTTTTATTTTGGAAACAACTAAACCATTTTGTTTTGCAGTATGAAAGAATGTATATAGATGTTTGAAATGTTGATCTATAGAATGTGAAAAAATAAGTACATCATCAATGTAAACAATGCAGAATTTTGAATGTGCATTGAAGATGTAATTTATGATGCGTTGAAATTTAGATGGTGCATTCTTTAAGCCAAAATGCATGACATTCCATTCGTATTGGTCAAAAAGAACTGTAAAAACAGTTTTGTATTTATCCTTGCGATCAATTTGGATTTGCCAAAATCTGGATTTCATATCAAATTTAGAAAATATGAATGCAAAATGCAATTTTTGCAACAAATCTTTTTTGTTGGGAATTGGATATCTGATCTATTTTAAAACAAAATTTAAAGGTTTGTAATTGATCACAAGTCTAAGTGTGCCTCTTTCAATTTCAGAGTTTTTATTTACATAAAAGGCTGCACATGACCAGGGTGATCGAGACTTTTGGATAAGACCTTTAAACTCGAGATCGCGGATTTCAAGTCTACAATGTTGTTCTAAATCAACATTTATTTGTATATGTCTTGCTTTTATAGGTATAAGTTTTTCTGAAAAAAGTATCTTCATATGAAAGATCAATGATGTGTTGTTTTCTTTTCTAGAAAGCATTAGGTAAGTCTAAACAGATCTGTTGTTCAATCTTATTTTGTAAATCAATGATTTTCTTTTGTAAATCAATGATTTTCTTTTGTAAATCAGAGTTTTATAATTGTTTGTTAATACGAAAAAAGGAAACACAGTTTTGTAAATCATGTAGATGGAATTGTTTTCCATGAATTAGTGCATTGATATGATAGGTATGTATGGAGCATGCTTTAATCAAGTTCAAATTCCTAGTCTTAAATTTTTCTAAGAATGGGAAAACAAGTTTGATGCTATTGATTTTGGAGATAATACAATTATGATGTGCTTGATATGGAGTGATCATGTCGATAAATGGAGTGCCAAGGATGATGGTATGATTAATATTTTTTGTAACGACAATGTTTTAAGAGAAATGTCTTTGTTGAAAATAGAGGCTTGGGTTTTGCCTGCAATATACAATTTTGAATTGTTAACAACAGAGAGTTTTTCAGAGGTATTTTGTAAAAATTGTTTTGAAACTACGCCTTCTTTGATACAGTTTAAATCTGCACCTACTAGGATTTGGGTAGGAATAGTAACGTAAGTCACATAATTCCTAGAAAAAAAAGAGACCATTAGACAATAGGTAAATGCTATTGAATGATGTAAGTCCTGTTTGAGATTTAAGGCAGTAAATCCATATAACTTGTAGCCTGTTTCCTAGTTTATCTTTCCTATCTATGGATTCAGTTTTCCACAAGACTACTTCTATTTCAGCTTGCTCTAACTCTGAATCTTCTAAAAATAGAAGGATTGTACAAAGTGAAGAGATAATAATTGAAGATTTTACAAAAAACATTGATGATTGGACAATTCCAAAGATTTCTCAAACACAAATTTATCAAAAATCTAAATATGATATTTTCAAAACAGATTTTACTATCAAAACTGAAGAAAGAGATATTCAGCTTACAAAACCTTTTGAAACTATTCAACTCTTTTCTAAAAAATCCTTACAAAAACATCTAGCCCGAAACTATAAATATATCCATGTTGGTCTTGTCCAAGTTGGGATAAAACCCCTTACAAAAGAAGGTTTAAATAGCTCCATTCTAGCTGTCCTCCGAGATGCTAGATTCCAAAACTTCCAAGACTCACTCTTAAGTTCTATTGAGTCTAGCCTTTGCAGTGGCCCGGTATCATTTGACTGTTATCCAAACATAACCATATCCCTCAAAGACAAAATTTTTTTTGCAAAGTATGCTACTACAAATAAAGACCCATAATTATGACATGCTAGAAGGATCAATCCCTGTTGCTCTCATATTCAAAGTTCACTATAAAGTCATATTCTCAGCCTTTGCCAGTAAACACAAATTCCAATCTCAAAAAGGAGAAACAGTCCTTCTACAAACAGATTTATCTCGCTCAAACACTGTTGTTCCAAAAGCAATCAAATGGAAAGATATATCCCTTCTAGAAGATTGGATCCTCGAAGGTGCAACACCACCAGAATTACCCCAACCACCACAACCCAATGTCCAAATTAAAAACATTACCCAGTACACAGATGGCAAAGTCAAATTGTCTTTCCATCGACACTCAACAAGTTCTAGATTCTCAGAAGACTCTTCTACTTCCAGTGCAATAGATTTGGGAAGAATTTCCAAAATCCCTTCTGTTATCAATATCCCTTATCACGCAAAGCCTCCTAGAAAATCTATATCTGATATCCCTTCTACTAGTTTCCAAAATACAGACTATACTACAAATATACCAAAACCTGTTTATACAGACCTTGAACAACCACCTCCTCCAACTTCACTAACCCTTTCAGCTGTTATCGAAAACATCCAAAACGAATTGAATGTTTTGACTTCAGAAAAGCATTTTGTCATAAACAAAACTCTTTTCAGAAGAGATTTTTATGGTGACCATAATTTTGAAAAATGATATTGGTTTTTCCAACACTTCTTTCAATAGAGAAATGATATCCAAAAACAATTTTATGCTTACATTGAGACCCATAAGGTACAAATTTTATTCTTTGATTGGTTTGAATTTCATTATACACTAGCACATCATATTACATATCCATTTGTATCCATTAAACATGCATGTCCAATTACAACCCATTCTAAAACTCCTACATGGAACCTCACCAGTGGACTTACAATTAAGTCTGACCATCCACCTTTGCGTAACATACAACTTACTCATAAAGATCAAACAGTTGATGCAGCTCCATACAAGTTACCCAGAGAGGTAACCCTCACAAATATCAAACATATCATCCAACAAAACAATTTCACAAATACCAACCTCAATACCATAGGTAAACAGCTTACCAGATTGGAAAAACAAATACAAAAGAACCCAGTCCACTTCAAAATTCTGTATTGTTTACATTGACGATGTACTTATTTTTTCACATTCCATAGATCAACATTTCAAATATCTACATACATTCTTTCATACTACAACAGCTAAAAAGGTTGATGAAGTTGGAGGAGATGTTGTGTCCACCCTTATCCTTACCATCTCCTTATATTTTATCGGAGATCCTTCCCATCTAAAAGACAAAAATGCTGAACTTCTCTCCAACCTTCGGTGCAAGAAGCTCAGTGAATTTCAGTGATATAAACATACCTTCCTTACTCGTGTTATGCTTCGAGAAGATTCAAACCAGCCTTTTTGAAAAGAAAAATTTCTTGCAGGCTTACCGATTCTTTTAGAAGAAAAAGTACGAAACAAAATCAAAGATACCTTTACAACCAAAACTATACTATATGACCAGCTTACATACGGTGAACTTGTGAGCTTCACCCAAAAAGAAGGCCTTAAGATCTGTCAGGACCTCAAACTCCAAAAACACCTAAAGTGGAAAATGAAATGTACCAGGCAAGAACTTGGTAGTTTCTGTCACCAGTTTGACCTTTCCACCAAAAAATCCTCCTGTAGTGGAACCTGTTCAAAACCCAAAAACTATTTGAGCAAAAAACCTCCTATAAACGATCAGCCCATAAATACTCGCAACAATTTTACTCCAAACTAGAACAACCTTACTACAAAAAGCCCTACAAAAAATTTACCAAACCCCATAGGAGTATGGTGGGAGAGGTTGTTCTTGAAAAGTATCTGTAGCGGAGGCTCTGATACCAAAATATATCTTTGGATTCTTAAGATCCTTTTTGAAACAGCTCTCCTCCATGTAGCTAACCCGTTAGCTTCTAAGATCGTCGAGACCGATGCCTCTGACCTAAGATATGGTGAGATTCTTAAACAAGTACAAGATAACAAAGAACAAATACTCCAGTACACATCCACCCACTAGAATGATTGTCAAAAAAATTACTCCACTATAAAAAAGGAGATCCTTTCAGTTGTTCTTTGCATTATAAAATTTCAAAGTGATTTATTAAATCAAAAATTTCTTTTATGTGTTGATTGCAAATCTGCAAAAGAAGTTTTACAAAAAGATGTTAAAAATCTTGCTTCAAAACAAATTTTTGCCTGATGGCAAGCTATTTTAAGCATTTTTTATTTCGATATTGTCTACATTAAAGGAGATTCAAATTCCATCCCTAATTTCCTAACCCAAGAATTCTTTCAAAACAGGTCCTGATGCCTCTTAAAGCAAAATCCAAGGACAAAGGGAAAGCCCCCCAAACCCAGCCTACAAAACCAGAGAGCCCCAAGCCTTTTGGAAATTAGTAGAAGGATCTCCGATAAAATATAAGGATATGGTAAGGATAAGGGTGGACACAACATCTTGGATGGTGTTTCTTGTAGTATAGTTTGTATTTTAAAACTAGTAGAAGGGATATCAGATGTAGATTTTCTAGGAGGGTTTGCATGATAAGGGATATTGATAAGAGAAGGGATTTTGGAAATTCTTTCCAAATCTATTGCACTGGAAGTGGAAGAGTCTTCTGAGAATCTGGAACTTGTAGAGTGTCGATGGAAAGACAATTTGACTTTGCCATCTGTGTACTGGGTAATGTTTTTAATTTGGACATTGGGTTGTGGTGGTTGGGGTAATTCTGGTGGTGCTGCACCTTAAAGGATCCAATCTTCTGGAAGGGATATATCTTTCCATTGGATTGCTTTTGGAACAACAGTGTTTGAGCGGGATAAATTTGTTTGTAGAAGGAGTGTTTCTCCCTTTTGAGATTGGAATGAAAGAGAGAAATTTTTTTTTGGAAACAACTAAACCATTTTGTTGTGTAGTATGAAAGAATGTATGTAGATGTTTGAAATGTTGATCTATGGAATGTGAAAAAATAAGTACAACGTCTATGTAAACAATGCAGAATTTTGAAATGGACTGGGTTTTTTTGTATTTGTTTTTCCAATCTGGTAAGCTGTTTACCTATGGTATTGAGGTTGGTATTTGTGAAATTTTTTTGTTGGATGATATGTTTGGTATTTGTGAAGATTTCCTCTCCAGGTAATTTGTATGGAGCTGCATCAACTGTTTGGTCTTTGAGAATAAGTTGTATTTTGTGCAAAGGTGGATGGTCATACTCAATTGGAGGTCCGATAATGAGGTTCCATGTAGGAGTTTTGGAATGGATTGTAATCGGACATGCATATTTAATGGATGCAAATGGATATGTAATATGCTGTGCTGGTGCATAATGAAATTCAAACCAATCAAAGAATAAAATTTGTACCTTATGGGTCTCAATGTAAGCATAAAATTGTTTTTAGATATCTTTTTTCTATTGGAGGAAGTGCTGGAAAAACCAAGATCATTTTTCAAAATTATGGTCACCATAAAAATCTCTTCTGAAAAGAGTTTTGTTTGTGATAAAATGCATTTTTGAAGTCAAAACATTCAGCTCGTTTTGGATATTTTCGGTAACAGCTGAAAAGGTTGGTAAAGTTGGAGGAGATGGTTGCTCAAAGTTTGTATAAACAGGTTTTGGTATATCCTTAGAAGGCGAACTATTATTTTTTTCTCAGAAGATTTTACTCTCCTCTATAACCCATATCCATTCTCCTCTGTAACCAATATCTCCTGTATTGATTTACATTACAAATTTAAGTAAGATTTTATTTTCATTATTTACATTCTTGCTATATTTTATATTTCTGTATATTTAAGTATGCTCTATATTTGATCAAGGATCCTGACATTGTTGGTCTTGCCTTGTTCATTCACATCAGAAATCTGTTTATATTTGCTTGCGTTTATTTCTTTGTTCTTTTCACAAAATTAGTATATTGGTTGGAAACCTGTGACCTGATCTAAAAAATCAGAAAAAATTAGCATAATTTTAATTAAATATCTTTTAGAAGATATTTATGTTAATACATTCAGAAAATCACCTGAAATATATTTAATATTAATAAGAACATGAGTTAATGCATGAGATTTAATGGTTTATATAACACGTTAAAAATTAACTTAGAATTCTACTAGTGGCATAGTGTGTGATAAAACTAGTAATAATTATGACAGCTTTCATCAGGCCTTTCATTGAAGATATTTTCACACAAAACTGATATTATATTTTCCTTGTAATTTTCTACCATTGTGAAATATAATTATATAAAAAAACTTCATACTAAAATTGCAAACTGTTCATGGTAAGAATTTAGGGAGCTGCTTGGCTTATGAGTTTATTAAAAGGCCAAATTTAAAGAGGCTGTCAAAAGTTTTTTGAATACAACAATTCAAACACACAAATATGTTTAAAATTTAATTGAGAAACAATTTAATGTAAGCACACAAAGGCTAATTTTAAAATACAATGAAATAAAAAAATATGCCTATAAAATTATAAAAAAATGACATTTGTTGGAATGATTTTTTTAGAGAATATATATAAAATCCTTGAGGGTACGTAAATGGAAAAGGAGGGATGGATTGATTCATTTATTTTTATTAGCAAATGGTGTTTAACTTATCGTGTAAGGAAGCAAAAGAGGCCAAACAACTCATCATAAGTTTCAACTTTCAAACATGTAAACCACCCCATAGTCAAGAAATGGAAATAAGAAAGAAGGATATATATATATATATATATATATATATATATATATATGTATATATCAAACACGAAAGCAAGAAAGAACAAGAACAGCATGTAGTGAACAGGAGTAGTATTTTTATATAAAGAGTAACATAGGGAGAGATGAGAGATGGGAGGACCCACGTTAACAGTTTAATTCGGCCGCCCGCTTTGTCGTCTCTTTCGTCTCCGTGCACCTCCGTCGCTCTTTTAGTTTTGCTTGTCCCTTTGACCCTCTCTCCCGAGAAGAAGATTTACGTCTCCCCCCCCCTCTCTCTTACACAAAGTCAGTCTCTTTGTTCCCTAATATAAGCTGCAGCTGTATATATATAGTAACAATAAGAGGAATGAGAGAGAGAGAGAGAGAGAGAGAGAGAGAGAGACAGAAGAATTCAAGTGTTTCTAGTGAAAGAAATGCAACAATGAAGAGTTTGGTTTCTTTCAAGTGTTTTTAGCTTCTGGGTTTTATCGTCTTGATATCTTTTCACTTCATTCCCTCATGGCTGGTAGCAATGAAGTCAACCTAAATGAATCCAAGGTGCTCTCTTCATTTCTTAACCATTCCTTTTCCTTCTCCCTTTTTTCTTTCATTTAAATCACCTTCTTTTCAGTATTTATCATTGCTCTAATGAAGATTTTTGGAGCTTAAATTAATGATTCTTCTCCTTCTTCTTCATGGTTTATTTTGATTTTCAAATTGGAAGATGAAGAATTTGACTTCGGTTGGAGTCATTTTAAGAGCTAATTTTGTTGCTGCTGCAATTTCTTCCCATCTGATTCAGTAGTTCATCAAGTTCTTAATTTTCAGCATTAATTATTTCGACGGTGTCTTTTGACAAAAGTCTAATTTTGAAGATTCTTGGAAAAAACTTTCATTTAAGCTCTAATCTGTCTAGTTTCCTTCACATGATTTATTTAGCATTACCAGTATTCAACTACTTCTACCTGTAAGAAAAACCTGACGCGTTCTCTAATATATAAGATGTACATATATGACTGGCTTGGCTCTCAATCAATCCAAGGTCAAAGATCGTGTAAACCTTTAGTTTTTCTATATAAGAAAACGTCTAATTCCTTAAAATCCTATTTTCTTCTTGCAGAGGGTTGTTCCGCTGAACACATGGGTCCTCATTTCCAATTTCAAGCTTGCATATAATCTCCTTCGCCGCCCGGATGGGACCTTTAACCGCGAATTGGCAGAGTTCCTTGAACGAAAGGTCCAGGCCAACACCATCCCAGTTGATGGGGTTTTCTCCTTTGATCATGTTGACAGAACCACGGGCCTCCTTAACCGGGTTTACCAACCTGCCCCTGAAAGTGAGGCGCAATGGGGCATTGTAGATCTTGAAAAGCCCTTGAACACTACGGAGGTTGTTCCAGTCATAATCTTCTTCCATGGTGGAAGCTTTACTCATTCCTCTGCTAATAGTGCTATTTACGACACCTTTTGTCGCCGCCTTGTCAGCGCTTGCAAGGCTGTTGTGGTGTCTGTTAATTATCGTCGATCACCTGAGTATCGATACCCTTGCGCGTATGATGATGGCTGGACGGCTCTTAAGTGGGTTAAATCTAGAACTTGGCTTCAAAGTGGAAAGGATTCTAAGGTTCATGTCTATTTGGCTGGCGATAGTTCAGGTGGTAATATAGCTCACCATGTTGCCGCGAGAGCGGCGGAGGAAGAAATCGATGTGTTGGGTAATATTCTTCTTCACCCAATGTTTGGTGGTCAACAGAGAACAGAATCAGAGAAGATATTAGATGGCAAGTACTTTGTTACAATTCAAGACCGCGACTGGTATTGGAGAGCGTATCTACCTGAAGGAGAAGATAGGGACCATCCAGCATGTAATATATTTGGTCCAAGGGGGAAAAAGCTTGAAGGACTGGAGTTCCCTAAGAGTCTAGTTGTTGTGGCTGGTTTCGATCTTGTTCAAGACTGGCAATTGGCTTATGTTGAAGGACTCCAGAGAGCTGGCCATGAAGTGAAGCTTCTCTATCTAAAACAGGCCACTATAGGGTTCTACTTCCTGCCAAATAATGATCACTTCTATTGTCTCATGGAGGAGATAAAAACGTTTGTGAATTCTAACTGTTAATAGACTACGTAACCTTACCTGCAGGCAGCCATACATAACAGAACCTTGACATTTCGCTTGGGTTATATCTTTTTTACCCCTTCTTCCATTGATGGCGTGTAATCATAAGAATATTGTGTAGCATTACTCCTTATCATGTTACCACTTGGTGGTGGTGACATGAGTTCTGCATCATCGTGAACCAGTTGGCCTTGGTCTGGAGAGAGTACTGCTTATGTCTTCTATCTGGATGGCATAAAAGCAAGGTGTTCAAGAGGACCAGTTCCGGCGGTTAAGAGGATTTGAACTTGGTTTACATGAATCAGCTGAACCACCGAATTCTAAACTTACCCCGAGCAGCTTCCAGCCACAGTACTAGGGGAGGTAGAAGCAAGCATGGGGGTAATTTTTTGTGGTTGATGAAATTGTTTCGGCAATTTATTATATCATATAAGCACTAATTTCTGAACATAGACTTGAACATATCCATCTTGTTAAGAACTTGTATGTTACGCAGGTCTTCTAGAATTATATATTTATAAAATGTCTGCTTGCATTTTAATTTTTACCTATCTATCTATCTATCTATCTATCAATCTTGTTGCTCATCGTTGCTTTCGTTACTCGAACTTTCTAGCCTTGGCAATTTGTTGAACATATGGGAATAGAACAACTTAGATCCGATGTCAGTGCAGATTTTGTAGGGACCTTTGCTAATTATCATTGTTGTCAAAAAAATAAAAGAAAATAAATCACCATTGACCAACGCAAATCAACCTCCACTTTCTTTGTTTCCCATCAAGGATTTTAATCCACAATTTTACTTGGCACAGCGAGAAAAAGAAATCTTCTCCCTCAACCAAATCACCTTGAAAAATTGGCAAACAAGGGCGTGTGGCAATGGCGTGGCACAAAACCCCGTCCACCAAAAAGGGTATCGAAATTCTGGGCAAATGCAGTGATTGGACATAAGGTCTCAATCATGGATATTGGATATCGCAACTTTTCGACGTCAAAACTTGATTATTTCTTGTCAGCTCCTGATGGCACATTGTGGTTGGGCTTTGTTTGGAACTTGGGATAGTAAGCCAGAAAAAAACAGGAATATGGCTTTCGTTTGACAGGAGGAAACTCATCTACCAGTGGTTGGAAATTTTGGATGTATTACGAGGGACCACTTCTAACAATGTATTAAAAAAAAAAAGAGGAAAGAGAGAAAGAAAGAGAAAACACCACTCTCGAAGCCCTCTTTTAGTCTTTACACTCATTTCTCTTGAAAATAATAATAATAAAAAAAATTCAGCTGCCGCGGACTGCTTTAAAATTTCAATGGTAGAAACAAGCTAAAGCTTGGATAAGGACACAGAACCCTGTCTTTAATTGACTTTCTGTGCCTTTGCTTTGAAAATATAATAAGCTCATAGTTGCTTCTGTCAATCCCACCAAAATTTCCCCGCATATATTTTTCCCCCCGCTTTAGTTGCTCAGATTAGCACTGGTTGTCCATTGTCTTTTTATGGACTGTCCATTGTAAATTAGCTGTTTATGTTTTGAAATTATTCTCTAATACGACAAGGCAGAGACATTGACATCAACTTGGGTTTTGTTTAATCATGATTATGGACAAAATCCTTAATTTGTTTTGGTCGGTTGGGCATTAGTCTGTAATAATCTATTGTTGGTGAGTGGTGAGTCATTGGTTGCGGTTTGCGCGTCCACCATTGCCTTGACCCCCCCTTTTTATTTATTTTCATACTCTATTCATATTAACTACTATTACTTCAATTTAATGATGTAAATCAAAGCATGCTTTTGTGCGTGCGTGCGTGCGTGCGTGTGTGTGTGTGTGTGGGTGTCCTGTGTGCTTACTTTTCCGCCCAAGGCCACATTCAGACCACGATAGAGCGACTGTGCAAGTCAATAATTATGCTCATGCAGATCACTACTTGGGTTTTATTATTTGTTACTATTATGACCGAATCAAGTGAGGCTCCTAATTAACTTCTATTTATTCTCATGCGAAGTCGGCTAAGTGTGAAGATTCATCTAATTCGTCGGCGAGCTATGAGATGGATTGTTGAATTACACCACAAGAAAATACTACCCCAGTACTCTTTGTTTATAATTTCATTTGTCTCCATGCCCAGCAAGAACTGGGCGCCAACAAATTCTTCTAAAAGTTATGTTCTTTCCAAAATTGTTGTGGTTTGGAAAGCGTAAAAGGTTGAGCTTGGATAACCGGGACACCTACTAATCAAGTTCCTTTAAAGGGTTGGGAATCTTCCGATACCTAAATCTTAGGTAAGAGATGAAAGCCTTGTGAGGTTGTGTATATGCATGTTTGGTTGCAGAGAATATTCAAATTTAAGTAAGAAGAAAAAAATAAAGTCGTTTTATTTTGGAGTTCAAGACTATTTATATAGCCTTTTGAACTCATGTGGATGTATCTATTGATGCAATGGATGTATCTATTGATGCAATAGAATGATGATCAATGAACTTGCCATGTATACTACGGACTACTTGGAGATAAAAGTCTAAAGTGATAATGGATCACTACAAAATTTGTCATAGTTATATATTTTATAGGTTATAAATTGTTAATGACAATAACTTGACCAACCTCTAAGAACGCGTAATCAAAAAGCATATATATATATAGTGGTTGGTGAAGAGTAAATCATGTTTGACTAGAGAATTCTGCATTCAAATGTAGTAATCAATCCTGGGTGTATTAACCCTGTCTAGAGTTCGGTTAGTCCATGAGATCTTAATAAGTCTTTTATTTGACGGGTGTTGTCATGTTGGGTTCTAAGAACACATCGAGTTCAATTTAAAGGTGAGTGCTTTGGACTTTGTTGGGCCATTTTAAAAGCCCAAATCAATAATCCTTATTTTAAAAGAGCCATGTGCTATGCTAGGTTTTGAATAGAAAACCATATGAATATGAGTTTTATTTGTTTCTTGGATATTTAGGTGAGCTTTGAAACCCATAATGGTTTTGAGCTCGTTTCTCCCCTGAATGTAATTTCAAATATAGGGACTTTAATTATGTCTATAAAGTATGAATTCCATACTTATCAATATATACATACATGCTCTCTCTCTCTCTCTCTTTTCTTCTATATATATATATATATATATATATATATAATTAAAAAATAAAGATAAAAGAATGCATAATAAGGCATAAGAAAACCATGTAAAGATGGATAACAACTTTACATCATCCAAAATAAAAAATGAAAAGGATAATGATTTCTAATAGAAGAGTAAAAAATTGGTTTTTGTACTATATTTTTAAGATTTTAGTTTTTCTTATTAACGAAGTCGAAAATACTTTAATTGAATTTAGGTCTTTTGATGGCTATTTAATGTGCTTAATTTTTTTTAAAGAGTTGAGATGGGTTGTGGTTTGTATTTTCTTGCAAAATAAGTCCTCTATATAGAATAAAAGATTTTTTTGATACCCAAGTTAGTATAGCATGGTAGAAAAATAATGCATGGAAGAAGGAAAGAAAAAAGAATGTGTGTTGTGTCATTACGTGAGCTATATGTCCGGATCTATTATCTTGTGTCCCATACTTGGTTGATATTTATATACCCTTGGATCACATGAATTTACCTTGTAGTGAGTAGGATTGTAAATATTCTATGCATCATACTCATAGAATAATCATGAAGAATAATTACTTTATCATGAATAACCCGACAATTAACTTGTAAAAGAATTTATTCATGGAGGTGCCCACCTTGTGAGATAAAACATTAAGGTAGGTGCCACATTGATAAATTGTAAAGAAGAAATTCAAGCATACACCATACCAATAACTTGTATAAAGAACAATTCAGGATGGTGGTGTTGTACTGGACATGCTTTGAACCTCGTTTGACATATCACATCTAATTTCAGAGTTGCTAACACGAAAATGATTAATGTACTTGCTAGTTTAGGTTAACCACATTTTCTCTATTTCTCTTTGTTTTTTCTTATGCTCCCCCTCTCATCTTGATGGGCATGACTAGGACAAGATTATTGGTCCTGATTGGGTCATCTTCTCTCCTTTTTTTCTTTTCTCTTTTCCCTTTTCTTCCTTTCCTCAGTTGGGCCCTTAGTAGGCTTAATTTAGATGTTCCTCTCTCTCTCTCTCTCTCTCTTCTTTTCTTTTCTTTTCTTTCATTTCCTTCTTTTCTTTTCTCCTAAGTTGAGCCTTTATTAGGTTGCATTTGGGGAATGAGTTGGAGAGTTATTAAAGAAATAGAGATTGAAATAGAAAAATACAAAGAAATAGGTTTATGAGTGTACAACAGGTGCTGATGTGTGCATAAGCCCACCGTCTTCTAACAAAGTGGCGGCGGCTTCTAGCACCCAATGATGGTCTTTCTTGGTGGTGTTGGCTTTGTCTAGGTATCCAACCTTCTTATATGGCGTATATTATTGTTAAAGACATGATGGAGCTTTGACACCTTATTTCTTTTTTTCTTTTCTTTCTCTCATTCTCTTCTTTAATTTTTGCGCCACCTCTCATTCCTTTTCTCTTCCTTTTCTTTTTTTTTCTTCTTTTCTGCCTAGTTAGGCCTTTCTCTTTTCTTCTCTTTTGCTAGACCTAATTGGGCCAAATACATTAGGCTTGGTTGGGCGTCCTCCTCATCTTTCTCCTTTTCCACTTATCTTTTCCTCTTTTCTCTTTTTTCTTCCCCTTTTCCCTTTTTAGCTTGATTGTTCAAGTTGGGCCTATTCGGGCCTCTCTTTTCTCTTCCTTCTTTTATTTTCTTTCTTTCTTCTCCTTGATTTTTCATGCTTTTCCTTCCTTTTATCCCTATTTTCTTTTCCTTCTTCTTTGCTACATAGTGGTCTCTCCCTCTCTTTCTCTACACACATACACACGCACGCTCAATTAGGTATTTTCTTACCTTCATCACTTAGGCTCAATATTTTGGCATGTCAGGACCATCACTTTGCTAAAAATAAAAATAAAATTAATTGATCTAAAATTTTAGTATTAAATTTGTGAGGAGTGCGTGAATAATATCAAGTGTTTCTTTTGCTTGCAATTTTTTTTAAATGATGCTATGCGAAAAAAGAAACGATGGATTAATTATATAGTTAAATTATTGAGAAAGTTTAAGATAAATATACTAATATATTAATTAATAAAAGACATCATAATTAAAACATCAACATCTGAAAAAAATTAAGATAATTCCTAATATTTTAGTTTCTAGAAGTGAAAATTTTTAATATCTAGCATTTTTATTGATTTCTTCATTCTAATGACAAATAACTTTAAGAAATGAATTTCAATCAACAAAAACATTTGAATTAGGTAGGTGTTATTAAAAAATGCTTTTGGGATAAATGGTATGAGTTTTCAAACAAATTTAAAATTTGGATCTTAAAATGGATTTATATTAAACAACAAATGTATTTCATAAATAATGCTTCTAAATGTCATCTTTATTTTGTTGGCATTCTATCATAACCTAATTTTAGGTTTCTCTCAAAATCATCCTTGTACTTTTAAATAAAAAATAAAAATAAAAAAGAACCAGCAACTTGATTGGCAAAGATAGGCTAAAGAGGGATTTAAAAATTGAAATTGAAAGCTCAATTGCATCATTGAAAGACCTAAATGTGAAGAACAATGATTTTAGTAAATATCAGATGAATTTGTATAAAAATTAAGTTTGAAGACTTAATTATATTTTTAATAGTCTAATTTGATTTAATCACAAGCCTAATCAAATGTTTAATTAAGTTTAAGAATTAATTTAGGTCAAATTAAAAAAAATTAATTAAGTGAAAGGACTTAATTAGACTTTTAATAGGTCAAATTAATTTTATTAAGGATTTAATTAGTAAAAAATTAAATTTGAAAGTCTAATCCAGGTTTAATTGAGAAGATCCAAATTTTTAAGGACCAAACTTATTTTTTAAAAACTCAATTGGATGAAATCAAGGGTAAAATTGCAAGAAAATCAGAGTTTGAGGGTCAATTAAGGGTTAAATTAAAGAAATTTAAGACCAAGGACCTTTTTGTAAAAGGTGGGATTGAAGAATTTACAAGTTTGAAGGTTAATTGAGGATGACATTAAAAATATCCAAGATCAAGGACCAAGTTGAAAAATACGCTAAATAAAAGGGTCTTCTTAAAATCTTATAAGGGTAAAATTGAATTAATTCATAAAATTAAAATTCAATTTAGGATTAATTTAATAAATTTAAAGATTAAAAGCTGAAATAAAAAAGAAAAAATTTAGAACTTGCTAATTCAATTTGAAATAGCCATAACGATGCTATTTTATTTAAATGGAAAAATACATTTGCATCAAAACAACAAATGTTTTAGTTCAAAAAAACGTTATTTTAGTCAATATAAAATAAATAAAAAATAAAAAATAAAAGCAAGACAACATATTATCTGAAACAGTATATCATCTTTTTTTTAAAGAACCCGAGAAACCTACTTGTGATGCTACTTTTCAAGCATTTTCCCTCTCTCATCCCCATATTAAACAAGATAAAAAACACACCACCCCGTACATTGACATTGTACCACCTCTTTAGCCTTGTCCCTACCGGTTTGTAGCCCTGTAGCCGCTGCAATAAGTGGCTAAAACCGTTTACCCAGCCAGCCTCAACAACCTGCTTTGGAACCTACCAGGTTGTTGGCTTATGGCTAATGCTTGTGATCAATTTCTAGGCGAGTCAATGGTCATGATTCAAGTTTGGAAAGGATCCAAGCATCTCCTTCACCTCGTATAAATGAGTCCTATAAATGAGGGTGAAATTCAAGTGATAAAAGAGGATGAAAACCGAGGCAAAAGAGAGGGAGAAAAGGAGAGAGAAAAAAAAGCTACCCCGTCCTTGCACCAGAAGAAGAAAAATAAAACCAAACAACCCTTTCCCTTGCAAATAGGTTAAACTAGAAACCATACCCCATACTACTATCGTGATCCATCCCCATCACCATAACTTCATTACAAACTTCCACCCTTGTTCTCCTCTCGCTAGTAGCTCCACCGTGGATCACCAGTGACTCTCGCAGCACCACACCAGCACCTTGTCAACCCTCAAAGTTTCTAGACCAGTGAAGCTCCCCAAGTCATTGTTTTCTTGGTTCAAAGACTGCATTAGCAACTTCAATAGCAGCCCCTCTCGGTTGAACCATCATTGCCATCAAACCTTCACGCCTAGGCCAGGTAATGTCCTTCTTCTCTTGCTTCCTCATGTGATAAGCTTATGCATGTAGGTGTGTGTGCTGTGTAATGATTAAGAGAAAAAAGAAGAAGTGTGTGCAGTGCAGTAGGTGAAAAATGAATGCATGCATTCAAATTTTGCAAGATAATGGCCATCGGGCCGGGTTAGTGAAGAAATGAGGCCAGGCCTCCTGCTTAGCCCAGCCGGTGTGGCTGGAACGAGTTTCATAAAGAAGCCTTTAAATAGTCTACTGAACTAATAAAATCAAGTTGGTATGCCTAACCTGTATGTACGGGCTCGGACTTAGGATCCGGTAAGCTCGTTGAGCTAAACTCAAACTAGACTAAAAAGCACGTTTGGTATGCCCCATTTATACCAAAGGGAAATTTTTTTTTTTTCCAAGGATGTTTTCTGCCTTAAAGTATTTTTCATACTTATAGTTATAGGCTAAGACAAACACGCTTTATTGGCCTCTTTTTTAGAATTAGTTTGTTTTTATTTTAATGTCCAGCTAAACATGTCCAAAATAATTTAAAAAAAAATCTGAAAAATTCAAGGGCTATTTTAAAATTACTTATGGGTCCCTCATGTATTTTTCAATAATTTTACCTAATACATGTTTTAAAAATACAAGTTTTCTCTAAGATTTTGAAAAAAAAATTAAAAAATAAATTTTTTATTTAAAAAATATAAAAATATATCTTTTTTCCAAAGAATTTCACTTAATATTAGACTGTAGACTTGTATTATAAGATACAAACTCAATATTAAAAATACATTTTTTTTTGAAATTTTGAAAAATTCAAAGCTTTTTTCATTTCAAAAACACAAAAAATATGTTTTATTTGTGTGCATACATATAAATTCTAAAATTTCTTCATGCATATTTTTATAAAAAATAAAAAATTGCATTTTTTTATCATGTTTTTTAAAAATACAAAAATGAATATCATAACTAATTTATGATTATCTATTATATTTGATTAAAATTTCAAAAAAATCATAAAATTAAGTTTTTTTAATTAATATTCGGAATATGAACTTTACAACGTAATGCATACTTCCAATATTAAATTAAATGAATTAATAGCAATAAATATTAGGATTTAGTTGTAAACTTTATTATTTGAGAGTATAAAATTATACTGTAAGGTATATCCTTAGATATTAAAGATACAAAATAAGAAATAAATGCGATGCTAAAATTTGGGCCCTAGAATGATTAAGATTTAACTTGATAAGATAGAGACTTTCTCATGAAGAGAGATCTCCCGTAAACCATAAATATACCAACGAATAGAAACATGACCTAGAAAAACAATCAATCAACAATGCAATTTACCATAAATAGGATGAATTGGTGGTGATGTGTCTTTTCTTTTATACAACTAGTCTCCTTACCTAGACTCTTAGAGACCATTAGGTTTCCTAGTAACCTTACTAGGTGGTAACTCCAAAATCATACTTTATGATTTATCCTAACACATCCAAAACTCTCGATCCATGAGAGAGACTTGCCATTCGATGCCATGCACACCACAACAAGATGACAACTCTACTAGAAACTTTTTTGGTTGGACTAAGCTTTGTTGATTGTTTTTTTGTTGTGCCTTATTTATTTTGTTGGTCTGTGTGATTTAATTTTAGCATATATATATATATATATATATATATATTTACATATTTTTTATGCATAAATATATTGGATATGGATTAATACCTTCATGCATCTTAATTTTGAGAATAAACTCAATTCTTGGCTAGGTGGGGGAGTATCGGTCTGCCTCATGACTTTTAGTAGGGGTTCATATTTTGAAACACCTAACTATGAAATAAGAGTTTAATTGGTAATGACGGTTACACTACGCCTTAACAATTTCTTGTAAATTCTTATACTACTTTCAGGAGAGGTAGTTACTAGGCAGATAAACCCTTTTAAGATTAGGTAGTAAGGCTACCACTCATGTAATGACTAAAACCTACCCTTAGGATGTTGACTCCCTGATAATTCGTTATGTATCAAGGAAATCCTAATAAAAAATCCTAAACTCTACAGGATTTATTCGAGCTAAGACCATGACTTTCATGACCATTTTTTAGTACAACTAAAAATCAAAGATGATACAATTGGTTAAGGGGGACTGCCTAAGGACCAAGGTTGGGGAATTATCGAGCATGATCAAAATACATTGCTTAGTGAATAACATGGAGAAGCTTGTGTCAATCTTGGGATATATGAACGAGACCCTTTCTAAAAGAAGGTATGAGAGAATTGCTCATTTGGTGAGGCTTCCAATATAGATTTCTACAATCAAGGTCCTGTTGCATTTCTAGGACCCGAGTTACAGATGCTTTACTTTTAGAGATATCAACATGACCCCTATTATCAAGGAATATGCTCAAATCCTAAATTTCCCAAATGACCCTCATAAGGTGTATTTCAGACAAAGAATTGGGGACATGACTATCAAAGTCACCAAATTACTGCACCTAGACCAAGTTGACCAATATAGGACAATTAATGAGGGGTTTCAGTGGAAGCCCATTGAAGCTAAGCTGAAGGCAAATAAAGATAGGGGAAAGTTAAAAGAAGAGAGATAACAATCGATCGCTTTTTCCATATTTGGGTCGGTCATGTTTCCTTCAGAAGTTGCTAGGATCATCAATGTCAAAGCCACCAATGACTTTGTTGAATATGAATGAACAATGAATAACCATACTACAACTGTCTTGGCTGAAACTTTCCTGTTAATAAACCACTAGAGGCTACATAGAAAGGGAGCGATATGATGCTGTATTCCATTATTGTTCCTGTAGATAGCAAGTCATTTGGAAACCCTAAGAAAGGCTTTCGATATTTTTTTTATGGTTTAACATGAAGTCCCTTAAGTTAGCTATGAGTAAGAATTGGAGTAACATGGATGAAAGGGTCTGGGTAAAAAAAATACCAAGTTATCTGACACGATCAAAGAGTTGATATCTTAACCCAGCAAGACCGGGGTCGAACCACAGGGAGGTGAACTATATAAATTATAATAATAATAATAATAATAACAATAACAATAACAACAACAATAATAAGAATAATAAGAACAACAACAACAACAACAACAACAACAACAATAATAAGAATAATAAGAACAACAACAACAACAACAACAACAACAACAACAACAATGATGATGATTTAAAAAGGACTTTGAGATATAAGATTATTAAAGAAGATTAAACAATGATAAAAACAAATGTCAAGGTTAGAGGGTTCACTAATAGTATTAGAGATAAGTAAAATATAAACTCTTTATAAATTATCAACATGATCATATTAATCATCTTATTTACATAATACCATACTTACAAATTTTATCAAGTATTCATGATGCTAACTTATGTTGACAACAAATCAAGTTTCTCTCATAATAACGATGTTGGCCGAAAACTATGAAGGTTCAAGTATTTGATATACCAAGTGTTATACAACACAAATCTAGATTAACCATTTAACAAGCAAGGCATTAAGGATTGATAAGATAAAAAAGATAAGGCATGTTAATAGCAAATTGTTTAGGATTTAAGCATTGAAGTCCATGTTGAGTTCATATTATACTTATTCTAACACCATTAGTGAAACCTTGTCACCTTGACATAATTAACTTAGCTAGACATAATAAAGAAGAAGAACATAAATAAACAAGATAAGAACATAGTTAACTAAGTATAGTAAAGGAAATGAAAAGCATAAACAAGAGATTAATGAAAATAAAAATTAAGCATTACAACATTAAAGAGAGAGCAAGAACATGATCTTGATCTTAGAACCAAGATTGCTAAATGAATGGCAAATGCCTCCTTTTATAGACTAAATTCAGAACTATTCATTTGGTAATTGATTATTGATGTAGTGGCCAACTATTGATTTAGTGGACTTGGTGGACAGCAGCACTCAAGCACTTTGGCTGGATGAAATGACATTGATCCATTCAGAATTTGGCAGAGTGTTCTTCATGAAAGTTGTTGGCAATCATCTTATCTTTCCACCCATATAATTTCAGAGCATTTGGATCACTAGAGCTTGCGATATGGCTAAAATACTGAGTAGTGCTGTTGGTGGACGTGGTGGACAGACCTCAAGCTCTTGTCTGGATGAAATGTCATTGTTACCATCAGAATTTGAGCAAATCTTCTTCATGAAAGTTGTTGGAAATTGTCTTTTCCTTCTACCCACCAAAGTTCACATCATTTGGCCTTCTAAAACCCTAGATATGGGTAAACTTCTAAGCAGTGTTTGGGCTGGATTATAAGACAGATTCCGACTTCTTTTTTGTGACCAAACTTTGAATTTAAAAATGGCAGATTTGGGTCTTACAGTACTCATGAACATTGTAGGACTATTTCTTAGCTTTCAATCCATATAAATTAAGCTTAAATCCAAGATCTACAGCTCCAGATATGACCCAATAACTGAACAGTGTTCCAATTTGAATTGAATCGGCATCTCCTTTCTAAGCTTAGCCGTTTCTTTGTCCTTTTACTTTCAATAGTTAATCACATCAATAAATCCTTTGAATTGTGAGATATGCCTACATTTAAAATGAACATTTACTATAAATTAAAGCTATCTTATATTATCAAATTTGTTATTATAAAACATGCTCTAGTTAAGGAGTTATTGATACTTCAAGTGCAAAATGATGATATAAAACCTTGATAAAAATGCACTTTTAAGTACTAATCATTATCCCTTATAGTAACTTTGAGTGGAAAGCCCCTTGAGTAAAGAATTCCTCTTATATCATGAGTTATGAAGACAAGGCATGAGTCTTATTGATTGGGTTATCTAGTTACATTGGCTATTTACCCTAATTGGTTGCTAGACAGTTTGGAGGGATTTAACATATGTTATGGACTTGGGGTTTAGCCAAGTACATTAGGTTATTTAAGAATTCTAATTTTTTGGTTGAATTAAAGGCTATCAAACATGATTGGAAGCAACTCATTCTAGTCCACACAGATGACCATGAAGAATCCTCAATTAGCCCTAATTATTTAGTTTAGAGAAATAATGGATTGTCTAGGTTATTTAAAGGTTTGAGAATACAAGGCACAATGGTGGTTAGCAAAGTTGGACCATCTATCACTAGGGAAAAAAAAAGGGTTAGTAATGAAGAGGAGTTGCGAGATGAGCTAAATAAGTTGAGAATTAAGATAAGTAATAGAAAGAGTTAGTAGAATTTCTTAGAAAACTAGCTATTGAAAGAAGGAAAGATGAATGTCCTTTTGAACTAGCAGTTAAGAGAAAAGGATGAACAGATAGCCATACTAATATAAGACTTGGAATGGGGAAAGAATGATCAAATGACGATTAGTGAATGGCAAGGCATAACCAAGAAGTATGAGAAAATTGCATAGGGAATCTAGGAGCAGTTGAAGGAAATAATGGCCAAGTACGATGATTTGATGAACAAGCATGTGATGCTGGAAAAAGAACTAGGTACTCTAAAAAGCATCTCTAAAAGTGAAGCAAATGTTGATGAAGAACTAATTACTTCTTTTAAAAAAGGAAAGGGACAGTAATATAAAGAGGTTGGAAGTTGAGAAAGAAAAGAACATGTTGGCCAATCATAACATTGAGGAAGAAAGAAGCTTAAGAGTTCAATATAAAAGCCAAGATAATGATAAAAGAGAAGCTAGAAGTGCAGCCAAATCAGACATGAGAGAGGACTAAGATATAACAAAAGTCCTGAGAGAACAGGTCTCTATAGTCCAGTCCGAGCTAGAAATCCAGGAGGAGGAACTGAAGAAGCTGAAAGAGTAGTATTAAGAAACTGATGGAGAGCTGAGCGAGCTGAGATAGATGTTTGAAGAATAACAAGATCACATCAGTAGATTCAATGTACAGATGAACATGAAGATAACTGAGTTTGACATTAAACAAAAAGAACTTTAGAGGGCTAAAAACTAGGTCCGACAGCTTGAACAGATAGTCTAGATGTTAAATAGGAACAACAAGTCACTAGCTGCAAGCAATAATGCGCTGCTCCATGACAGTATTGTATTCCATTACAAGATTGAGTAGACAAACATGTTGATTGATATGGTGGCTCGAAAAGCAAATGAACTGCAAGTAAAAGCCTCTTTAATCAGCGTAATAGTGCCATCAAATACAAGTAGAATTTATATGAAGTTTCAAATTTTATCCAAAATGTAGCCAACATGAGGATTGCTTTTGAGAATGAGTAGAGATATATAGGAGTCTTATCCCCGTAAGTAAAAACTTGTATGAACTATTTGCTTTTGATGAATGAAAAGGGCTTAGACCTATTTTTAATATTGTATTTTCCAATGTTTATAGAACTCATTTGAGACAGGGATTTGAGAAGGATCTTAATATATTCGTCAGACTATGGGTTATATCTATATTTAACAAGGAAGTCATGCATTAGCTCTTTAAATAGGCTAATCCATATTCGATATACATAGACATATACTTGCATCCATAAACATACATATACTCATGCTTTGGGGTTTTAAATGTCATGTTTGCATATTCAGGTTGAATCATAGATCTCTAGAAAGCCCAAACCCGCAAAGTTTATAACACCTGACTTCGATAAAGAAACATGGAAGATGAAGAACACGCTCACTGTGATGCCCACTTCTAAAAGGAGTTGGATTCCCTGAAGATTAACATGGCTCGTATTACTATCTTGCTTGTAAAAACGCTAAAAAAATCTCTGGTGAAGGCCTGTTCAATCGACCTGTGACCTTCGCTTAAACTCAAGCAAAAATTCAGCCTAAAAAAAGGATGGGTGGACGAGGTTAGGAACCCCAATGCAATACATTGTTTGCACATTCAACAACACCTGTAACAACCATGACATCCATAGATGTATTCGCCATTGAATCCCATAAGACAAAATCTTTTGAGGATATTGTTTATGATAAGATAACAACGTTAGAAGCAAGAGTAAAGGCTATCAAGGGTGTGGACTTTTAGGATCCTGTATAAGCCGCAAAGATGTGTCTAATTCTGAACATGATTATACCAAAAAAAGTTTCATGTATTAGTGTTTATAAAGAATACCAGAACTCAGTGCCTTGCCACTCATCTCAAGTATTATTGCAATAAGATGGTTGAAGTCGTGCATACCAAAAAAATATTGATGCACTTATTTTAGGACAGTTTGAGTGGGGCAACACTAAGCTAGTATATGAGGCTAGATAACACAAAGATTCGGAGATGGAAAGTCCTAGTGGATGCTTTCATCAAGCAGCATAAGTACAATATGGATTGTCGTGCCCTCCTTGAGGAGGCGCGATGTCATGGTGACATTTTCTAAGTGGTGTCCTGGAATGATCTTTGGTTGGATAAAGGAGTCGCCACTTAGTATTATGGTTACTAGAAACCCTAACTACTATTTTAGAAATTCTAGGTAAGTGACTGATTGCATAAAATGAATGTAGGGTGCTTTGTTTATTTTTTTTGTTTGCTATGGTTTGATGATGTTTCTATTTCTATCAGTCTACTATGATGGGTTTACTACGATGAACAAATCCTAGTTTTCTAAGTCAAGAACTTGGTCTAAAATAGTGAAATGTCCTCAATTATCATTAAGGGTTTTTTCAGGATAAACTTGTAATGTTTTGCTATCGTGTCATTACAAATAATATTTAAGAGAACATTCATTGTAGTTTTTTTTATCCTTATATTATGAGTGAATGAATTGTATTATTCATAATAATATTTTAGATATTAACCTTATACAGATTTTTTATCCTTATATTTAAGGTAGTAATAATAGATTATTATTTCTGATAATATTTTGGATATCAACTCCTTTTAGGTTTTTTTATTCTTATATTACAAGTGAATAATATATTCTTCTTGCCAACAATAAATTTTTAATATTTTTGAAATATAGGCCTAAATCCTTTAGAATTTTACAAACTTGTTGTAAAATTCAAGAATTTTTTTTTTTAAAATGCCAAAATATTTATATATATATTTTTAAAATGCTTATATAATTTTAAGGATTTTTGGCCATATGCAAGAAAAAAAGATTTTTTTTTATTTTTAAAAATTTTTTAGGCTTTGTTTTGTAAAAACCCATTTTTCTTTATAATAAAACAGTTGAACACAGGTGTAAAGAGTTTTTTGCCAAACACACCCTTAAACCAAAAAAACCTTTAGAAAAAACTTAGCCAACCAAACAAGGCCTTGGCCATTTGACTCGATTTTAACTTGACCAAGTTGACCTGAAATCCTTGGTTCAACCATAAATTAAACCAAAGATTTAGGTTTGACTCGAAAACAAACCAGAAACAAAAACAAATTAAACATAAAAAAACACAAAACTCAAAATTTCTTGGTCAAATCAGATCAAATACAAAAAAAAAAAACAAAGAACACAAAGAACATTCAAACGTATTCCAGCAACATGAACAATAATTCATACCAGATTTCATGGAATCAAAAGCACATAAAGGTTGGAGATCATTAATGGATCAAGAATTATAGGTGTTCATTCACTTCGATTATATTAAATCTTGACAATTTAGCCACTAAAGGTTTCATTTTGAAACCAAAACCCTAAGAAATTTTTTCTAAAATTCATGTTATAAATGCAAACTAAGCCTAGATTATTGGCTAACAATATCATGTGAAGATGCAGATGCAGATGCAAAAAAATGAAACAAAACAAGTCAAAATCACATAGATAAGGCAATGCTCCTAGGAAGAACATGAAGAATATTTAAACTTGAACCCAATAACGTGAAACCCAACCCAGAATAGATACGATCGAACCAAGGCTATAAATATGTTGAAAATCATGTAAGGATAAATAATCTAACATTCATTCGCTTTGATTATCAAAGAATCAATATGATTTTGTCAAAACGGGTTTTGGTTCAAAACCAAAACCTTGGAATTAAAACCCCCCAAAACTTGTTATTGATGCAAATAAACCCTAAATTATTAATTATTAAAGTACAACAAAGTGTTTAATGCAAACGAATGGACCAAAACTAGTCCAAATCGTAGAGCTAAAGCAATATTCTTTTCAAGAACACAAAGAACACTACCTTAGAAAACCTAGCCACTGCTTAGAAACTCAACCACTATTAGGCCTAAAAAACTGGCATTTTAGGCCTTTAAACACACTGCTTTTAGTTCTCACAAACCACATTACCATAACTAAACATGTCTGAATAAAGAAAACTAATAAATAAAATCAAAACATTTGAATTATGCAAGAAGTTCCAAACTTCAAAACTACCAACTTAAAACAACCTATATATTCAACAATGTGGGATTCAAAATACAAAAACCATTTTATTTTATAAAAATTAGTCACAAAAATATTGTCTTGGCATCTAGTAGCATCAACAGTAACTCCAAGTAAGATTTAAACAATAATGACAACATTTTACATACTAATCGAAACCAAAATCACAATCACAATCAACACGATCCAAAAAAATATATTTGGAAACATCATTAAACATGCATGAACAAGCTAAAGATGTGCCTCATGAACATCATCTCCTAGTCTAAGTGAAGGTTTTATACTCTCCAAGCTCTAAAAATGGCTGCTGCCTTTTCTTTTCCAAACTTGTTACTTTCTCTCCAAGTTGAGGATATCTGGTGCTAGGATCTTGAACCTTCATACTTAAGGTTCATTTTTCAATAATATTATGTCCCTTTTCTCTCTTTCCCCCCTTTTCTACCTTGATTTTCAAGGGGTATTTATAGGTTTTCAAGCTAGGTTTTCCTTATGGATTTAATCAAAGATTGATTCTCATTCATCAAAACTTGGCACTCTGATCAAAATGAAAGAGTTTTGGGTACATTTTAAAGTTGTGAACTCTGTACCCATGTTGGTTTTATAATGGTGGTTTTGCAAAAAAACTTGGTTTTGAGATTTTGGTGGTTTTCCTAAACTAGAAGACCAAGATGCCTGTTTTTAACCTTTTGATCTTAAAAGAATTGTGGCCAACCTTTGATAAGAGCACACTAAAAAGGCTTAAAGTGTGAACATGTGAAAAGATCAGTGGTTTTGTGAAAGGAGTTTCATAGCCATTGATGACTGAGTTACCCACTTTTAAGGCTTTGTTGGACCAACTCCGACATCATCATCATTAAAGATCACTTGAAGTTGATAGAGAGGGTGCACACCTTTTGTTTGGATCCAACCTCTCTTGATTTGAAGACCTGCAACCTTATGTTCATTTATCTGAAAAAGCCAACTTGATCAACCTAGAATATAAAAATATTGTGATGGCTAATTAGGGACAAGGTGTTATTAAGTTCGTTAAACAAAATGAGATGTAAATGTTTTATGGGAGTAGCTGATCAACTCAACTTTTTTCTCCTACTCTAAATTGTTAGTTTAATATGCCCTGTAGCTAATTGGTTGGTTACACATGGTATTATTATATTCATATAAATAAATATTTATTATTAATAACCCTTTGCCCATAACTCAGATACTAAGAGCAATGATCGAGCCAATGCCAGGTGCCTCGGCCCCGACAATCCTAATAGCTCTAGCAGTACAAACAGCTTCAGTTGCCACAACAAAAGCTGATAGTTTGGTCACATTAGTGTGGATTGTAAAAAGCATGAGAGAACTTGGGTGTGAGCCTTTTTTAGGTGAACCAGAGTTCTTGAAGGAGTTGTGTATTACCAAAAGAGCCAACAAACTAAAAGGCCACAAAATAGTAAGTATGAGTGAAGTTGTATCTGCTGTTGTTCAAAAGAATATGCCTTTGAAGCAAAAAGACCCAGGTGCGTTTACTATCTTATGTGTTATTGGTAATGCTAGTTTTAAAAAGGCCTTATGCGATTTAGGTGCATCCATTAGTGTTATGCCTAAACATGTTTATGATTCTCTTAGTTTGAAGCCTTTGAATAAAACTAGTATTGTAATACAACTTGTGGATCGTAGTTTTGTTTATCCACTTGGTGTGATAGAAGATGTCCTAGTCAAGATTGATCGTTTGGTTATTCCATGTGATTTTTATATTCTTGATATGGAACGTGATTCTTATGATTCATTAAACAACACTCCTATATTGTTTGGGAGACCATTCTTGAAAGCTATCAATACAAAAATTAATTGTGGTAAGGATACTTTGTCCTTGGAAGTAGGATATGAAAAGATTGAATTTAATTTTCATGATGCAATGAGATATCCCTACAACAATGTTTATTCTATCACATGATATGACCAAGTTGATAAGTGTGTGCAACAAGTTTTTGATTATGATTGTGAGGATGGATTAAGTGTGGCTTTGAGTTATGACTATGATTTTACTGAGATAGAAAAGATGGAGAGGCACATATGTTTTCCAAAAAAATATGCAAGAATCAGCATTGACTTTGCAAGCTTTGCAAACCATTCCCCTTGGTAATGTCTTTGTTGATTTAATATTTTCACATGAAAAGTTGTTGTCATCTATTTTACAGGCCCCCAAGTTAGAATTGAAACCGTTGCCTAATAATTTGAAGTATGTATTCATTGGCGACAACAATACACTTCTCGTTATCATAGCAAAAGGTTTGACAAGTGTGTAAGAGGAAAAACTTGTGAAGTTGTTAAGCAATCACAAAACAACCATTGGGTGGACTTTAGTCGACATCAACAACATTAGTCCCTCGATGTGTATGTATCACATACTATTGGAGGACAATGCAAAACCAACGAGAGAAATGCAAAGAAGGTTGAATCCGCCTGTGATGTAGGTAGTGAAAGCTAAAATTTCAAATCGAGAAATCAAGTCCATTTTGGAGAAAACAGTGCAACTTAATCGGCGAGATTGGAGTCTATGACTTGATGATGCACTTTGGGCTTGTCAGATTGCTTACAAATCACCTATAGGAATGTCACCTTATAAGATGATTTATAGGAAAACATGCCATCTATCAGTGGAGCTCGAACACGAAGCTTTTTGGGCCATTAAACAATGTAACATGGATTATGATGCTGTTGGGATTGCAAGAAAGTTGCAAGAGTTGAAAGAGATTCGAAATGATGCTTATGAGAATGCAAGGATTTACAAAGAAAATACCAAGAGTCTTCATAACTGAATGCTTACAAGAAAGGAGTTTCTTGTTGGAGACAAAGTCCTTTATCATTCGCGTTTGAAACGTTTTCCTGAAAAGTTGCACTTTCGTTGGATTGGACCCTTTGTTGTTTCTAATGTTTTTCCGCATGGGGTAGTTGAAATTACAAGTTTAGAAACAAACAAATTGCTTAAGGTCAATGAACATCACTTGAAACCTTTTTATGAAGGTTGGACGACATAACTCATCACTTCTGTGGAGTTAGCTGAACCAATCTATGAAAAATGAGCATGTCACATGTTGAGCCAATGACATAAAACAAAAGCGCTTACTGGGAGGCAACCCAACATAAAAAGAAAAAAAATCAGATTTGCTTTCTTTTTCCTTTATCTTTTATTTTTCACATTTTACTTTATTTTTGTCATTCTCTTATATTCCCTTTCTTTTATTTCAACAATGAGGACAATGTTGTGTCTAAAGTGTGGAGGTATTGAGAGAATTTTGGTTTTCTTTGCTGTGTCAAAAAAAAATCTATGTTTGATCCTTTTTGAACTCCCATTGGTTTATGAGAATATGAGTATTATGTATGAGAATTAGTTGAGATAGATGAAGATATAAATCGAATGAATAAGTGTGCATGCAAGTTTTAATGTTTAATTGGTTTAGAGATTGACTTTGAAAACATGCCATGTTAACTTTATAGTGTTATACCAATGCAAGCTTTTGAGTCGTCAACATTATATTCTTTGATTGTGCATTCTTTCAATGACATGTATCTCTATAACTTGCTTCATATCTTGTTGAGATTACATTCACATTACATATGTACATGAAAATGATAAAGGCATTAGGAATTTTAATCACTTGAGCCAAAAAGTCAACCTTAAGCATATTATCCTTAGTGAGCCTTTTTTTAGCTTGTTTATTTTTTCTTTGCTTTACCCATGTGTAAAGCTGCACTTTTTATATGTTTTCCTTTTCCCCTGGCCAAGGATTAGTAGAGCATATACTTGCTGATATCTCAAGGGTTATGATTAGAAATTATGTGAAAAGAAAAAAAGGTGAAAGAAAAAAAAAGAGAAAGATAACAAAAAAGAAAATGAAAAAAGAGAAGAAAAAGAAAAGTGTTCCATTGTGTTCGTAGTTCTTAAAATTTTATGGTAATGGAGCTTGAAATCAAATGAAGTTAATTATTAGTTCTTAAAGATGGAAACTTTACGTGTTTTGATGAAATATCTTGTTTGAAAAATAAATTTTTTTTAATGCTCTACTTCCTTTGATTAAGCCTTTTCTTTTCATTTCTTTTACCTCACCTTAGCCTTAGCCCCATTACAATCGAAAAGTAAGACCTTTTGATTCATGCATTGTTTGTAATATGTTAGTAATGGATATGAGATTGAAGAGCAAGCTTATGGTAGAACATATTCATTGATTGAATTTGAGAGATTTAAACACATAAGCCCTAAACACGTAAGTATTGGAGTGTATATCAATGAGAGGACCTATCACTTTGGCATAACATAGATTTCATTTAAATCCCAATGATCAATTGAGTTTCGAAGTTTACATGTAAATAAATTCATGAAAATTTGTACTCTTTATCCTTCTTGATTGTATTCTTGTTTATAATGCATATATTCTTGGACATTGATGGGAGATTAGGAGATTAGTCATAGTGATTTAATTTAATTTATTTTCAATTTGATTTTATCTATCCTTTCTCGACGACGAGCAAGAGCTAAGTGTGAGGGTATTTGATGCAACCATATTATTTGATAGTTTCACCTATAATTAACTAGTGTTTTGCCTATATTTATAAATAAAATGTTTTGATATTCTTTATTTTATGTTTTGAAGGCACTTTTGGATGAAAGCTGCAAAAAAGAGTAAATTGGAGGTAATTAGCAAATTTGACCTTCAGTTGATGTTTTATGCAGAGCGTGAGCTCTAGAGGTCAAAATGAAGTAATTCTAGTGGCATTAGAAATATAACTTCCATACATTTATGGAAATCTAAGGTAAGAAAAATAAAAAGAAAGAGCATGGAAATCGCAGCCTTCAAAGTCAAATCTCGTAATCTGACAGTGTTGACCTTCGTCCATTTCGACCTGAATATCTTGAGCTACATAAGTCCATTTAAAACTCAATTTTATTGGATTTTTGACTCTAAGACCTATCAATGTACCAAATTGAAGCAAAAAACAATGTAACGCCTGGCGATCTCGTAAGCATTTAGAATTAATTTCCTATAATTTAGTACGTAAAAATACAAGTATTTTTTTCTTTATTTATTTTACATTGTAAAGAAATTTCTACCAAAATTTCGGCAGAGTCTCCCCTATACCAGGAGGTCCCAAGTTATCAACAACTCATCCTATACATATCTCATGTTCATTCCATCATCAACGCATATCTATATCGCATTGCGACCACAATTATTATTAATCATAATATATTGAAAATCCAGGGATTCATTTCGAACATATAATTTACAGCACAAACTAATAGTAATAAACTTGATTAATAACATTAATATTACAAGCATAAGATTCTGAAGGTCTCTAAGATTAAGATAAAGGAACACTAACATTGTTCTTGTCATATAATTATCTAAAGAAAAAACAACAACAATAATTTCATCCCAGGTTGCTAACCCCAAGTCATTCAAAAGAATTGGAAATGCTAATTCCCTAATTCATACAAAAGAACTTGACACCTAGGACACTATTCCTGACGGGAATGAGAAAGACCTGCAACATCAAAATAAGAGAATAATTATATTAAATAAATAAAATACAACCAGATAATGGAGGGTCACTACTACATGTAACTACGCATATGTGTACCCACTCGATAGGGCATAATCATAGTTGATTCGCAAAAGAAGATCCTTTACTACATCTAATGCCTATCCTTCCACAACCTACTTATGGTTTTCTTTTCGATTATTACACATTAACTTTTGTCCGATTTACCCTTTTTCTTATCCGCTCCAAATTCTGAGGCAGTCGCTGTCGACACTAATAACTCCTATTAGTGTCATTAGTCATCCTTACCCGGATAGATTAATCAATTCCTTATCAATGCTGGCACCAACTTAATCGATCGATGCCATTAAGCTATTTCCAACTCGAAATAGTCAATCAATTGCTCTCCATCACACTTGGAGATGTTCCCGAAAATGCCGATGCCAAGTTCTCTTGACACCATTAACTTCCTCCTTAGGAAGTTAACCAAGTTATTATGGGCTTGCCGTTACAAACATTATTCATCAATCAACTTCAATATTCATTATATTTCCATCAAGGTCATGCCGATGTTAACATTATATGTTAGCATCATTAGCTGCCCCTATTTGGGGTCGGCTAATCAAATCCATAGGCAGTCATTTTCTTTTTTATATACATAATATAGACCCATATCTGAACTCTAAATCCCGGAGTCTATGACCAAAATTTAGATTTCAAATCCATGTCCATTTCACCGTATCTTTCCTTTCTTTAGTCATATTCACTGGGTGGACATATTCATATAATAATATTATTTCTCCTGCTTGTAGGCAACATTCACATTGTAATAACGTTTCTTGCTCATTGGCAACGTTCACACAATAATAATATTTCTCGTACTTATTGTTAACTTTAACGTAACAATAATTATACTGTCCATAGGCAATGTTCATATAGCAATATTTCTCATGATACACAATAGTACAAAATACGCATAATGTCTATCACATACTAGCATTACAAGAATTTAAACAATTTAAAGAAGCAAGGGGCAACCCTTACCTTGAACTCCTATTGTACTTGCACGTGAGAAGTCAGGTCCCACTCTGTATGCTTCTCCTACATTCCAGTAGAACATCTTGAATTAGTACTCAAACCCCTTTCTGATTCATTCATCACATCTATTATTTCATATGCCCAATTAGTTTCAAAAACAAGTTCATGAACAAACTATTTTTATTCATCACTTTAATTCATTAAATCAACATCAATTCTTGCTAATATTAAATGTCTAACCAACTCTTTCTTCTACCTTGGGCCGAATATAGGCCTTATTTCTACAATAAATCCTTTTGTGTTTATTCAAGATAGCATTATCAATTCTCATCTATATTGGCATGATATAATATGTTCCACATATTTCAAGTCAAATAGTATTACCAAACATATTACATGTTCATCAAATTGATCAAATTTGTTTTGCTAGAAACTATTCATTAAGCACAACAACCACATGAAAGAACTTCCTTCCTTGATATGGCTACTTACTAACAATTCTTGGTCAAAACTTCCTAAACACTCACGTTAAATTTTCTTTTATTCAATACTAAGCATTGCTGAGCCTGTCAAATGCCTTAGACCATAACCCTTCCCATATTGTTTTCTTTTTATCGAACATGCTTAAGTGAATTATAATGAATTTCTTCAATTCCTTTCATTATCCACTCTAAGCAACATTACCTCACCTAAACATTTTCATATGTATATGATCATTAATAATTGTCTATCTAGAGATGTTCACATTACGTATATAATTTCATTTGTGCCTCTTGCATATATCGTTTAGATGAATGCAAGAGAACACTTTGCTATAAATTTGTAAGAGAGGGGGCTGCTAGTGGCTGTTTTGGCCGGCAGTAATGGGAGAGGTCAAGTCACCCCTTTTCTCCCAACCTCTTATACTCCCTCATAAATGAAGTTAGGTCTTGTTTGGTTTGGTTCAAATTATGTTTTTTTTTTTTTGCATTTAAGGCCAGTTCTTTACATTCATTTTGGGTAAATAATCCAAAATTTGTAACGTTCATTTCGACTTCCACAATATTTTTAAATTTATTTATGGAGCTTATTCTCTCCTTTACATATTGCATTATTATTATTTCTACTATTTATTCATTTCTTTTCATATTGAGTCTCCATTACTCATCGAGGTCTTTTTTTTCTTTTTTTTCTACGATCCTATGTTTATGCGGGGGTTTTTCTTTTTCTTTTTTTTTTATCCTATGTTTATGAAGGAGTTTACAAACAATCTCATATGAGGGAGATATGATTTTTCTAAGATGACAAATGAATTCTGCCAGCAAACAGGTTTTGTGAGGAAACGAGTCCAAATTACGTCTCGAAGCATCCAAACTGACATCCAAGTTTTTATTTTAGCAATTTTGCTTCTCTAAATCAAATCTTGAAGATTTCATGTAAGGCTATTTCTCCTTTTTTAGGAAAATAGTTACTGAAGTACTTAAATGTAAACTCTTTACTTAAGAGAGGACTATTTTGTAAAATAAAGACTAGGGTTTCTTAGGGTATAAAAAGAAAGAGAGAGGGAAAAGAGAAGAAGAGAGGGGGACGACCAGAAGAGAGGAACACAAATCCTTTCTCCCATAAACCTAAATTCATGCATTCTTCTTTCTTTTTGGTTAGTTGTTCAATAAACATGTAAGGCTAAACTCTTTTTCTTGGTAGCAAGGACATAGAAACCTTCGGATTTCAAGAATTGTGAGATCTAGTTTACCTTTTCTTTTCAGTTTATATGATGAATGAATATGTTTGTTCTCTTATGCTTATTTCCTATGATTGTTTATTTTAATTGCTAGAGCAGACTCTAAGTTATTATTGTGAACAATCTATTGCTAAGTTTGCTATTAAAACCGAAATTGTGGTATATAAAATTGTGAAGCAACTGAGATTAATAATTGTGGTGGATCCAGATTAGTAATCTTAGGGAGAACATTTGATTGATCAAATCAAACATGGACTGCAGACAGTTATGTTGTCTTAATTAATCAACTCATCTAGTTCTTAAGGCTTCCATTGAATTAAATTACTAGTGCGGAGACTATGGTTGTTTGATAGTTAATATTAGTTATACATCGGATCTGTTAACTAATCAACATAAGAAAAGATAGATATTTAGAGTATAAATTGATATCTCATTTCTATGATCAGTTCTGATTTCTATAGAAGGATGTTTACTTACAACCAAGTTTTTTTTTTGATAAATTTCAGTTTTATTTAATTTTTGCTTGATTGTTTGATTCTGTCATAGTCTAGATAATCACAAACCAAACCCCCCAATTGCATAATATATAGCTTAAAAATCTAACTTAAACCTTCCTCGTGGGATCAACCCCTTGCTTGCTCTATAATATTTTGTGTGTTGTGTTTTAAGTTAGGATAATTAATTTGTGCGACCTCGACATCACAACACACCCTTTCTCTTATCTTACAAACTTCCAGATCTTTATGTTGAGCTTCTAGTACTCTGTCTTAGTGTGTTGACCTCACTCTTAACTGAGTCATTAATGACTCGTCCGGTCCCGCCTCTACTTGGGCATATATCTTTCTTAATTCTAGTAATTCATTTTTCATCTCAATCCTCCCACTGAGCATCCACTATCTTGACCTTACAACTAAGAGCATCTGCAACTACATTTGCTCTCCTTGGATGGTAATCGATTACACAATCATAATCCTTTATCAATTCAACTTAGTGTCTTTGTCGTATAATTAATTCATTCTGTGTCGTCAGATACCTCAAACTCTTATGATCCGTGAATATTTGAACCCGAGACCCATATAAATAGTGCCTCTATACTCTTAAGGTAAATACTACATTGGCTAATTCTAAATCATGCACCAGGTAATTGATCTTGTGAGGCTTTAACTGTCTTGAGGCATAAACAATTACTTTATCGTGTTGCATCAATATGCACCCTAGTCCTTTCTTCAATGCATCACTATAGACCATCAATCCTTTTGTTCCTGATGGGAGTGTTAACACTAGAGCAGTAGTGAGTCTCTTTTTCAATTCTTGAAAGCTTTCTTCGCATTTCGTAGTCCATTCCTACTTTTTCTCTTTCCAAGTCAAATAAGTCATAAGAATAGCTATGGTAGAAAATCCCTCGATAAATCTTCGATAGTAGCCTACTAACCCAAAGAAACTATGAATTTTAGAAATATTGGTAGGTCTTTCCCATTTCAATATTGCTTTAACTTTTCTAGGATCCATTAATATTCCTTCAGCTAATATAATGTGTCATAGAAAAATCAATTCCTTCAGCTAGAACTCGCACTTGCTAAGTTTGGCATATAGTTGATGCTCCCTTAAGGTCATTAATACTTGCCTCAAATGTTGTTCATGCTCCAAGTATGACTTTGAATAAACTAGGATGTCATCTATGAATACCACCACAAACTTGTCCAAGTATGGTCGAAAGACCCTATTCATCAAGACAATAAACACTGTTGGTGTATTTGTTATCCCAAATGACATTACTAAGAACTCGTAATGTCTTTAATGCGGTTTTTGCTACATTCAGTTCCTTAATCCTCAACTGATAGTATCTCAACCTCAGATCTATCTTCGAAAACACTTTAGCCCCTTTTAGCTAATCAAACAAATCATCTATCCACGAAAGTGAATATTTGTTCTTTATTTTTACCCTATTCGACTGCTTGTAATCTATACAAAGTCTAAGGATCCCATCTTTTTTCCTCACAAACAGCACAAGAGCTCCCCAAGGTGAATTACTCGGACGTATGAACCCTTTATTTAGTAATTCTTGTAGTTGAATCTTTAGTTCTACCAACTCAGCTGGAGCCATCCTATATGGTGACTGGGCTATCGGAGACGTAACAGGCAGTACATCAATAGTGACATCTACTTCTCTCTCTAGGGAACTCCCGACAATTCATCCAGAAATACATTAGGAAATTCCCTCACTATTGGAATATTGGACACTTGAATATCTCCCTTTTGGTCTCTAAGACATAGGCAAGATAAGCCTCACATTCTTTTTTATCATTTTCCTAGCGGCCATAGCTGAGATAATACAGTTTCAGATGACATTTCTCTCCCCCCTAAACACTATCTTTCTATCATCAAGCCCTTAAAGAGTTATTGTTTTTGTGAAACAGTTCATTTGAGCCCTATTCATACTTAGCCAGTCCATTCCTAAGATAACATCAAAATCATATAATTCTAGTGGTAATAGATCTACTTTTAACTCACATCCACTTATATTAATGAGTGTGTGGCACCCGAATCAAACAATACATGAACATATAAAGAATTTAATTGTAATGTACCTGTCACTACCTCAGAAGGGGCTGGTCTCCTTCCATGTCATGTAGTATACTCTACCCTGGGTCCAGGCCCCCTGTATTCTATCACCATAGGCATGAGTTCGGCCTTTACTGCCGCTGGCCCCTGACAAAACCTGTTTGGCTGGTCTGTTCATGGTGCCAGACTGTTACTAACTTTGAGCCTGTTGCTGATTTTGGATGATTTCAATTCTGCAGGGACAATTTCTTTGGAAGTGCCCTTAACCCCCGCAATAATAACACCCTCGGCCTAAGTGTGGGCAGTTTCTCCATCTGTGCTCCCCTTGGCAGATATAAGTATATAACACCGCCCTAATGTTGTAGAACAATCCCCTAGTTGCCTTTGCCCATATTAAATACATAAAATATAAGTGATCGTTCATTGTTCTGATGCTCCTCTAGAAAAATTTCCCTTGAAGTTCGGTTATCCTCCTGTCGACCCCACTTCAGTAGTTTGAGTTGATGTACCTCCTACCTTTTTTATATTGACTGTACTGTCTTTTCCTCTCTCTTTTTTAGAAATGGGGGTCTGCTAAAGGTGTACTTTGTATCCTTCCATTTACTTAGACCATGCTGGCATTGTTGACCCTCTTTCATACAAACTTATAGGGCCTCTACTACTTCAATAAGGTCTCTAGTTGTCTCAAACTTAAATGCAATCAAGCCTTATCTCAGCTCTTGTCGCAATTCATCCCTCAACCTTTCCACCATATGTTTCTCACTAGGGACATAATGTGAGGCAAATATGGAGAGGTCATGGAACCTCCTTTCATAATCAAGTACAGACATGTCTCCCTATCTCAGGGCCAGAAACTCTTGCTCAATTTTTTGATGACAGGAGGAGTAAAATTGATGTTCAAACTGCGCTTTAAACTCAATCCAAGTCCAGGAGACTACGGGTCTCCTCAACCTCACTGTATCCCACCAAGATCGTGCCCTATCAAAAAGCAAATGAGTGGCACAATTCACTCACAAGTCCTTTATTACATGCATCTGATCCAGGGTATCCTCAATTGTGTGAAGCCACTTACCTGCTATCTCGGCCTCTAGTTTGCCTAAAAAGGGCTCACACCCAAGTTCTCTCATGATTTTTACAATCTGCACTAATGTGACCATTAGAGCTGCTTGTACTGCTGGAGCTATTGAGATTGTTGGGGCCAAGGCACTAGGCATTGCCTTAATCATTGCTCTCACTATCTAAATTAAGAACAAAGGGTCAGCATGTAGTGTAGGGACCGCTGCAGATGTTGATGCTATGGCTGGGGGTACAACTCTCTGTCTCTGCTAGTCTGAACCATCAAATTGTAACCCCTCAGTCTGTCTCAATTCAGTGTCACGATGAAGTCTAATCGACTCTCCCAATCTCAACTGTTGAGGCTCTAGTGGCACATGAGAAGCAATATCCTCTAATAGATCCTCTCATTGCCTCTCTACAAACCCTTCTCTTTCCACTGCACCCTTCCTCATGCGAACCATCCTGATACAAGTCAAAAATTTATTAAACTCTTTTTTTTCCACTTCTAAACCCAGGTTAGGGCTCTGATATATATATATATATATATATATATATATATATATATATATATATATATATATATATATATATATATATCAATGGTTAGATACAATAATGGCAATGACGAGCCGAATAGTAGTCCGTTTAACAGCAGGATTGAAGGTTTTTGAGTAGTCGATACCTTCATGTTGAGTGAATCCTCACACAACCAAGCACGCCATCAACTCGACATTTGATTATGTAAACCCAACGGCTGCTAACAACATTCATGAAAGGTTCAAACAGAACCAAGAACCAGTGCTATTGGCATGTAACGCTGCAATTTCAAATCTCATAGTAGATTGCCAGCACAAAAACCGATTAGCATCTTTGAAATTTAAAGGTTTGTGATCAGAGGAACATGTTACTCGTGAGTGTGGCTGCAGCGGAGAGGCAAAAACAGAGCTCAGGTTGGCAGACCTATGTTATCGGGACGTAGCACCATATGGTGTTGGCAAGAAACCACAAACGCAGTAAACCTGACTCGTATGGGCTGCTATAGGAGTAAGTAGCTGGAGAGATCAACACACAAATCTAAAGCTGGTGGAGACTGAGTAGGACACTATAAGGAAGATGAGGGACCAAACGGTTAACCAGATGGCTCAGCAGAGGGCTTAATAAAGGGCACAACAAACCCAGTGGTTGTGATGTCCGGAGCTACAGATACTGAACCTGCAAAATGATCATTAAACATAGTTGCAACCGGTGGTAAGGGGAACCTGCAAAATGGTGTTTTTATTGTTGGGTAGTGTGATGGGAAGTGTGTTAAGGCAGAAAGATGGGAGGGAGAGGCTGGTTATGGGTTAGAGATAGGTATGGAATGGAAAAGGCTGTTCATGAAAACAGACATGACGGGAGATGTAGACACAGAAGACAAGTCGAGACAGCGATAGCCTAGATGACATGAGCTATATCCTAGAAAAACACATGGAGTAGAATAAAAATCTAACTTATGAGCATTATATGGTCGAAGAAAAGGGAAACAAAGACATCTGAAAATGCGCAAGAAACTATAATTAGATGTTTGATGAAACAGACATTCAAAAGAAGATTTGTTTTGTAAGACCGATGTTGGCATACAATTAATAAGATAAACTAATGTTTTAAATGCATAATTCCAAAATTTTAGATGTGCTTTACAATGCCCAAGTAATGTGAGACCAATTTCAACGATATGATAGCGATGACGCTCAATAATACCATTTTGTTCATACGTGTGTGGTCATATTATGCAAAATGATGTGAAATGATGAATACCAACAGTTTTGAATAAGGAATTTAATTTATGATATTTACTACCCAGTCAGTTTGAACCGATTTTATTTTGCAAGAGAATTGTCGTTCCACCAAGACTTGAAATTGGTGAAACACAATAGATTTTGCACCATGAGGATAAAACCAAATAAGTTTTGTGTGCGCATCCACAAAAATCACAAAATATCAAAAACCATCAGAAGATAAAATAGGGGTAGAGCCCCAAACATTATTAAAAATTAATTTAAATGAAGCAGATGTTTTGTGACCTGTATGTCCTAATAACAAACGCGATGATTTTTCTAATGGACATGCTGGACAGTGAAAATTTAAAGGACATGATGTATAAATGACCTTTTTATTTGACGCTAAGAGACTCAGAACCCAAGAGCTTAGGTGACCAAGTCGACGATACCAAACATTAACATAAGTGGATAAGCTAGTAGACAGCTTGAGGCAGAAACATGGTAAAAGACTCTGAAAGGACATAGAGGCCATCTTTGCTGTGACCGAAAAGTAGAACTGTCTTGGTTATGAAATCTTTAAAATGGAAAACAAATAAGAGTCATTTTTAATTTGCAGTACATACAATATATTAGACAAAGTAAAGACTTGTTTAAGGGTATGTAAGATATTATAGGTTGTATTAGATATGACAAGTCCCTTACCATCACCAACATGGAATTGATCATTACCAAGATATGTTTTTGCATGTGTCATACTGGTAATATTTGGAGTAACATGCTGATTTGCGCCGATGTCAAGAAACCAAGTGACAGAATTTGCTACTGCTGAAGCGTCACTGAAGGAGAGATTAGCCGATGCTTGATTCCTATGGTGCACAAGTTATGAGCACTGCAATGCGGAATGTCCAAATATGATGTAAAGCTGACACTTCAGCTGACACCCCTACTAACCAGCATTGGATCTATTTCTTTGCCAGTTTGGAAGGTGTTGCTGCCAGTTTCCACGGTGTTATTGCTAGTTAAGCTCGTTGTTTCCTCCTCTGAAATTGTTGCCACCATACTGGGTAGAGGAGAGGTGCATGTTACACCAACCATTACTTCTTCCTCTACCCAACTAGAAGGAAGAACTATTGCCATTAAATCCTAAAAATGCCAATTGGGCAGCAAAGGTAGAAGGATGCTATGTTGGCGTTAGCAGCGGTGCAGCCATGAGATTGTATTGAAATGAACTTCAATGTCAAAATTCATGAGTGGATAGATGGCTATGGAGCTTAGAATACAACAGAGGGTCAACTTTTGTTGACAAACTTGTAATAAGATTAGGAAAGTCACTGCAGAGACCCTAAGAGACATATAAATTGAAGTCTATAAGGGATATGGGGCGACCTGTGACATCGAGTTCATCAAAGAACCCCTTAGCTTTCTATAGATAGGTAATGACAGAATCATCACCATGGAAAAGTTCCTGAAGACAACCATGTAATTACATGATTCGAGAGTTTGACAGAGATGCAAGAACATGTTTTAGTGTGCTCCATACACTTACAGATGTTGGGCAATCAACCACAAGATGGAGCACGTCTATGGATAGAGAAGAGAGGAGGGAGTTGAGAATGAGTTGATCTTATTGTTTCCATGCCAAAAAGGCTTGGGAAAAACCAAAACTGTTGGTTGTTGTAGTGGTAGAAACATCATTATGCGAATAAGGACATACCATCAAGCCATAGAAAAAGGAGAAGACACCTTAACCAATCAGATATGGCTTCATCTGCATGTGTCAAAACAGATAATTGGTGTTGGTAAGCTTAAGGTAGATGACTTGTTGTGTGTTCGAAAGTGGGATGGTGACTGTTTTTGCGGAAAAAGCTGTTGCAGCAGTCATAGATGCATTGTTTGCAAAGACCAGCACATCTAAGGAAGAAGTAGGAGAGGAAAAGTTGTCATTGTTCTTAGTTGTGGCAACAGTAGAAGGATCTATAAGGGAGGCTAGATAAATTGGAAAATTATTGATGGAGAAATAAACGGCACCAGAGTCTAACAGGATTGTTCTATTTTCTTGCAAGAGTGTAGTAGCCTTGAATATTGCAGTGAGAGATGGCTTACTAGCTGAGAAAGATGCTACATGAGGAAGAAAATATCACAGGGAAGAAGAGACTGTTGAGGACGCAACAATGCAGTGTCAAAAAATTGCACCAAAAACCTGCAGAAGAGGGAGGCATCAATTAAGAAAAAAAACAAAAAAGAATTTGTTCTGCGGAAGAGGCAGCCTTGAATCTGTTCTAGATGTTTCAAGCTCTAATACCATGTTGAAACAAGGTTTACAATTAATTTAGGAGGCTTACACAATGCAGTAACCATCTCTTATATTTATATGATTAGAGCAGCATACAATAGTTACTGTGTAGCGCACTGCGTAGTATAATACTATACAAGGAAAATACAATATTTTTCTAAATTACAATACATTCCATAATAGTGAGAACCATAACCTATGCCATCTTTCAGGTTTCTAACTCTCATAATCTGTGTCAAGTTCGAGAAAATTAACTGTCTCAATTATAACTAGGAATTGATCGAAACAATTCCATCTTGCAGGTTGTGGTTGTTGCCTTAAGTACAATCATAGTAGATAAAATTGGAAGAAAGCCTCTTTTACTGTTTAAGTTTTCACTTTAAGCTATAAAACATTCCTCAGACCAGTCACCCCTTCACATTTTGAAGTTATGTTCTCTTGGGATTCGTGGTTTCTGCTTCAGGATTAGCCCTTCTATTTGAAGGTTATAGTAGAACTATAACTATTCATGGTACTGTCCTTTTTTCCCCTCAAAATATTAATATTAATATTAATATTAATATAGAGATAACTTGTGTGTGTGAAAAAGGTTAATGAATTAGCACTCAAGTCAGATCCCTTTCTCACTGTAACTGGCATATTGGTAAGCCTACAGGTAGCTTTCTCAAACTATATCAATGTCAAAAAAACAATGAAAGAAAGAAAATCCCATTACCTTGTTATCTCTGATAATTACTCTTTGAGTTTAGCTACATATAGGATCATTTGCAGCAGGAGTTGGTCCAGTTCCTTTGGTTTTGATGTCAGAGGTAATCAGATTCTTCGTCTAAGATAATAACCCCATCTCCATATTGGATACCCCAAATACATTAACTTTTTGTTGTAGATATTTCTTATAATATTAAAGGAGTTGCTAGAAGCATGGCAACACTAGTGAACTGGTTTGGTGCATGGACAATTTCCTTCACCTTCAATTTCCTATTGTTCTAGAGCTCCTATGGTAAATACATCTACAGTTTTTTTTTTTCAAACGTAATTTGACATTAACAAAATAGAGCAAGCAAAGCTGGAAACCAAGTAGAAAAGAGGGAAAACCAGAAAGTAAGAGCTATGTTTTCTTGGGATAAGTAAAAAAGAAAAAGAAAAAAGATGTGCGAACCAAAATCTGAGTTATTCAAGTGTTGTTTTCTGATACCTTTAAAGTCTTTATGCTGCAATCAATGCAATGACCATAGAGTTTGTGGCATTTCTTGCGCGAGAAACAAGAGGGAGAACCCTAGAACAAATTCTAGTAGACATTAACACTTGGTGACGTTTAGTATGAGGTTAAAAAAATAGGAATAATTATTGCAAAAGTAACAATTATAAAAATAATATATGTGGATGTAAATATTAGTTTTCATATATGTTTGGTGTATTTATAAATTGAATGTTGAAAGAGAAAGAAAGTAATTAAATTATTAGTAATGGTTAGTGAGAAACAATTATAAATTAATTTGATGTATAGTTTGAAATGAAAAAAAAAAGATATTATTGATTGGAAGGGTAAATTTTAATATAAAAAAATCCAACCGAACGGTTGTTAAATGTCACAAGGAAACTCTCTCCATGAGACATTGATGTCCAAACTCTTTTAAAAAAAAATTCTAAGTTATATTGTTAATTTTTTTAGCGAAAAACAATGGGCAGAGAACTCTTGACAAATTCAGTAAACCTGGTTCACCAGGTTAATCCTAAAACTTCTCAATCTGATTATTTATTTAACTCGAATTTAAAATTAAATCATACAGAGTTGTCAAAATATAAATTAGTTGATTTTACAAATTTAAAGACAACTCAATTAACTAATAAGAGCATTGATCAATTTAAAAAGACCAAGATAATATTTTTTTTTGTTTTAATATTGAATAGTGATATATTGGGTCATACTTTGTCAATTTATATTAACTTTGAAATTCAAAATTTGGGTCCTAGACACAACCGGAATGCACTAATGTCTCTTTTTTTTTTCTTTTCCCTTATTCTTTCACTAGTTGGGCATTTTTTGGACTTGGATTGAATGAAATTTAGTATTAAATTGAAGTATTATTAGAAAATAAAGGGCTAAATTAAAACAAGTGAGCTTGGACTCCAGTGAAATGAGATTTAGGACTTCATTGAAGAGTTATTATATAATAATAAAATAAAATTGAATAAAGAGGATAAAAAAGGTTTAGCGCTTGCAATGCATGCGTCAAAGTACAAGGAGAGTCACCACATTGAGATGGCGTGTGCACCTTTCTTTAGCCTCTAAAGGCAATTTTCCTTGGTATCAGTGGAATCACTGCAATAGAGACAAACCCAATGACATTTTCTCTGACTATGTGAAAATGCCACAACGAGCAAATGAAAAAAAAATATCAAGGTCAATTGCAAAATAAATCAACATGGAAGAATTAAATAAATAAATAAAAAAGTAGCATGGCAAAAAATAAAAAAAAGAGCAAATGCACTATTGCGATGTCGCGGTCGCACAAATTAATTACCCTAGCTTCAAACACAACACACAAGATAGTATAGAGCAAGTAAGGGGTCGATCCCACGAGGAAGTTCAAGTCAGATTTTTATGCTAGATGATATGCAATTTGGGGGGGTTTGGACGTTATCTAGGCTAAAGCAAAAGAAAACAGAAAACTATCAAACGAAATTTAATTAAATCAGAAAATTATCAAGAGAACAAACCTTGGTCACAAGCACACATCCACTTACAGAAATCAGAACCGATCATGGAAACGAAACATCAATTTATATTCTGAATATTTATCTCTTCTTAACATTGGTTAGTTAACGGATCCGCCGTATAACTAACCCTAACCATTAAACAACTACAGTGTCCGCACTAGTAATTTAATTTAATGGCAGCCTTAAGAACTAAATAAGTTGATTAATCAAGAAAACATAATTGTCCGCAGTCTATGTTTGATTTGATTGAATGTTCTCCCTAAGATTAATAACGTAGATCCGCCACAATTATTAAACTCAGTTGCTTCACAAGTTCATATACCACAACTCCAGTTTTGATATCAAACTTAGCAATAGATTGTCTACAATAATAACTTAGAGTCTGCTTTAGCAATTAAAATAAACAATCATAGGAAAAATAAGCATAGGAGAACAAACATATTCATCATATAAACTGAAAAGAAAAGGTAAAATAAATCTCACAGTTCTTGAAATCCGAAGGTTTCCGTGTCCTTGCAACCAAGAAAAAGTGTTTAGCCTTGCATGTTTGTTGAACAACTAATCAAAAAGAAGGAAGAAGGCATAATTTAGGGTTTTTTAGAGGAAGGGGGCGTTTTTCTCCTCTTGGCTGGCTCTCCCCTTCTCTTCTCTCATTCTTTTTATATCTTAGGAAACCCTAGGTCTCTATTTTACAAAATAGTCCTCCATTAAGTAGACTGTTTACATTTAAGTACTTTAATAACTATTTTCCTAAAAAAGGAGAAATAGCCTTGCATGAAATCTTCAAGCTTTGACTTAGAGGAGCTAAATTGCTGAAATAAAAACTTGGATATCGGTTTAGATGCTTCGAAACATAATTTGGACTCGTTTCTTCACGAAACCTGTTTGTTGGCAGAATTAAGATGTCATCTTTGAAAAATCATATCTCCCTCATATGACATCGTGTTTGGCTGAAATTTGGAGCGTTTATATAACTTTGAGTCATGAATCCAAAAAATTGAGTTGGCATCAATTGGACTTCTGTAGCTCTAGATATTCAAGTTGGAATAGCCAAAGGTCAACATTGGCAGATTGCGAGATTTGACTTTGAAGGCTGCGATTTCCATGCTCTTCCTTATTTTATTTTCTTGCCTTAGATGTCCAGAAAGGTATGGATGTTACCTTTTTAATGCCACTGGAATCACTTCATTTCAACCTCCAGAGCTCACGCTCTGCACAAAACATCGATTGAAGGTCAAATCTGCCAATTATCTCCAATTTACTCCTTTTTGCATCTTTCATCCAAAAGTGCCTTCAAAACATAAAATAAAGAATATCAAGGCATTTTATATATAAAACATAGACAAAACACTAGTTAAATGTGGGTGAAACTATTGAATAATATGGTTGCATCATGCACTATGTCAATTTATAGTGCAATGGAGTATGAAGCTTTAACAATTGAAACAACAAATTGCAAAGCTCTTTTAGTTTTTCTTAATAATTTTATTATTTATTTAAAACCACTAATTAAATTTAAATTTACTAATATAACATTTTTCTATTCCAAAATAAATCTATTTTAAAAAAAATATATGATAGCATGAACCCTTCATTTTTTTATGGTTTCAATTTAACTTTCTCCTTCTACATATCTTTTAGGATTATTTTTTTATCAACAAAAAGATTAGTTTTGTTGTTATTAAATAATAATATCTTTAACGACAAATGAAGAAAATGGAAGCAAGAAAATAAAATATTTTAAAAATAAAGATTTTTTAGTCACCCACCACACCACACATTCAAATTGAAATTAAAAAAAAAAGTTAAAGAAAACTTAAATATTGAAAATAAAATAAAATGAACAAAGTATTGAGAAAAATGTTAGAAATATAGAAAGTTCAAAGATTTATGAAAACATTTTAAGAAATTATTTATAGAAAAAATAATTTTGTAATAAGGGTAAAAGGTTTCATTAAGTATATAAGGATATTTGAGATATTAAAAATAATATTAGCACTTATTTAGTTAGACATAAAATGCAGTTATTAAAGAGATTGATTTTATTTGGAAAGGATATTATTGGGCTTAAGTCGAGGAGCTTTAGTGCTCCTTAACAATGGTCTAGAATCTAATATTTAAAATATTATTGAAAAGAGTGAGAAATAAAAATTATTTGATTGTGTATTTTAATGTAAGGAGTGGGTGAGAGAAATTAAAAAAAATAAAACTAGAGAGGTTAAATTCGAAGTGTGGTTAAAATTAGAACCTCAAAAGTGAATTATTATATATTTTAATGCTCTTTTAGCTTTTAGTTTCCAACTAATTAGATCATTGTGGATTACGAGTTTTAAATGTAAAAGAATTATCAAGATGTTGATGACATGTATTTTTAGTAAAAATAAAAATTATAATCATGAATTTAAAATATGAAGCATATTGAATAATATTTTTTAAAAACAATATTGAGTCATTGCTATATTAGACGATATTTGTTTTAGATTGAGATAGTAATATATTGGATAAATTAAGATCAATCTGTGTTAACTTGTTAAACCCACGATCCGAGTTATGTGACTATGATAATTCTATAAAAAATAATTAAAATAAATGATAAAGTTCAATTCTCAACCAATCCATGTTGAAAAATGAAATTGAAAAAACAATATCCAGTTAAAAAAAGAACAAAAAAAGACCTAGATGAACTTCCAAACTCGCGGTCCGAATCATGCACCTCACTAAGTTTAATAACTTTTTTTTCTAAAATTATATTTATTTATTTATACAGCAACAAAAATAGACACTCACAAATTACGCAACAATCAAATATCGGGACATTTGTCCAATATTGCGATAATTCTATAGAACATAAATCAAAACAGGTCATGAAGATCAATTCAAAATCAATCAAATATTGAAGGATTAAAATAAAATAAAAAAAGCATAGAGAAATCAATAAAAACCCAACGTTAAAGAATGAAATTAAAAAAAAAACAACAAAAAACAAAGAATAAGAACAACAGATTAGGCGCGCGGCCCTTAGTGACCTAAAACACCTCATTAGAACTTTTCTTATTGAATGGAACTCGTTGACATCAAAATCGACTTTTTTCATGGTCAAAATCAGTGTCAACCAATAATTTTCTCTCTCTTCAACTAAAACCAAATGACTCTTTCTCTACTATCTCAAATTCAGGGACTGAAAAATAAGAAAAATAGAGTTTTGAACCAAAATTAAAATTTTAAAAATCAAAGGGACTAAAAATGTTATAAATAGCCACTTAGTTTTCTCATGTTTTTCACTTTAGTTTTTTTATCTTTTAATCCTACTCTTTCTTAATAAATTTGTAGTCATGGCAACTAAATTGGAAAAAAAATACAATTGTTGAGAAAAAAAGTTTCATAACCAAAAAAAATAAAAAATAACACTGCTTTAATCCGTGGGTGATCACTCAAATTTGCATGATAAAAGCGCCACAAGTTTTTGTTTCAATTAAATCAAATTTGCGAAAAACTTTTTTAAGAGAACACACCCAACAGTCAATAGATCAGCATGTTGATTATTTTACTGTTTTGCACTTTCAGCTATGCACTCCACAAGATTTTGTGCATTGATACACCTACCAGAGTTCTGTCTCTTAAGAAACAGTAATGTTTGCAGAGCAAAGTTTTTAAACTCGGTCCGGTCCAAGCTCCGGATTCCGGGTTTTGACCGGGTCACCGGGTCACACCGGGTTATGGATTATGCTATTTTTTTATCAACCCGGCCCGGTTCCAGTCCCGGATCGGCCGGGTCCCGGGTCGATCCACCGGGCCAGGCCGGGTTTTAAAACACTGCTGCAAAGCATAAGCATTGGAGATTCGACTATAAAATGGGCAACACGTTGCTCACATAACTGGAAGCAGGTGAGCCAATTTATTGAAGTTGGCATCTACATGTGTGGCTTAAGAAATGATTTCACTGTAGCTTTTGTTCATCTGTTTTCTTCATCCTCAAAATCATTTTCTCGGGACTTCTCTTTCCCAACTACATTGAAATATATATATATATAAAGAAACAGACGATAGAAAAGAAAAGATGGCCATCTGAGAGGACATAGAGAATGGTCATGATGGCGCACCCGAAGATGTAAGCCAACCACTCATGCCCGTGAATTTACTTGGTGAAGAAGGATCCGCCGGCACTCAGTATAGCTGCAATACTCGTATTGCTAGGATGGTTTACCTCAGCACACTTGTTGCAGTTTGTGGTTCTTTTGTAGTTGGATTTGTTAAACGTAATTTGTAATTCTCAATGTCTTTTATTGTTAGCTTTTATGGCTCTTGTTCTTTTGGTTTTCCCTAGATTGTGGAATTCTATGTGTTCCTAGATTTCATGAATTCAACTCTTGTTATTTAGGCCTGTATTGATTTGTAGCTCTACCAATCTTCTTTCTTCTCTGTTTCCACAATTTATTTCCAGCAGCTGTGGTATCAGATCAAGGTTTCTTCTATATGGTTTCTTCTTCTAGCATTTCTACCTTCTTCTATACAACTACGTAGATTCCTATCTTCGATGGAGAACATTACAAATACTAAAGTTCTCAGATAGAGACTATCTTCATTTCTCAAGACTTAGTTGATGAGGAGTTTGCAGAAGCACCGTAGAAAAGATCTTCTGCTTTCTGGTCAGAAGAAGACGCAAAGGAATACAAGCAAAATGTGTAGAGAAATGCAACTGCTTTGAAAATAATATAGCAGGGAGTAAGCAAATCTATCTATCCCAGGGTCTTCTCAATTAAGAAGGCAAGAGAAGCATAGGAGATACTGAGAAATGAATTCCAAGGCTCTCATAAAGACATTTCCATTCGGCTGCAAAATTTATGGAGAGAATTTGAAAATCTTACAATGAAGGATAATGAGTTGATTAAAGATTTCTCTTCTAGAACTACTGAAATTATCAATTAAATCAAAAGTTGTGGGGACAATGTTTCTGATAAAAAAGTTGCAGAGAAGATTCTCAGAGGTTTACCATAAAAAATTGAACATATAGTTGTTGTTATTGAAGAAACAAAAGATCTGTCAAGACTTTCAGTTCATGAATTGATGGGATCTCTTGAAGCATATGAACAAAGAGTGAACCAGTATAGTAAGCAACCAATAGAGTAAGCCTTCCATATCAAAGCCAATTTTTCTGATAGGAGGGGAACAAGTTTTCATCATGATTAGAAAGGAGGATGGATGTTTTTCAAAAGAGACTCATATGGAAGAGCAGGTGAAAGTCAGAATCGCAGCAGAGGCAGAAGTAGGAGTAGAGGAAGAGCGAATTTCCAACCAAGAGTAGGCAGCAATTCCTATTGCTCTATTTGCAAGAGAACTAGTCATGAAACTCGAATTGTTTCTTCAAGTGCACCTGAAATTCCACTCATTCTGACAGAAACTACTGGCACAAAAACAAGGCAAATGGTAGTGGAGAGAACAATGCAGCAATTTTTTCAAACAAAGAAGATTAACTATTCTATTCCTGCATGAATATAGAACACAAAGAAAAAGAAATTTGGTATCTTGATAGTGGTTGTAGTCATCATATTATTGGTGATCGCTCAAGCTTTGAAACTCTTGATGAAGAGTTTCCTTCTCATGTTGAACTTGGCGACAACAAAAGGGTGGAGATAAAAGGAAGAGGTGATGTTGCAATCCACTCAAATGAAGGTAATAAAAAATGCATTCATAATGTGTTTTATTCTCCTAACATTGGTCAGAGTCTATTAAGTGTGGGACAAATGATGAAAAAAGGTTATAAATTGATTTTTGACAATGCTCAATATAAGATTTATAATATGAAGACAAATCAGAAAGTAGCAGTAGTCAAGATGAGTTCTAATAATATATGTCCCTTTAACATGAAATCACTTCATAATGTTGCTATGAGAAGTGAGCATATTGATGATTCTCAACTTTTACATTTAAGATATAAGCACTTAAATTTTAATGGCTTGCAGCTTCTATAAAAGAAGAATCTAGTTTCTGGTCTACCTTCAATCTAGAACCACGTTGGGATTTGTGAAGGATGTGTGTATGGAAAAGTACATCATTTTCCTTTTTCAAATACTGCTTGGAGAGCCAAAGCACCACTTGAATTAGTTCATGCAGATATTTGTGGCCCTACACGAACTCCATCTCTGAATAATAAGAGATATTTCTTACTTTTTGTTGATGATTACTCCAAAATGATTTGGATCTATTTTCTTAATAACAAATCAGATGCTTTCTCTGTTTTTTTGCAATTCAAAGCTCTTGCAGAAAAGCAAAGTGGGTGTCAAATAAAGACTCTAAGGACAGACCATGAGAGAATTTATATACAAACCTTTTCTTGATTACTACAAAGTGAATGACATTCAAAGGCAACTTACAGTCAGGCATACTCCTCAACAGAATGGAGTTGCAGAAAGGAAGAATAGAACTATTGAAGAAATAGCAAGAAGCATGCTAAAAGGAAAAGGACTTCCTAACAAATTTTTGGCAAAAGTTTTCAACACTGCAGCTTACATTCTTAATAGATCTCCAACAAAGACAGTCAAAAATCAAACTCCATTTAAAGCCTAGCACAAGAGAAAGTCTGATGTCAGCCATCTTAAAGTTTTTGGGAGCATTGTTAATGCTCTTATTCCTTCTCAAAGCAGAGACAAGTTTGATGAGAAAGGGGAAAAACTTATCTTTGTTGGCTATAGTGATGAATCAAAAGGCTTTCGATTTTTCAATCCTAAAAAGGATCAATTACTGTTGTACAGAGATGTTATCTTTGATGAATCTACTGTTTGGAAATGGGAAGATTCAGTCAATCCTGAAAAGACAATACTGAAGTTACTTCAAGCTCCAAAGCAGCTTGATGCTTCCAACTCTCAAATCGGAACTGGTTCAAGCTTGCAAAATGAAGGAAGCTCATCGAGTTCCATTGATGAATCAGTATCAGAAACTCCTCCCAAGAGAGTTCGTTCATTAACTGACATTTACAATTCTTGTCATGTTGCTTTCTTTTCATAAGAGCCTTAGAATTTTAAATAAGCAGTAAGAAATGAAGAATGGAGGAAAGCAATGAATGAAGAAATGACAAGTATCAAAAAGAATCAGACTTGGAAGTTAGTTGATTTGCTAAAAGAAAAGAAGGTAGTGGGATTAAAATGGGTATTCAAGATCAAATACAATGAAGATGACAGTATTCAGAAGCACAAGGCTAAAATTGCTGCTAAAGGCTACTCTCAGCAGCCTAGAGTTTATTTTACAGAAACCTTTGCACCTGTTGCAAGAATGAAAACTATTAGAATAGTTCTTGCCTTATTTGCACAACTTTAGTTGCAAGTGTTTCAACTTAATGTTAAGTCAATGTTTCTTAATGGCGATTTAGGAGAAGAAGTTTATGTCCAACAGCTTCTGAGATATGAATTAAAAGGAGAAGAAGATAAAGTTTATAGACTTTATAAGGCCCTTTTATGGGTTAAAACAGGCTCCAAGAGCGTTGAACCATAAAATTGATCTTTATTTTCATCAAAATGGTTTCAGCAAAAGTCCATCTAAACCATCTCTCTATATAAAGAAGAAGGGAGAAGATTTTCTAATAGTTTATCTCTATGTTGATGATCTAATTTATATAGGAACAAGTACGGATATGGTTGCAGAATTCAAGGCTGCTATGATGAAAGAATTTGAAATGTTAGATCTTGGCTTAATGAGATAGAATTCAAGGCTGCTATGATGAAAGAATTTGAAATGTCAGATCTTGGCTTAATGAGATATTTTCTTGACATTCAAGTGAAGCAATCTCCAAGGAAAATCTTTATTTCACAAGAAAAATATGTTACAAATCTCTTAAAGAAGTTCAACATGATAGAGTGTAAACCAATAGCATCTTTAATATCAGCAAATGAGAAATTACATCAGGATGATGGTGCGGCTAAGATTGATGCAAAGTATTTCAGAAGTCTTGTTGGATCCTTAATCTACCTTACAAATTCAAGACCTAATATACTTTTTTCTATTAGTATTATCTCCAGATTTATGGAGAATCCTAGTAGTCTTCATCTTGCAGCAGCAAAGAGGATCTCGATCTTCAAGGAACTAAAAATCATGGAATCCTGTATAAGCAATGAGATGAAAATAGATTGATTGGCTATTCCGATAGTGATTGGGTAAGAAGTTATGATGATAGGAAGAGTACAACTAATTATGTTTTCTGTTTTGGATCAAATATAATCTCTTGATGTTCAAAGAAATAAAATTCTATAGCTTTATCTTTTGCAGAGGTAGAATGCATTGCGACAAATAAAGTCGTTTGTTAGTTAGTATGATTAACAAGAATTCTTCGTGATTTGGAGCAAAATATTCTTGATTCTACCTCTAATACTATATGATAATATGTCAGCAATTGCAATGATTAAGAATCCGATTTTTCATGCAAAATCAAAACACGTAGAGTTAGGCATCATTTCATTAAAGACATGGTCAACAAGAAAGAGATTCAATCAGAGTTTATCAACGTTTATGATCAACCTGCAGATGTCTTCACCAAAATTGTTCCAGTTGAGAAGTTTCAGCAATTCAAGGAGTTTTTGAAGATTACAAATAAAAAGGGAGTGTTAAATGTAATTTGTAATTCTCAATGTCTTTTATTGTTACCTTTCATGGCTCTTGCTCTTTTGGTTTTCACTAGATTGTGAAAGTCTAAGTGCCTGCTCCTCCTTTCCTTTTCAATTGCAAAAACGCATATTAACCAGAAGTTCAAAATCGTGGGATTATGACTACTGACAAGTAGATGTTACTTGCGAATTCAGTCTGGCTATTCATCACCAACTCAAAATGCTGTCAGGGAAGATCTCTCTCTTTCCATAGCAGAGGTGAGTCAATGAATGGTCTCTTTTTTATTAGACACTGTCTTTTTGTTCTTTTTGATAAATCGAAGAGATTTTATTAACTGTGGGGTAGAAAATGTACAGCTAACCTTCACAATGAGAATGACGCAAAAAACAATGAACCAAAAACTGATTAAAACTAAGGATCCCAGCAGCAAACTAGAAATTGCAGAGTTGGATAATAATGTAGAACGCTAAGCATATAACATAATTAACGTAATTTTTATTTAAATAAACAACAAAAGATGCATGCATTAAACTAGTACGCACAAAATACAGAAACAAAGTAATTGGTATATAAACATATCAATTTGCGGAATCAACATAAGTATAAAACAAAAACACAATTTATGACAATGTATAGAGTGTACTTTCTTATTAATGAATTTAGGACCAACAAAAGGCAATAGGATCAACCAACGTTGTTATCAAGGATTTGGCTAACACCGATAACAATATTAATTTAAAATTTTATTTTTTAATATTTATTTTAATAAAGATTGGATATTAAAATTTTTCTAGGCTGCTTATATATCTAAAACAAAATTAAAAAATAATAAAAATATTCTAAACTAAATAAAAAAAATTTAAATCAATTAGAAAAATATAACAAAAGCAATCCAATGATTTTTAGGTTTAATTTAGGTGTCTTAACAATCTCAAATTACTATAAAAATCAGACCTTATAATGAGTAGAGTAGGGCCTCTATAATTTCTATGAGAAATTTTAGCTTAATTTAATAATTAAATAAAAATTTATATCCATTATCATAAGGCTGCAATTTGACCAAAATCTCTTACATTAGTCTCTTCGTATTTTAAAAAGAACCTGTCCTTGAATTCAAATTGTAATCAAGGCTCCCCAACGCTACTAACCTAGTGACCATCGGCAAACTCGCTTACATTGTGTTAAGAAATCTAAAAAAACAAAAAATAAATCCATGAAAGAAATGAAAGAAGCAGCATAAGGTCGAGGATGGTAGGTGGTTAGGGGCGTAGAAAATAATGAGATCGAGTAGGCGTAGTATAGAAAGGCAGAACTGTAGAAGCAATGGAGTTACATGACATTACTGAAAGTAATGGATCCGTAAGAGACTCCGATTAAGACCCCTGACAAAACTAAGCAAGGATAAAATTAAACCCACAGAATTGATTACTTGGATACATTCTTCAATGCAGAAAATTCTTGCTTTTCACACAGAATTTTCTGTTGATCCAGTAATCAATTCTTTATTTGCTTCAGCTACAAGACCCAGATGCTCTCCTAGTTTCATGTTTCCAAAGCTCCAGCAGTGATATGACTTTATTTTCTGTATCATTGCATATAGAATATCCTTTGACCCTCAACATCTCTGGAATGCTAAATTACAAGAAGAAACCACTGAATTTTGTTGCTGATAGCGTTGAGTGATTTCAGAATCTTCAACCTCCCACACAGCATAGGAAGCATTTAAGAACAGCTTCAGGGTAAAAATGGATGCTACACTGCCACCCTTTCTGTTTTACTGGCTTCTATCTTCCTCTCTCTCCTTCTCTTCAATCCAATTAGAGGGACGTGAAGATGTTGCTTTGAAACGTAGGGCTGAAAGTAATATGAATGGTGAAAAAGATGCCTAAATGTGAGATTTAAGCATGTCTCTCCTAAATAAGTAACGAGTCACTGTTTGGAACTTGTCAAATTAGAAATAGTTAGCATATTAGAACATGATCCTGGAGTCACCATAACAAATCAAAGGATCTGTACCAACAACAATTTGGAAACAATTAAAGCCATTATGAATGATGAAAAAGAGGGACTGCATCACAGAACAATCACGTATATTTTCAGGAATATGACAAGTTTAAAGGTTTATACATTAAAATTTAATCACTGTTGGCAACACTTTACTATGTTTACGATGACGGAGAAAAATGGAATAATAAATGACTATGAAACAAAAATATTATTTCCATGGAAAAAGAATTATACACGAGTTAAGAGCAATTGCAGAAAACCAACTCTTAGGATAATGTACAAGGTATATTTGGGGTTTTTGTAAACAAAACAAGATCCTGTTATACAACGCAACTTCAAATGTAGGAAGTCAATCCTAAGGTTTTTAGCTTCGATACTGATTTATTGATTTCTGAGTATGCATGCAGTATTCTTATTTTGGTTCCACATTGACAATTGGAGCAATGATCGGTGCAATCACATGTGGACCGATTGCTGATTACTTTGGTCGGAAAGTGGTAAGAAAATTTCTAGTTTTGGAACGTATCATGATCATCCAGTAAAAGAAAAAAGATATTGTGAATCTCAGTTCTTTCTCGCTACACTTTTGAGGGATTTAGCTCTTGCATATTTTTTTCTGGAGAACATTCATCTGATAAGACCGTATTCATGTGGAATGCAGGCAATGAGATTTTCTAGTACCTTCTGTGTTGCAGGATGGCTTGCCATTTACTTAGCTAAGGTTTGTGTCAGCTAAATATGCATACCAAAACGATCTATACAACGCAATGATTATAACTTTTACTCTGTCATGGTTAATACGAAAGGGTGTTTTTGCATTGGACATTGGAAGATTGGCAACAGGATACGGAATGGGGGTGCCTTGTCCTACGTGGTACGTACATTACATTCTTCTTCTAGCATTTGATTAAAGTAAAACTTGTTGCTGATGATATTAATGTCATTGACAAGGTACCCGTTTTTATAGCAGAAATTGCACCCAAAAACCTTAGAGGAACATTAACAGCTTTGACTCAGGTAAATATTGCACAGGACGAAGTTGCAGAAACACTATGTTTTCGTAGTTAAATTTGATTTCATCTTTCTGAATCAAAGAAAGAAAAAATAGATAGTGCAGATCATCCATAATTATTAATTATACGTAAGGATCACAACTCGTTACATTATGGTTTCTTGCAGCTCATTGGTGCTACTGGAGTGTCTGGTGCATTCATAATAGGGACAGTACTGAGATGGAGGATTTTGGCATTGACGGGTTAGATTCCTCTGTCCATTTGTATATTCAATTATCAAAATTAACAAAACTATAGCAAATGGTAGTAAGATAGGGAGCTTAATTACTTCTGAAGTCTTGCAGGGCTTAAATTCTGCTTGTTGGCATGTTTCTCATTCCAGATCAGTCCCCTAGATGGCTGGTAAGCAGCAACATGTATACGTAAATAATAACTACGAATAAAGTAGATGTATGAAACACTATCTGATGAATGCAAGCAAAGAAGGGACGTGAAAAAGAGTTTGAAACCGCATTACAGAAACTTCACATATTGAAAGCTATGCGCTTTCTTTGCATTCTAGGTTTCTGCATCAGGATTGGTCCTTGCCTGCATGATAACAGGGGTTTCATTCTATCCGTAGGTTATAGTCAAACTCCTCATATATATATACCTCTCAAATCACAGTCATGATACTGCCTTTTCCAAATATTAAAATATTTAGAGATGCATTGCGTGAAACAGGTTAATGAAGTAGCACTCAAGGCAGTTCCTATACTCGCTGTAATTGGCGTATTGGTAAGACAACAATTTTTTCTCAAACTATATCAATGTTAACATGGATTGATCTTCCTTAAAAAAATATAACAACAGAACATCCAATCCCCATGTTAACTCTGACAATTACTCTTTGAATTTAGCTATATATAGGAACGTTTTCAGCAGGTTTGGGTCCAATTCCTTGGGTTTTGATATCAGACATGGGCAGTCTCCTTCACCTTCAACTTCCTTATGTCCTCGAGCTCCTATGGTAAACAAATCTAAAACTTTATCTGGTTAGAAGTAATTTGAAATCCAACTACAAAGGGGGAAATCAAATAGTAAAATTAAGCTGGGGAGGGGGGGGGGAGATTGGGGAAATCTAAAGAAGATGTATGGCAAGCTGAAATCTGAGTTTCAAGTTCTTTTCAGGTACATATATTCTTTATGCTGCGATCAATGTAATTACCATAGCGTTTGTGTCATTGCTGGTGCAGAAACAAAAGGGAGAACCCTGGAACAAATTCAAGCAGCCATGCAATAATGCTTAGAGCTGAAAACAAAACATGCTATCTCAATGAATATATTAACTGATGATCGTTTTCTTTGTTTTTCAAGGTCGGAGCGTATTGATTTGGTGAGTTTAGTTCTTGTTTGAAAAGCTTATGTTCCAATGAATGGAGAAATTTCGTGCTGCCCATTGCGGCTCAATACATGGCAGAGTAATACTAATTATTTTTTAAAATATATATATATTATAAGAGAAAATCTCAAAATATATACGAAATATTAGATCATCATCTAGATAGGATGCACTTGTAGTTCTTTCTGAGCCAATGATCTTAAAGTTTTTTTTTTTAATTAATGTGAGTGTCTGGACCAGCTTTCGTGTACCTCGACTAATCTCATGGACCCTGAAGTTAACGACTATATAAGTCTCCAATAACTCTGAGGTTTGTAAAATTCAAACGAGTGATATTTAGAGAACAAATTTAAAATCTAACCAGTTGAGAAATTACTGGTAGTCAAAGTAATAGAGAAATTACTTCCGCACCGTGAACTACAAGAAATTTGTATTCATGCATTTATGTATTAGGGAACATCTCTTATGAAAGCAAAAACAAAAGAAAATATGAAGAAAAACTTAGATGATAAATGGTCTTGCAATCATAGTTTGCATTTGACTGAATCTACACACCCTTCTTTACTATAAGAATCAGACTGGGTGTTCTCGTGGTCTGATCTTTCTCATGAAGATGATTGCTGTGTGGATATCAAGGGATGGGATATGGATTTTATTTTATTCCTGAGATGCTATCGGGCTCTACTAGGCCCGGGAACTTGCTAGGCAAGTCTTGTACTAGGTTAAGTCCAATCAAACCCTAGTTGGGATGGCTTGACAAGCATGCATTTCGCAAATAAATGTTCATTTAATTTAATCAATGATGGTGTCGCTTCCGAATCCAAACCTAAATTTATAATATTATCTCCCTTTCCTCTTGTTTCTACTTCTTCTTTTTCTCAAATATAGAATATCATGAACATCTAAAAAGAATTTGAAATATATATTTAGAAATTAAAAATTTAAGCTTTTTTCAAATTAATTATTTGCAAAAATAGCCTTACCAATATCACTCACTTACAATGGAGATTGCATTAATCTAGCTCAAGTTCCTCATCACGTAGAAGAAAATATATCTCAGCATCCAAAAATAGTAATAAATTGTTGTTTTCTTATTTTTAAAATTTCTAAAAATAATAAATTAAGAACCGTGTATTGATAATAATTTATATTACTCACTTTGTCGACAGCAACGATGGTCGGATGATTCTTTATCCCGGGCTTGCTTCTTGGATCGATAATAAAAATAAAATAAAATCATGGAAGAAACATATATGATATTTAAAAAATTAATAAATTTGAGTAGGTACGTAAAAAGTCAAATCACGTGCCCAAAACAACTTTTGTCATCTCCACATCAACAGCGACATCCTTGAAAAACGGTTCATTTATTGATTGGCTTATGGACATCAATAATAATAATTCATCGCCAAGATAAATTCACATCACAATTTACTTCAACAACGGCAGGAATCGATGAAGGTTGGTGCGATGAAAGCGGGTAGTGGTAGCGCATTATGACACGTGATGGTGTGTATGGCTATGAATATATATATATATGTCTTTATTGTTTCTGCAAAAAACAAAAATCAGAAAAATATGATTTTTAAGGTTGGAATTTCAAGTTAATTTGTGCTTATTCTGATTTTGTGATTTAATTATATTTTATGAATTTTTTTATGCTTATGAATTATTTTAATAAATTAATATTAAAATTAAATTTTAAATAATAAAAAAATATTAATTTAATATATTTACAAGTAAAAAACAAATTAAAAACCGTAATTCTAAAATGACCATTAGAAGATTTGGTCCAGAATTTGATTTCTTCTTGGGTTGGTTTTTTTCAGAGAAATAAAACATTGCATTTTTTTTTTTTTTGGATAAAAGGAGATCTGTTTCCATGGTGGTTCTAGGGTTGAAAATGGGCTGATTTACAAGACAAAGATAGAGGAGTGGTCGTCGATCTAGTGGTTGTGGGTGGTTTTCTTGATCGACAAAAAAAATTAATTGAAATTAAATTGACGCAGACACTTATATTAATAAAATAAACACATAATTTATACAATCATCGTATGATCTGGTAATTAACTTTTATATTATTTTCCCAATCAAATCAAAAGCTCACAGCGTCTTTGACTGGTAATCAAAAGACTAGTAGGAAATGTCTGTAGCAAGATCACACACGATGACACGTTCCAGTTACCCACAGGCCTGGACGACGGCATACAAGGAGGACATACGTGAAAATTAAGAATCACTGTTTTTTTTATCCAACTACAATTCTTGGAACAGACATATGGTCAGATCCCTGGATATGTCTTTGATAAACCTCTCTCTATTACTTATTACTAATTAATTAGGAGCACAAACTGGTCTCGGTTTTTTTTATTTTTTTTTATTAATATGGATATTCGAATCAGTTTGTGTGTATCATGACTAATTTTACAGTTTACTGAACATCCTGCAAGTCCAACAAACAAGTAAGACATCACAAAAATGATATGCACATAAAAAATTAAACTCAAAACGGGAGCAAAAAGAGTCTTGCCTGTGAACACTGAGCCCTACCCTCAGGTGCCCTTTTTGTTTACTTTGAGGGTGCTCCAAATTGTTTATTGCGTAGATCTATACAGTAGACAATTTAATTGGCCAGTTGCCTTCAAATGACAGACAAAATCTGCTCAGGCCCTTCATTATCAGATTATTCTTGGCATTGTTCAAGTGAACACGGTACTAGCAAAGTTAATTTTACTCAAAAATAGTGGAATAAAGGTGTGGGCACTCCAGCACATAAATAGAACTGCATAACGTGACTCCTTGTTAAGTATGCAACTAGCAGTCAACATAATCACCTACTTGTCATAGCAGGTAAGTTTATAATTAAAAAATCTTAATCTTGTACGACACACAGTCAATAAAAAAAATATCAATTCAATTATAAATTAGTTAAAATATCTAATATAGCTAAATATCTAACAAGGTAACCTATATCTCGCACTTGTACTGTATACGCAACTAACTATTGCGCATGTCCTATATGTGCAACCATTGTTTCTATGCTGGAGCGAGAATTATTTTTCTAACTATGCGAGTTTGGGAAATAAATTTACCCACTGTTGTGATGCGGAGAAAAACTAAAAAAAAAAAATTATTAATTTCATTACTCGCCTGGATTATCATTGAACAAAATGAATAAGGCTGGATTTTTCATTATAGCACTAGATATAAATTATCATGGATTGCTATAATAGAGCTATTTTTTGGCCATTCAGTGTAAAAAAAAAGAGAAGGAAATCTTAATGTTAAGGATAGTTTAATTTTTTTCAATGGTTTTTTGGTCATTAAAATATTGTTAGGCGGTATATTATTCTTTTCAAAAAATATTAAATAGTAAAATTATTTATTTGCCTCCTAGATAAAAAAAAAAATTATAATTGTTGCCAAGTGTATGTTTGTCTTTTCACTTAAAAAATAAGGCATGTGTATAAAGGGTGTTTTTGTCCTATCACATAGCTTCTTTTTTTTCTGTAATTTTCAAAGATACGAGTGGTGTTTTGTTATTTTTATGTTAGACAATTAATTTTTTATTAAAAAAAATTATTGGCATGTGCTCATGAAATATTAGCGAGTTGGTAGTGTTCGCACCATTTAGACGACGTATGAGACACTACTTAATGGCTAAACATGCTTTTTCATCGTGTCTTTGTGAGCACCATCATATCTTCTTTCTTCTAGTGTGATGGATGATGGTTGATGATAAATGTCTTCTTTCTTTATGTGTATAAGTTTTTCTATTTATACTTTGAATTTTTGATATAAAAAACACATCAAAATATCTTGTTTTATTTTAATAATAATTTTTTTATATAATTAGCGCGTGAGCCACATTATTCCTCTAGTGTCAGTGTCGAAAACAATATTCAATCCCGTTCTGTGCTCTAAAATAGTAAATAGAACATGGTTGCTTCAGAATACTGGCTGGATTCCCATGTCCAGTCTGCAGGTTGCAACTCCAGCCAATTGGTAGTCGTCATTTTCTTTTGCTCTTGTATTTTAGTGGACCCATGTTTGTTTGTAGCTTTTGCTGGCTTTGTATTTTTCCACTATGATTATTAAATTGCAATAATTCGCGTAATCTTATCCGCAGATCTGCTTCAAAAACAAAACCATTTTTTATATTAGTGTATACAACTCAATTGGTTACACGCTCGCTACACTGCGTGCTCACCAAAAACTTTTGTAACATAAAAAAAAAAAAAAGCTCAGGTGATAGTAATGTTTTAAAAAGAAACAAGAAAAAAATTCAAAACCAAGTCATTAAGTTAACTAAATTTAATATATTTGGTTAATTTAATAATATAATAAAAAAATAGACAACAATAGTAAATAAATCAAACAAAAAAACATTAGTTCAAGTTAATCTAGATAAACCTACTAAACTCGTGACCCATCACATGAGATCAAGGTAAACCAATAGAAGAGAGAAAATAATAAAGTCTAATCCTCAATAAACTCAATTGCAAATCTCATAAGAAAAATTAAGTTAAATATATACATATAGTTATTAAACAAAATTGACCTTGTACCCACCCAAAAAAAACATGAGGGAACCGGTCAATGTACAACTTAAAAAACACTAGGATAAAAAAAATACAACATTCAAACATGACCTACCCTCACTTAAGATGGAGTATAAATACATTTAGGAGAAAGAAAAGCTGACTTTTCTTCTCCCTCATGGCCGACTAAAACAACCATAGCAGCCTCTTCTCTTACAAGTTCAACAAAAAAATTACTTGCATGTCACCCATACAAGATACTTGAGTGAGAGAAGAATAGAGATGAGGTGAAAAACCAAAAACATTGAAGTAGTATGAGAGAGAGGAGACCGACTGGAACAATAGTGAAGAAGGAAGGAAAAACAAAAAAAAAAAAAGAAAATCACCAAAACACTCCTTCAAATTCTATTTACTTTCGTGTCATAAGGATAACCTTTACTTTTGCATTTGTTGTTTTGAATTTATTAGAACATATGGGAGGAAAACCCCAAATGAGATAACCAAGAGCTCTTATACCTCATGATTGTGAAAGACTAAATGAAGAGATTAGAAAGTTGAGATAAGAAAATGACATTTTCAGATTCTATAAGAAATTTTTTTTTGTATATGTTATAGAGAAAACTCTAGCTAAAGCCGACCTTAATGAAGAAGTGAGGAGAGAATAGAATCGAATGATACAATCTGTTAATTAGTGACCTTGATAAGTATTTTAAATGAAATACCTAAGCTGACATGAAATTTTAAAAGTGTTCATTATATGATGAATTGTAGAACTTATTTAACAGTAAGATTAAAATATTGACATATGATTATTTCATGTTAAAATAGACATATTTGGAGTGAAAGTGATGATTTACATGGATAAACTTGAAAAAATAGAGACAATATGTTTGGCCAAGAGAAGAAAATGGAAGAAAACATCCCTTGTATGATGAACATCTTTAGAGAAACATGCAAGATAGTAGAAATTGAGTTTATACATAATATGATGATAGTTATTAGCTTGTGTTTAATGATTTGAAATAGAAATGATTGTGAATGATGGAATGAACACTTGGAAAGAATGGCCCATGTTTCGGCCACCATGAAAGATTTAGGAAAGAAAATCCTTAATATAAATACTTGAATTGATTGAATACTACTTAGCAATATTGTGATAAATTTAAATGAAATTATGGAAGTAAAGATGATCCTTGAATGTGTCTAGTAGAATTACATAAATTAAAATACGTAGAACATATTATACCATGTTATAATAGATGAGAATTTGATAATATTATATTGAAAAACAAAAAAGTATGCTTTGTAGAGAAAGGACATAGGTTCGACCATCTTAGAAGAAAATAGAAAAGAAAGGTTTTTTATGAATATAATGATAATTAATGGATCCTCCTTAACAATATTCAATGATTGGGTGAAATTATAATAGATTGGAGACATTACATATTAATTTTACTTCATATGCTCTTGGAGATGAATTGTCATGTGGTCAATATCTATAAAATAGGTTAGGATATGATCTTTTAAGTAAAGAACTTGGTATTGGCTTTTATGCATGAACTTGGAAAAGGAATTACCTTAATAACTTAATTTTCACTGATAATTTCAGTGTCGCAATGACTCAGTTTTCGTTGATGATTTTCAATATAGTTGGAATGAATTATTTATTATAAAATTGTTACCATGCAAAATATGAATAATACACACACATAAAAATATATTTATATATGTACGAGTGCACATATATAGGTGTGTGACAATAATCTTTGATATTGCCTAAAGATAATTGTAATATCCCAATTACCTGGACAACACGTCAATCATATTATAGGAAAGACATTGTAATTATTTTTTTAAAACCAGATTCATGCAAGGTTCACACACATATATGCGTGCACTCGCACATATATTCATGCAAGGTTCACCGAAATTTCTACCGAGATTTTGGCATAGTTTCCTTTATAATTGGGCATACCAAATTATTAATAATTGCCTACATTTCAAAGTCTTTATAACCATATAGGTCATTCACCTTAATACCCATTTCATGTCATCTTGACCTCAAGAACATTCTCAACACCATACATACATTTTATCTTTCAGTATTGGTATCATATACATTCACAAGAATATAACTCAAAACATGCGCTAGAAAAAAAAGAACCTATTAAATCACTCATTCATGTTAATCCTAAGACGTGTGTGTGTATGTGTGTGTAGAGAGAGAGAGAGAGAGTTGATTAGTCTAAACACGCATAGAAATTAGTTATGAAAAATACTTAGTTATCATCTTACATAAGATATTTGTCTAAGGACTTCATTACATAAGACATACATAGATAGAATAACTTCATTACGAAGGAAAAAAGGTTTTTTAAGTTACATAATCTATTACATGCATAACAAAAGTTGATATAGGAATCAAATAAGAGCTTTCATTAATTTTTTTCTTTTGTTTTATTTCGAGTCTTTGTATCATCCTTATTTCATACGAATTCACTTTGCTACTTATGAAATCATAATTATAGTTTTTTTTGCTTGTTTTTATTACATTATTAAGTCACTTTATATATATTTGAATTGCATTACAATAGCCATTGACTTTGGTTCGTTGATTTCTAATTCCAAAATAACCGCAAGAAGATGAGTCGAGAAGTAAAGGTGTAGTGAAAACAATTGAGTGAAAAGCCTTGGATTGTGTTAAAAACAACAGTTGTGAGGATATATTTTTCTTGTTAGTAATAATTTTTTACAAATTCAAATTTATCTAAAAATCACAAGTTCGCGACACTAAAAGCGGATAACATCTTTCAAATGCAAGCTTTCATCCAACAACCTGAGCTTCTAACTAAGGTAATAAAGACATAGCTTCAATAAGACAACAAAACAGTGGGATGGATGGATTGAGAATAGGGGTTGATTTTGTTTACAAGGAAGTTTATTTTAATAGTAATGAACTTGACCTTTTTTTATTTCTAGTGTTTGTGTTTCTTTGTTGCAGGAGTTTGATGATGTGTTTCCTGATGAGATTCCTAGTGGATTGCCATCGATAAAATGGATCAAACATCAAATTGATCTTGTATCTGACACATCGATTCCTAACTGACTAGCCTATTAAAGTAATCTCGAGGAGACAAAGGAACTTTAGAAATAGGTAAAAGAATTGATGACAAAAGGTTATATTCAAGAAAGTATGAGTCCTTGTGTTGTTCCTATATTACTTGTACCTAAAAATGATGAAACTTAGAGAATGCGTGTGTTAGTTGTAGAGCAATTAATAACATAATTGTGAAATATAGACATTATATACCTAAGTTTGATGATACATTAGATGAATTACATGAGTCGCATATATTTTCAAAACTTGATTGAAAGAGTGGATGTCATTAAATTATTATTGCTACTGAATTTATTCGGCTTGTGTGAGATAGATTCTCGTAGTTTTTGGTTTTCTAACTAACTAAATTGATTTATTAAATATTAACTAGTTTCATTTTTTTTTATATACTTGAATTGATATTTTTTATGAAAGTTTTTATTTCAATAACATTGATACCATGGCTGGATTGGTATAAGTAGGGATGAGCAAAAAAACCAAAAAACCGATTAAACAGGAAAAAAATAACCGAAAAAATCGAACCGAAAAAAAACTGATTAAAATTTTAAAAAAACCGGCCGGTTCGAATTCTGTTTTATAAGCAAAAAACCGAACAGAACCGAAACTGAAAAAAACCGGAAAAAAACCGAGCCAAACAAAAAAAACCGAGCCAAAACCTAGCAAAACCGGTTTGACTGGTTTTTGCCCAAAAAACCAAACCGAACCGAAACCGGTCGGTTTGACCTGGTTTCGATTTTTTTTTTAAATTCAATTTAGTTACTTTTTTTTAATAAAAAATAAACCGAACCGAAAATAATCACCTCCTGTATACAAGTAATTTAGTTAAGAATATTATTGATTTGACATCATGCATGACCTTAAATATCATGCATGCTTTTATAAGACTACCCAAATAAATTATCACGTGATTTAATTATATAACATGTACGGAAAAATACAAGTAAACTCTTTTAAACAGTTAAAAAGAACAAGTAGCAGTGAATTCATCTTTTATCACTTTTTTCATAATTGCACAACAATACATTTAAGTACTTTTATTATTATTATTATTATTGGAAAGAACTTTATAGAATGTTATGTAATTTATTACTAATAAAATATTTTTTAGTTTTTTAATAACCCAACATTTTTAATACAATGAATCATCTTTTTAGACCATAAATAATAAACCAAAAGAAGAAAAGGCCATCTAGAACTTAATATTGACTAGGTCAGGTGGGATTTTTTTTTCAATAAAAAATGACAAAGTCAATCTAAGAAAAATATAGTTTCAATAATAGCTTTTAGTTTTAATGTGAAGGTGAATTTGAATTTATAACCGCTCATCCTTTCTATTTCCAACAATAATTTAAATTTATAAATCTTTTCCTCAAAATTATATACTACATTAATTCAATAAATAAAAACTCCTTGTAACAACTAGGTGGCCCTATATAAACATAACGTGAGTTGCCTTGAGCTTTTTGTAAGATTTTGACTGGTATTATGGTTTAATTATATTTTTTATTTTTTTTATGTTTTTAAATTGTTTTGATGTTCTGATGTTAAAAATAAATTTTTAAAAATAAAAAAAATATTATTTTAATATATTTTTAAATAAAATATCCTTTAAAAAATTACTATTAATTAATTTGCATTTTCAGTTTTGCAGCCGAGTGAAAAAAATGGAAAAGCCAGACATTAATTTCGCATCTTACAGTTTCGCAGCCGAGTAGAAAAAAAATGGAAAAGATGGTGGGCTACTCAGCTCCTCAATGAAAGCGGAAGAACGAATCAAGAGAATATCGCAGTCAAATTGGATCTGCCAACCACGCATTTAATTTTTTTTCCAAATAATTTAATGATATAAATGCCAAGTAGTCATGTGTGGCTAGCTGTCTGGCCTAAAAAGGAAGAAGAAACGTGGAGCAGGCTGCAGAACTCATTGGCTGGCTGTAGCAATAAAGACAGGGATTGATGATTTACCTTGAAAGAACTCCTTGGAATTTTGTACCCACTAGAGGCTGGCTAGACCCACAATTAATGAGACGTCAAGGCACCAAATGGACCCTGAAAATGCCTCAAGTAGTACATTTTAACTTAATTTTGTGGAGATGAGCAGGTTCCGAATCTAGGCGATGGTAGCTGACGGCTGAAATTCTCCTGTGGTAGATTTAATGTCAATGAGAAATGATTAAAAAGAAATTCATAATCCTATAAAATAAAATAAAACATAATCTCCATTATAATTTGCTTTACGAAATCTGTTTCAATGTGCTTGGTTGACAGAAATCTCTTTCTAGATAGAACAATGAAGTTGCCCTCCCTGAAACGGAGCCACGGGATCTTAAAAACTGTTCGGTGGAAAGGATTGAATAGGATAAAGTAGAAAAATGAAGAGAAGAAATGATAGATATCAATCCATTCTAGAGGGCGTATTTGGGTGTAAGAATGTGACTAACAAGAAGCTATCCGTCTGAATTGGAAAATATGCGAGAAATCCACCCATTTCTTAACTGAGTTTTTATCCATTTCCTATTTCGATTCCCACCCATTTTCACTCATAGTATCTATTCATAAATTGTCTGGCTAATTAATGCAAAAACGAAACAAAAAAACACATCATCCCTTTTACTCCGTATCCATCCCTCCAGCCAAGCATGCCTACAGGCTCTGCCATGTCCATGTGAACTCAGGGGCAATACCATTTAATTATTTGATTATGATGCACATGGCAATCTAGACTTACTTGTCTAGTAATAACAGTTGCTGCTGATGGGTATATCAAGTCAAGAACGCTGTTGTGGTGGGACAAGTGCGAGTGAATATTGAAGCTTTGAGCACAGCCTACGTGGTTGAGAGAATTGTCACTTCTTGGGAGCATATTTAAGGAAAATTTAAAGAAGGAAAAAAGAAAGAAAGAAAGAAAAACGTATCTCTTTCTTCTATTTCTCACAAATCACATCCATCACTGATCTAAAAAGCATTCCTTCACAGAATCTCTCTTTGCCATCTCCAGGCTGCGCAGATTCTGACTGAAAATAGTGAAGGCATGGGAATCCAAGAGGACCTAGAGCAGTGTAAGAATCGTGCTGAGCATGAAGGGGTAAGAGAACCACTCATGGACAAGAAAAATCAATCAGGCGAACAAGATGGGTCTTTTGCTCAGAGTAGCAGCAAAGAAAGTGCTTGGATGGTTTACCTCAGCACTTTTGTTGCAGTCTGTGGCTCTTTCGCATTTGGCTCATGTGTAAGCTTACCTCCTTTTATTTAGGAACTTACAATACTGATAATTAGCTCTGTTTCCTAAGTTAGCTCGTGTTCGTACATATTTCTTGACAAGCAAGAGTCTTGATTTAATTTGCTGCATGTGGTTTCAGGCAGGCTATTCATCACCCACAGAAAATGCTGTCAGGGAAGATCTCTCTCTATCTCTAGCAGAGGTTAGTTACTAAATTGTCTCCCAGTATATTAAGCACCTATCCAGAGCTAAGTAACCGGTTGATTTGTCCCCTTATCAATTAGCCTCCTAGCTTGTCAGAAACATGCAAACTTGAGCTGTGGAAGAATAATTGATTTTCAGTAGACATTACAAATATGGCTCCAGATCCACTGCGGAAATTGAACTTAAGAGAAAAGTTTCTAGGATCAAAAGATCAGCTAGATCTAGGGTACTTGTATTAAGAAAAGCATCCCCTGTTTACTGATGATGCTGTTTTAAACGCAGCAAAATGAACTCTTTGGTTTTTAGCTTCCAAACTTATATGTGCTACTTACTCTGTGTTTGTATGAACTATGAAGTATTCCGTGTTTGGTTCAATATTGACATTCGGTGCAATGGTTGGTGCAATCACAAGTGGGCCCATTGCTGATTTCATTGGTCGGAAAGGGGTAAGTAGAGATATGCTGTGATGAACATTTTTGGATCTAGTGCTACTTGTGTAGAACTCAACCCTTGTATGGAATGTACGCAGGCGCTGAGAGTGGCTACCAGCTTCTGTGTTGCCGGATGGCTAGCCATCTACTTTGCTCAGGTTTGTGTCATCTTAATTTCAGAAGCAAAAGGGATTTTTTTCCCCCAGACATATTATCTTATTTCTTGTTACCCTCTCAATTAATACAAAACAGGGGGTTCTGGCATTGGACCTCGGGAGACTGGCAACAGGTTATGGAATGGGAGTCTTTTCTTATGTGGTAGAATTTTAATCTTCTCGCATTTGCTTCTCAACACGCCTCTACGCACATGGTAGAATATATGTTACTAATGAATTCGATTATGATGTTGACATCTTGACAAGGTACCTGTTTTTATTGCTGAAATTGCACCCAAGAATCTTAGAGGAGCACTAACAGCTACAAATCAGGTAAAGATATGCTTCTGACAGAACTTGAGAAATGTATCTTTTCATATGATAAACATAATTTCACAAGCTGTGGGGTGTTATGAGGGGACATCAACTTTCTAAATTACGTTTTCTATTGAGGCTTAGTTGGACGGAGTGGATATTTAATATATAATGCAAACCAAAATGTAATGGGACAAGGATCCTCTCTAATCATATCATCTCATGATGCAGCTTATGATCTGCGGTGGAGTGTCTGTTGCATTCATAATAGGAACCGTGCTGACATGGAGGGCTTTGGCATTGACTGGTATTCCTTGATCTATTGCCTACTCAATCATCACGGGATCCAGAATGGGCATTATTTTTCAGAAAATTTAAATGGTTGGGTAGAAAACACTAAAAATATTTGTAGAGCAGGAAGCTTACCTCTAGAGTGCTTGCAGGGCTTATTCCTTGTGCAATTCTGGTTTTTGGCCTCTTTATGATTCCCGAATCTCCCAGATGGCTGGTAACGAACAGCAATTGAATACACACTCTGCCTACACTCACACACACACACACACACATATATATAATGAAAATGGCGTGGTTACAGGCAAAGAGAGGACGTGAAGAAGAGTTTCAAACAGCTCTACAAAAGCTTCGTGGCAAGGAAGCTGATATATATCAGGAGGCAACTGAAATCAAGGTTCTTATCTGAAATCTGTATTCTGCATGCTGTTAATGTAGTAGCAATTTGAAGAAAAGTATGATGAGTTTTATGCTTTTGTGACAGGAGTACATAGAAACTCTTGAACGGCTCCCGAAAGCCAGATTCCTAGATTTGTTTCAAAGAAGATACCTCCGCTCAGTCATTGTATTATTCCTTTTTGCAACCTTCCAACCCTATATTTCTTTATTTTCCAGTTGGCCTCACCAGAAAGGACTTATTTTTCATGAACTCTGATAGTCAATTGATACATTTTATGCCAATTTGATCAGATAGGAGTAGGACTGATGGTCTTTCAACAATTTGGAGGAATCAATGGGGTCTGCTTTTATGTCAGCAATATTTTTGAGTCAGCAGGTAAAGAGGTCTTGATAAACACTACTATCAAAGGAGATACATGGTCCCTGCCCTTTCCACCAAACAGGGAACTAAACATAAAATTTTATATCCACCCTGCTTTCAAGTCAGCAGGCCAATATTTGATGCACATATAGCATAAATAAAAGTTAGGGTTATCAAATCCTAAGATTAGAGCCCTCAACATTGTACAGGAATAGAAAAAATTTCTAATATTTTATAAAAAGTCTGAACAATGTGAGTTTGAATCCGTAACAAGAAATTATACATTCCTATTTATACTAGTTCTAGAACTAGAACCTTTATAGAAAAAGTATTTCTGATTAACACTTGCCTAACTAATAGAATCCATGTAGTATTAGGATTCCTAATTAGTAAAATCCTAATTCAATTAAAAATTCTAATCTAAATAGAAAAAATAATCCAAATAAAACAAGGTACATAAAAATAATCTCACACACTAACTTCCATCCTAAAAGCCTTCCTGATCTCCGATCATGATAGAATTTTAACCCAGTAGAAAACAAAGCCTTCATACATCAACCAAAGAACATCAAATAATTCAAGCTTTTTTGCTGATACTTTCTAGAATGTTTTGATTCTCCATTGGTACTATAATATTTGAAATTCTGCATTATTTCAGGATTTTCTCCCAGTCTTGGAACCATAATCTATGCCATTCTTCAGGTTTCTTTCTTTCAGTAATTTTGTTAACTTCAAGAAATCAAAATGTCATACTCCAATAGGATTATGTTGAAAAAAAAAATATTTTGTAGGTTGTGGTTACCGCCCTCAACACAATCGTAATAGATAAAGCTGGAAGAAAGCCTTTATTACTGGTAAATTTCTGTTCAACGCAGTTAGCTCTGGAAATTTCATCTTGACTCATCACCCTTCAGGTGTTGAAAGTTAATTTATCTATGTATTCCAGGTTTCTGCATCAGGACTGATTCTTGGCTGTTTAATAACTGCGATTTCATTCTACCTAAAGGTTATTGCTAACTTTAGACCTCATAAATGCAATGTCTCTCTCAAATACTGACATGTAAAAGTGACCTTCTGCAAAACTAGGTTAATGAATTGGCAGTCAAATCAGTCCCGGCACTTACTTTAACTGGCATACTGGTAATTATAATCATTGTCAAATAATATTTCTCTTGAGATTGATCTCCAACTATGTAACTTCTCATTTACGTATCTTTGATATATACTTTTGGTTCAGCTATATATCGGCTCATTTTCAGCAGGAATGGGTGCAGTTCCATGGGTAATAATGTCTGAGGTAATCTAAGTTCCAAGATGAAAATTCCATCTATGAATTCATTATTCCACACAAAAAAGACAATTGCCTTTTGTTGCAGATTTTTCCAATAAATATTAAGGGAGTGGCTGGAAGCTTAGCAACACTTGTGAACTGGTTTGGTGCATGGGCGATTTCCTACACTTACAACTACCTTATGTCCTGGAGCTCCTATGGTAAACAAATCTAAAACTTATTCAACAAAACGATGCAAAAATTTAGCATAATACAAAGAATCAATTTATTGGCAACCAGCTCGCAAGATAAATAAATAAAGGAAGAACTGAAATAAATACCAAGAGCTACATAGTAGTTTTTAAGAACGATATCAAGATGTGCAAAAGTGAAAACATTTAGTTTCAAAGACAGCTCTGGTTCACAAAGCAGTTAGTTAAATTATACAAGAATGGTTTTCAGGTACCTTCATTCTTTATGCTGCAATCAACACGCTGGCTATAGTGTTTGTGGTCATGGTGGTGCCAGAAACAAAAGGGAGAACTCTGGAGCAAATCCAAGCAGCCATTAATACATAGAGAAATAGACAGGATGTATTGAATACATTTATTTCACGGAAATAAAGACCCTTACCCAGATATGATCTACTCTGACGGACCATTTACCCCTTTTGAGGGCAACCAGAAGAAATTTTGGAAAATACTTCCTAGCATGAAGTATGATGCTTTTCACATAAACAACTCAGTCGTATAAGTAGTACAACCTTGGTATCTTCTGTGATTTTGTATTCAAAACTGCTGCTTTTTTTTTTTTTGCCCCTCTCTTTTCACTCAGTAAATTATGAACAGAACATCAACCGTTAATATATAAACAGCATGCCCATAAGTGGAATTATCAGGTGAAAAAAGAAGAAAAAAGACAACATTAATATCAAAATTACAATCTCTGATAATTTTATTTCCGCTCCCAATTTAGTTCTGGCATCATATACAGTCTCGTTCTAAAACCCAGTATCATGAGTCACTCCAATTTGACCAGTCAAATAATACATTAAGAATAAAAATACATATGTTTTATTTAATATGGAAAACTTCCGACTTCCATTGTAGAGAAACGTCAAGTCAACCCAGCTCCATCCACTACACTGATCAACTAATAACAGGAGATTAACAAGAGATTTATATCTAAAACATGTATCAATTTCAAGATCCCAGAAGTTGGGTCTAGTGCTTCATGAAATCATAACCATCATTATCAAAAAGTTGTATCAGGTTAGAGTTGCCAGTTCCCATATCTGTATTTTCCCATCATCACTTGTGGAAGCAAGTAGCCGGGTTTCCTGGCAAGAATCAACAATCATATACAGAAACACAATACAGATACAATCACGATTTCAATACTAAGCATTAATTCCCCGCCCCCAGCACAAAAAGTTTGAAAATGAGAAACCAAATAAAGGGCACTATAGGCTCTAAGATAGGTGATGTCCTCACCCTTTTCAGCCTTTTCAAGATGTGAGCTCAAGCTTTTCATCTTTTCAGTACAGCTAAATGATATAAAACCATTTTAACCAAAATTGCGCTAGTTTTAGCAGGGTGAATGGTGAGAGAACAGAAGTTTCAAGTGTCAGCACATGTTTTTTTTATTATTACTGTTGCTGTGCAGTAGATAGTAGTATAATTGTGATGCGGAACAATAAAAAAAATAAAATTAAAGCAACAACAAAAAGAAACTTTAGAAAAGAAAAAAGATGAAGAAGAGAAGAAAGGAGATTGGAGATATGCAAAATCTATAATTTTCATTAATCATCAAAACTGTCCCTCAAAATGACAGAAAAACATATAAATAGTAAACCCTAAAATATCCCGCTATTGGGCTCGGCCCATCAAATCAAACTGTTTAACATAATTAATAAAATAACAATGAGCAGGCCCAAATGGGCTAAATAAATAAAATAACAATGAAATGGGCCCAAATGGGCTTAGTCTCCCAACCAAAGCGTGACAGGCTGGGCCATCCTACGTCGTCTCCGTCCATATACTCGTGTAGTTTGTGGTGTGGGTCTGGTGTCCCCACCAACTCTCCCGGGGTTAGAAAAACTCGACCCCGTTGAGTGTAGTACTGGCTGACTCTGATAGTACTCCCAAAGATCTGGGTCAAGCTACTGTAAAGTATCTCTAGTAATCCAAGTGCAATCTGAGTCAGGTCGACCCACCCAACGAACTAGAAATCGTTGAACCTCACCATTCCTGTTAAAAACAACTTGTTCATCCAGAATAACATCAATATTATCCTTTTGTGCTGATGTCAAGGTGAAAGGGATAGAGGTTTCAATAGGATCATCAGAAGGGGAGTTAAGTGGTATCTCAAATGGATCATTTGGAATAGGAAGTGGTTTGTGGTATGCAACTAGATCCTCAATATTAAATGTAGAGCTAATGCCAAAATCATGTGGTAAATCAAGAACATAAGCATTTGAACCAACCCGTTGTAGCACTTTGAAAGGTTCGGCACTACGTGCATGTAATTTTCGATTAGTTCCCGAAGGAAACCGCTCGGGTCGAATCCGTATCATAACATAGTCTCCCACATTGAACTCATTATGCCGTCTATGTAAATTAGCTTGAAGTTTATATTGCGCATTACTTGCTTGAATCTGTTTAGTGATCTCAATATGCAAATCCTGAATTCTATGTGCAAAAGACTCGGCTGACTCAGACACTCTAGCATGAAGGGACATGGGAAGAAGGTCTAAGGGTTTCCTAGGCTTGTAACCATGTACAACTTCAAAGGGACTCATGCCTATTGACCTATTGATAGAGCTATTATAGGCAAACTAGGCCGTAGGAAGAATCAAATCCCAATTTCGATTATGATCACTCACTAGACACCTTAAAAGGTTGCCCAAACTCCTGTTAACCACCTCAGTTTGACCATCAGTTTGGGGGTGGTAAGCAGTAGAAAACTTCAATTTGGTTCCCACCATATGCCAAAGGGTTTTCCAGAAATAACTTGTGAATCTAACATCCCTATCCGAAACTATGGTTTGGGGAAGACCATACAACTTGACAATCTCATCAAAATAGAGTTTTGGAACTTTGGAAGCATCTGTGGTTTTAGTACAAGGAATAAAATGGGCCATCTTAGAAAAGCGGTCGACAACCACAAAAATAGAATCATGTTTCTTTGTAGTACGTGGAAGCCCCAGCACAAAATCCATACTCACATCTTGCCAAGGGCAAGTAGGAACGGGCAATGGGGTGTAAAGACCAGTATTTTGTTTTCTATGCTTAGCTAGTTGGCAAGTTCGACATTGACCTACCAATTTAGCGACATCTCTTTTGAAACTAGACCAAAAGAACTGGCGTTCCACTTCTTCGATGGTTTTATTCCTTCCAAAATGTCCTGAGAGACCTCCAGCATGAATCTCCCACATTAAAAAATCACGCACGGATGTTTTCGGGATACAAAGCTTATTATCCCGAAATAAGTATCCATCTTGGAGGCGATAACCATTTATAACACGGTGATTCTCATCCTTCAATGTCAAGTATATTTCTCCAAATTCTGAGCAAGATTTATACTCCTCTTTGAGTCTCTCAAATCTTGTGACTTCAACACTCATTACAGATAACAGCGTTACCCGACGACTCAAAGCATCTGCAGCCTTATTCTCTATTCTAGATTTATGTTTCAAAACAAATGAGTATGCTTGCAAATATTCAACCCAATGACCATGCCTATGATTAAGCTTCTTTTGGGAGTTAAGATAGCGGAGGGCCTCATGGTCGGAGTAAAGAACAAACTCTTGTGGTAACAAGTAATGGCGCCAATAACGCAAGGCCTGAACCACTGCATAAAACTCCTTATCATAAGTTGAGTACTTTTGTTTTGCCTCATTAAGTTTCTCACTAAAGTAGGCTACAGGGTGACGTTCCTGACTAAGTACTCCACCTATACCGACTCCCGAAGCATCACATTCTACTTCAAACACTTTAGTAAAATGAGGTAGCCGCATTACTAGGGCCTCCGTCATTTTCTTCTTAACCTCCTCAAATGCCCTATTAGCTCCTTTACTCCACTTAAACTCACCTTGTTTCAAACAATCTGTAATAGGCGACATGATGGTGCTAAATCCCTTAATAAAACAACGATAGAAAGTCGCAAGCCCATGAAAACTACGAACCTCATGAATAGTCTTAGGTTCAGGCCAATCTACTATCGCTTGGACTTTCTAGGGGTCAGCAGAGACTCCTTTCCATGACACTATAAACCCTAAAAAGACCACTTGATCTGTAAAGAAGGAACACTTTTTGATATTTGCAAACAAACTTGCCTTTCTTAGGGTGGTACAAACTTGAATAAGATGATCGAAATGCTCTTCCTTGGTTTTACTATAAATAAGAATATCATCAAAGTATACCACCAAGAATTTTCCCATAAATGGTCGAAGCACTTATGTCATTACTCTCATAAAAGTGCTTGGTGCATTAGAAAGGCCGAAAGGCATGACTAGCCATTCATATAAACCATCCTTAGTCTTAAATGTTGTTTTCCACTCATCTCCCGGACGGATCCTAATCTAATGATATCCACTCCTCAAGTCAATCTTAGAGAAGATCTGGGCTCCTACCATCATATCTAACATGTCATCCAATCGAGGAATTGGAAAACGATACTTGATTGTAATTCTATTGATGGCTCGACTGTCGACACACATTCTCCATGATCCATCTTTCTTGGGTGTTAACAGTGCAGGTACTACACAAGGGCTCAAACTCTCTCTTATAAATCCCTTTTGTAACAACTCACATACTTGCCTTTGCAATTCAGCATGTTCACTCGGGTTCATCCTAAAGTGAGGCAAGTTTGGTAATGTAGCCCCAGGGACAAAATCTATGGCGTGTTGAACATCACGCATAGGGGGTAAAGCATCAGGTAGTTCAGAAGGGAAAACATCTAGAAATTCTCTCGACACTTCTTTTACCTCTTTAAGTGGCTCTTCTAAAAAGTCTTCTACGATCTCTTTAGCCACTACAGCAAACACAACAGACTCCTCACAAATCTCCTTATCAAACTCCCTAGGACTTATTATGTTAAGCCCTCCATCTTTCACTTTATTCTTCTTTTGACTATTATCATTAAACCTTGGGGGTAATCCAATAACTTGGATTTTTTTACCTTGAAAAGTGAATGAACAAGAATTTGATCGTCCAAAGATTGTAACGTCCAAATCACATAACCAAGGCCCACCCAAAATAACGTGCCCCACATCCATGGGAATGACATCACACCAAATTTCATCATGATAGTCAAAAATCTTAATAGGAAAAAGACATCTCTCTTTGACCGCTATAGATGTATCATTAACCCAAGACACATTATAGGGTTTAGGGTGTGGAACAGACTTTAAGCCTAAGGGGGACACACTAGCCGAGGAAACTGCATTGATACAACTACCACTGTCTATGATGATCTTACACCCTTTATCTCCACATTTAATGTAAGTGTAAAAAATAGCAGTCCTTCTCCAATCCTTAGTTCCTTTAGGTTGTGTTAAAGCACATCTAACCACACCTAACCTGATTGTCTTGATTTGAGTGGATATAGACCTAACACATTGTAGCAAGTTAGACTCATCATCCTCATCATTTAGATCTTGAAAATCATCGGGATTGGGTTCATATACCTTATCATCACAAGTATCTTCTTCACCCATATCCTCTTGTCCCTTGATGAACAAAGCCTTATTAGGGCAGCTAGAGGAAATATGACCAAAACCCTGACACTTAAAACACCGAATTCTTGAAGTTTTAGGTGCTTCATGAAGAATACCCTTACTCTTGTCTTCTCTAGGTATCTGGGAAATCAAAGGATTGGGTTTACGAGGTGGGGCACCTAAGATGGAGTTATTACTACCAGGTTGAGATCTAGAAGGGGTATTACGAATGTCCTGACGTCTTGTCCACTAGCTTTTTGTGACCAAGTCATAATTTTGTACTAGGGTATAAGCTTCATCAAGAGTGGAAACACCCCTAAGCACAACCTCTCTTCTAAGGTCATCGTTTAAGCCTTTTCGAAATCTACTTAGGGTCATCACTTCATCCTCCCTAACTGCACACCTCATCCTATACTCATCAAATTGTGCCACATATTCATTGGCAGACTTGCCTCCTTGCCTTAAGTTATTCCACTGGTCCAAAAGATTTCCTCTATAAGAACGAGGCAAGAACTTTTCTTCTAACTTAGTCTTCATTTCAACCCAGTCAGTAATAGGGGGTTGACCTCTCCTAATCAAAGACTCTTCTACACTTTCCCAATAGAGCTGAGCGGTTCCACTAAGTTTCATCTTTGCAAATCTTACCCTTCTATTCTCAGATAGATTATACCAGCCAAAAAATTGATCCATGTCACGGATCCATCTATCAAAAAGCCACGGGTCAAGTTGACCCTTAAAAGTTGGGGCTTCTACCTTGATATGCCTCATGACTTACTCGTCAGGGTCATCATAGTCGTGATGGCCCTGATTGCGGTTGTATTGACGGTTCCTAGGATGAACTGGTCTATGACGATAATCATTGGAACGCTCACTATCATGAGGGTCATCAAAGTCATTGTGACCCTGGTGTTGGTTATGGTGGCGGTTCCTACGAGGAACTGGTCTTTGAGGATTCCTATGGTTGTCACTAAAATGCTCACTCTCACTAGACTGTCTTATTTGCAAAGTTTCTATAGACTCCATCCTCCCAGAAAGGTTGTTCATTTGATTGGACATGTTACTCATTTCCGTTCGCATAAGTTGTAATTGTTCTTGAATATCTCTAAGAACATTACTAGAGTTCGGGTCCATGGTAGCTATGACTTCGAGATTGTGTACTAGACGACCACTACGTAAATGCATGCAAAACTAATCCTAAGACTGAGATCACAAAATAACACTTATAAGTAAAAACACAAAATAAAATTATAGCTAATAAAAAAAATAAAGAAAGAAAGAAAATAACAAATTTTTTTTTATTATTATTTTTAATTATCTTGGAGACTGAGTAATGACAGATTAAACCAGGAAAATACGCAAGCAAGCAATGTAAGTCCTCTAAATGCACACAAGTAATCCAAACACAATGTTTTAGTTTTCCCACTAATTTAACCAAGCTCCACAATTAATTAAGAGGATCAGATCTTCAATACTAAATAAGCTCAAAATTAAGATAATTCAATGTAAAGGTGGGCTATGCAATTTAGTTATGGGCAAGCACAAAAGAATAATATTAATGCTAAATATTGGATAACAAGTGTAAAAACATACCAGGAATGATGATTTTCAATGGGTAAAATTCTGACCGTATGATGTGGCAGTGGAGGATTACGTGGCAGCTGACATGGCAGGATATGCTGGTGAGGCAGATGATGTGGCGGGTGCGCTGACGTGGCTGAACTGATGACGTGGCAGATGCCACGGATGCGCTGATGTGGTGCTGATGTGGTGCTGATGTGGCTAGGTTAATTATTTTATCAGCTTCTGTTTCCTTGCTTCCCTAGCTTCTGTAAGTTGCCGCTGCTGTCAGCGATGGTGCACGAAGCGGGGCTTTGTGATGTGGTGCTGATGTGGTGCTGATGTGGCTAGGTTAATTATTTTATCAGCTTCTGTTTACTTGCTTCCCTAGCTTCTGTAAGTTGCCGCTGCTGTCGGCGATGGTGCACGAAGCGGGGCTTCGTGATTCTGCTTGGAGCCGGCGGTGCGAGGGAAGAGGCGGCGGTGTCTGTGGTTCCGCTGCTGGACGGGGCTTGTTGATCCAGTGTCGCTGCTGAAGGTGTGGGCACTGTAGATGGTTGCGTTGCGGCTGGCGCTGCTACTGGGGGTGCGGCTGATGGCGCTGATGGGTTGTAACACTAACTTGGAACCGACGACACGTAGTCGTTGTGGGTCGTAGAGCATCGCGGGCTTACCGGGTGATGCGAGCTGGTGGTTCGGATGGCGCACTGGCCGATGGTGTATCTATCGCCGTGGATGTTGTAGAGAGCTGTCGTGGGTTTCTTTTGTTGTTGTTGGGGACGCCCGATCTGCCCTCTGGCGACGGCGGCGTGCTGGTGGAGAAGATGAATAGTGTAGATCTTTTTCTTTTCTCTTTTTTTTTTTCAGAACAATAGGATTTTTTTTTAGATCAAACTGGATCTAGGGTTTAGCATAGACATGTGGATCGTTTAATTGTAAGAACAATTAAAACCCTGGCTCTGATACCAAATTTGATGCGGAACAATAAAAAAAATAAAATTAAAGCAAAAACAGAAAGAAGCTTTAGAAAAGAAAGAAGCTGAAGAAGAGAAGAAAGGAGATTGGAGATATGCAAAATCTGCAATTTTCATTAATCATCAAAACTGTCCCTCAAAATGACAGAAAAACATATAAATAGTAAACCCTAAAATATCCCGCTATTGGGCTCAGCCCATCAAATCAAACTGTTTAACATAATTAATAAAATAACAATGAGTAGGCCCAAATGGGCTAAATAAATAAAATAACAATGAAATGGGCCCAAATGGGTTTAGTCTCCCACCCAAAGCGTGACAGGCTGGGCCATCCTACGTCGTCTCCGTCCATATACTCGTGTAGTTTGTGGTGTGGGTCTGGTGTCCCCACCAAATTGTTTCAGGATAAGTATCATCAGGGCAAGCAGGGAAATATATATTTGGTTTACAAGGACACTTGAATGGCAAGCATCACTCTATCGTCATAGAACCCAAGAATCTACTACCAACCCCCCTTCCTCTCCTCCCACCAGATCCTATTGTACTTAATTTAAGCATTCATTTCAGCACAAACACAAACATCAAATACACTATAAAAAAATTGTTGTGAGTGTGTAATCTCAACACTTCCAAAAGAAAGCTTACCCCAGGGCCCCATTGCACTGAGTTTATGTCCATATTGTGAGCCTTTTCCCTTTTCAGCAACAGTTTATATGAAGGACCGTCAACCTGTAACAAACACACAATAGTCTCACTTAATCCTTCTTTTCCTAATTCACTAATCAATATATCAAGTCAAGAGTAAGGCATCCTCAATTTATGAGCATCCATAAATAGGAACTTCACAAGGTCGCATTACCTCATCAGACCAATTTCAAATCAAAATCAGATACAAGTGTTTCCATCTATGTTGTGATAATTTATTTCAAAAGGTTACTTAGGTGATTAGCTTATAGTTTTTGCAATCAACCTGAAATTTGGCATTCTTGAGATACCAGAACTGAGTAAAATCTATAACTAATATTATGAAATAAGATTACAAAAAAGGTAAAGTGTAAGAAATTCACAACAAAAACTAAGTTGAGTAAGAATGTGTTTGTTGCTCGCACACAAGGAATCACAAGTTGCACTCTTTAGCAATGTTAGCAAAATGTCCACTTTTTAGGACAAAAGTGCCCCAACAGTGATTTGCACTAAAACTGTTTTCAGGACAAGGTGGTTAGTTTCATTTTCCCCCCACTCAGAGCAATAGTATTTAGTTCTTTCCTTTCTTTAAATATCCATCCAACTTTTGAGTTTTGAGGATAATTCTCTCCATGCCACTATACTGGATAAAAATTATTGAAACAGGAAAAGTTCACAAATCAAAGGATTTGGATAGAAGCAATTAAGCAGCAGAAAAAACTAATATAAAAAGAAATGAAAGCAAGAATAAATCGAGAGAATCGAACCATTGAACTTCTAAATAATTTATCTAAGATGTGAAAACTGAACTGAGGAAAAGAAAGAAAAAACCTAATGAAAAACAGTTGCTTAATTTAAACCACCACCACTCCATGAAGTTCATTGTCAGGAATAACAAAGATAGGTAAGAGGTAGATAAGGAGGGGGGATCCGTTGAGACTTAGAGAGTGAAAAATATATTGAACTCCAAAAACCATGTCCTCAAGCACTTTTATCCTAAGGAGTAAATAAATAAGCAGTTTTCGTCCCAAAAGGCAGGTAGCTAACTTGTGAAAGAGAGAACTTAGCAGCTATCCATACATGGTAATGTTGTTTATGTCTACATACTTGACATGCTGCAAAAACAATTTAAGGGGTTTTTGTTATTTCGATGCAATGCAAATAACAGAGCAACTTCCTTGGTATGTTAAATCAGTAGATATAATAAAGTGAGGCATAAATTATTAATACCAAACCATCTTTGTTCTCCAGAAAAAACCGTAGACCATCATCAGCTGCTCCGCTTGCTATAATACCTTCCCTGTTCAAAATTTAAAGGGTGCAAAAACATAGAATTTAGAAAGAACCAATGCTGAAAGACAAAGGGTAACCCAGAAAAAGTATATGTTACCCATAACATCCAAAAGAGCACCCAATGATAAGTTGATAAAGAAAGGGAACAGCCAGAAACAACGTAAAACAATGAAGAAGACATGATATTTTGTTCAATTAAATTAAAGGGTTGCTACCTTGACCAATGAACTGAAAAGATCGTTCGATCATGATAACCTGAGAGAGTGCAAAGATTATTCCTGAAAAACAAACCATGTTGTCAACAAGTATTGTTTTGTGTGTGGGCAAGCACCTGCATAATTTGAAAATGGCCTATAATTTCATCATACCAAATACAAATGAAACGAAAATTGATACCTTTGGGGTGTGAATCCCAAATCCGTTCTTATTCTTTTTCTAACTATCATAACTAAATAAACTTTGATAAAACTCATAAATACGATTTATTAATGGATATGGATAAACATTTTGGGCATCCAAAATAAAAGGTGCACAACAGGTTAGGGATGGGGAGCATATGCTATAATTATCTTATGCCACATAAATCTCACATCAAATTAGCGTGTAAGAGCATCATAATCAAGTCTTTGTTTCCTGAATTATTCAAATAAAGCACATTGATAATATGATGTAGGAAAAGAGAGCACAAACACCAAAACAAAAGAATCAATATAGAATAGAAACAAAATCACCAACAAGAGAGACACTCAATCTTGAAGAAAACAAATCAAGAGAGACAAACTCAATCTTGAAAGCAAAACAAGAGACACTCAATCTTGCAAAAACTCAAAGTTTTAATTTCAATTAATAATTCAAGGACCAAAATAACTAATGTCTGGGTGCTTATGTATATGCATCAAACCAAATAAAATTGAAAAATCTAACAAGTCTTAGATCAATAAAAAAAATCCCAATTTAACAACTGAATAATAAATACTAATATTTCTAAAAATAAAATATAGAATAATCACACAATATTAAAACTCCTGATCAATTAAAAACCAATTTCCATTGCAGTACTTCATTCTCTCTTGGTTGGAAAAAAACTCAACCTCAAGTTCTAAAGTGTTGAAATAGCAAAAACTCCATGAAGTGGCAAGCACTCCCTGAAAATTTGTTTTTTGCATTTGAAGCATTTCAATCTTCTATAAGCAATATTAGCAATAAGATAGTCTACTCGGCTATAATATTGAATTTAGAAGGAACATTAAAGTCAATTTGATCAACCTCATCTTTGAGCTCTTCAAGAATAGAATCGTTACTCATGGCACTTCAAAATCTTCTTATACTATATTAGTTGTTTGAACTTCTTAATCTGTAAATTTGTGCTCATCTTGTGTTTGCACAACCATAATTTCCTCTAATAAGTTTCTTCAATGTCTTCTTCAATGCATTCATCAACTTGTTCTACACTAGTTGTTTAAAACGCTCAACTTCTATTTTGAATTGATAAATATATTATTGAATTTTGTATGATTAGTTTGCAAATTTGCATGGTTTGGATTTGGGTTTCTAAAGAATTAACAGTGCTAGTGATTTTGGTGACCTCAATGTTGCTAATCAATGGAGGTTGATAAATTGCATGCTATGACAATCTGACTTTTGGTTTTGGAGGATAGATGGTATTAATAAGATGCATATTCCCGTAGTACATTTGTAATTTACCCATATCTGTGAGTCGAATATCCATCTTACAACAATTTTCATAAAATTTTCATAAACACAAGTGTAATTAAGTTCAAATAAAGCCAAAACAAAATGTTTCACATATTGAATTGAAAAACAGCGAATTCCTCAAACATAAATATATTCTCCAAAATGTTTCATGTAATACATCCACTTCGATATATGGGAGAACCTAAACAAACAAAACAAAGCTTATCTCACTTCTTTATTCCTGAAGAACTACACTTCTCCTATCAGAATTATATTCTCTATGAATTTCAAAAGATTAACCATGAGCAAGAGTAGTATACATTCTTGTTCCTCAAACCATATAAATTATATCAATAAAATAGCATATAGGAATAGCTTATCACAAAGCCAAAAGAAAAGAAATCCACCAATCCTACAGATGTTGACACAAATTCTGGAAACAAATAGAATTCCCAACTAGCTCGGCAAGATAAAGTTAGTGTGGGTGGAATTTTGCTCAATTATCACATATATGTGACTTTGGGAATCTGTGGTACTACCACTAATTCTGTTTGATTTGTCTTTTTTTTTTTATGTTCTTTTAGTAGACTTCTTTTTGGTTTGAAAAAACCAAAACCCTAGATTTGGTATCGGCCAAATTGGCAAAGTAATTGCGGGAAGAAAAAGAAACGAGAAACACACAAATTTCAAGGTGGGCGCCAAAATGATCTAGGATAGGAGAAGAAAAAATACCAAAACCAAAGAATTAAAGTAGAATAGTAACCAAAACTCACCAACAAGAGAGACACACTATCTTGAAGGGACCAAATTAAAAAAGACACACTCAATCTTGAAAGTAAAACAAGAGATACACATTCAATATTGTATAAACTCAAAGTTTTAGTCAATAATTCAAAGACCAAAATAACTAATGTTTAAGTACTTATTTATATACACCAAACCAAATAAAATAAAATAAAAACCAATAAGTCTTACTTCAATAAGGAAACTAAAATCCTAATTTAACTACTAATATTCCTAAATATTTAAATCTAGAATAATTACATAATACTAAAACTAATAAATAAATAAAAACTAATTCCCATTGTTGTCCTTCATTCTCTGCCATAATAATTCTAGTGTCATTTGCAAAAATACACAGATTATCAAGTGGCCTACTACTTAGGACCAACAGAATTTCAATCCATAATTTCAAATATTTTTTTTTTCACAAGTCATTCACACTAATTTGAAGTCATTTCTTTATTTGAATTCTAATAGTGAAGGTGCACTATAAGATGTAAGAAATGAAAAGTAGAAGATCCAATAAGCATAAAGAGCATGCTTCTCACCAAGGAGCGTGGTCATCACCCAACACCATCCTCCCAACATCTGTTTCCCATATTTTTAGGGTAAGATCATCACTGCAAAGTCAACCCAAAATCCATTCAATTGCTTTTGTTTCTAGATACCTTAAAAATAAAAATCACCCCAACCAATGATCATCAAACTTAGGAAAAAGCTTTACATACCTACAAGTAACCATTTTGTCTCCTTCAGCGTTAAAAGAAAGTGCCCAGACAGTAGAAGAGTGACCACTGAGTAGGAAACAACCCTTGTTCAATTAGATTAGCTCGTCATATTGCAAAGGGAGTTATCAATAAGCCAACAAATAACATTAACTAAAGTCTATGTGAAACCTAACTATATCAGCTAGCATGCATAATGGTCTAATGCAAAAGAATAGCACGTCTACAAGAGTAGCATAAAAGCAAAGGAAGGGGTGGGGGAGGGAGGAAGGAAGGAAGGGAAGAGAGAGAGTACTTGTTAGATTCACCTAAGGTTTGAACACAATGCCAATCACCAGTGCCATCCTCAGCCCAAACCTGTATTTCTATGAAAATTATAAAGTTGATCTCATATTTTTAAATTGTTTTGAAAGCAGGAATGGAAATTTTGCAATCGGCTTTTCACAAAGAAAGAAAAAGAAAAGGCAGAGATGAGCAATTTTACCCATAAAAAAGTACCTTAACAGTATTATCATAACTACAAGAAAACAAAACATCCACAGTTGGATGCCATTTAACCATTTTAACATCTTGTGTGTGTCCTTGCAAAACCGAAGCACACTCGAATTCATTCCCAGGCATCACTTCCCAAATCCAAACAGTCTTATCCCGACTACGCGTCGCAAGGAACGAACCAGATGCATTCCAAGACACACTTTTCACTTCATTTTCATGACCCTAAAAAGTAAATAAATTATTAGTCCCAGGTATGATAAAATTTTATCAAACTGGAAAAAAAGATCTTTTTTCTTAAATTAAATACCTCTAAAGTAGAAACACATTCAAAATCACCGCCAATATTTTCCCAAATGGAAGTGGTGGCATCAAAGCTGGCGGTTGCCAACAATTTCCCAGAAGGTGACCAGGCACACGACCGAACAGTTCTAGTGTGTGTTTCTTCCAGAACTGCCTGCAGTCATCCCATAATTAATCATAAGATTCTCCCAACACAAGAATCTACTAAATTAACACAACTTCCTAACCAGACACGACCAAAATATTCTAGTATAGGTTCCAACTTTATCTGACTTGCAAAAGATGAAGAAGAAGAAACTTTGCAGTGGCAAAGGCGTGTGGAAGGAGTCTGCTCCCAGATTCGAACAGTCTTATCGCCGCTACAAGAAGCGAAGACAGGAGAAGTTCCTGTGGCTGGATTCCAAGCTAAGCTCCAAACCCTATCGGTGTGTCCTTCAAGTGTTTGAATCTCCTTCAGTATCATATTGCCGTCGTCGTACAAATCCATGCTCAAATGACTTGTGTATCTCAATTTATGCTATGTAGTCAGAAAAATATTCTCAAGTAAGAAATAGATTTTATTTTATTTTCAGTTTGATTATAAAAAATTTCAGTAGGCATCAAAATAAGAAAATCATATATATCCCTGTGATATAGTTTTATCGATTTACTACAAAATAAAGAAAATATATGCCACTTAGATCAATCAATGGAGCATGTTTAAACAACTTGTTAATATAAAAAAAGAACAAAGCAAAAGAAATAGGCTTTATTTCTTATTAATTAATATTAATACTAATAAACTAAAAGAGCTACTATTCTTACTATTCGTTATTGTATATCTACTCCCTAAATGAACATTACTATTTTTCAATTTTTCATTTTGATTGTTGAACTTTACTCTTTTTTTTTTTTAATTTCATCTTTCCATGTCATATTTGTGGTAATTAATGTGTTCATAGTTTTTTTTTGCATATTATTTGCAATTCAAGGTTTGTGTGGAGTTTTCAATTTGAAATTGAGGTTAATTTGATGAAATAGAAAAAATATATGTTATAAAAGGAGGAAGAAAAAAAAAATAAAAAATAATAATGGGGCTTTCTTCAAATTCATGCAAAAAAATCATTTTTGCATTCAAAAATTATCCATTTACTCATTTTGGTCCTTTTAGTTTTAGAATTTCATGTTTAGTCCTAAAATTTATTTTTTTTACATTTCAATCTCTAACTTAAAAAAAAAAAGAGAAAGTTGATGGAAAATAAGAAAGAAAGAAAAGGTAATCGGTTAATCAAATCTTAGTTACAAAAAAGCCAGTCTTGGTTTTATTAGGTTTCTCTTAACGAAAGGAGTTTTATTGAGGTGATTTTGAACATCACCGCAACAAGTAGATCGAGACTCGGGATATATTTTTTTGTTTAATTTTGGTTTTTCTATTAATTTTAGGGTATTTTTAGGTTGCGAACTTGTTTATTTAAATGCAAAGAAAAGGTACGAGGACAAAAAAAAACTTTTCTCTTGTTTTTTGGTTTTTGTTAGATTTGCCAAGAGTTTTTATTTTTATTTTACAATATTGTTTGGAACCATGTGAATTGAATTGATTTTCCGGGACTAAATCAATTTATGTGTTTGGAATTTTTTCAAGGTACAGACTTGAATTTCAAATAAAATTTAACTCTTAAAAAATAAACCAGAAACATACTCAAGAATTAAATTCTAATTGGTATTGAAAATTATTTTCCATAAATACCCTCTCTCTAATTCCTTTTAAAAACCCTAACTTACATCTCTTAATTCCCCTACTCCATTACTAGATTATTAGAAAGCATGTTATGACACCTTGTGGAGTTATTTCTGGTGCAGGTTTGTTTTAATAAATAACGATTGTTTTTATCTTTTTGGAATTACAAAGTTTTGTTTTAAGCTTATTGACTATTGTATTAGTGTTTTTTTTTTAAAAAAAAAAAGTAAAAGAAGAGAAAATTGTGTCTGTGATTAAGGAAGAGGATTGATATGGTAATTTAAGAAGGGGGCAAACAATTGATTACAGAGAAGTGATGGAATAAATATGACTGCATCAGGCATACACATCTAGATGGTCCATGAAGAGCTGAATGGGAGGGGTTTCCTTCTGGGACTAGCAGCAGCAGCAGCAGCAGGAGCTGCTGCTGCTGCCTCTGCTCTCTTTTGCTTGTAAGCATATACTGAAGGAATTTGAGTTTGGTAGAGAAATGTTGTGATCCTCATGGATGTTTGTCAAGAGAAGATGCCTATCAGTGGTTCTCCCTAACTTTGCCTACAAAGGCTTGTGGCTATGGCCATATACACGTGGTCAACAATAGCTCTTGATGAGTTTGGGTATGGAACTGCTAAGAAATTGCAGAAGACCAACTTCATCAGTTTTTTATTTGTCCATAATATAAGACGTTATTAATTCAATAAGAGTTCTTGATGGGAGACACGATTAATATTATTAACTCAATTTATTTTCACATGTATTTTAAATAATTCAATTCAATTCTATAATTTAGTATTTTATTATCAACTTTGAAGGCATGTTTGTCACGTCCAATTATCTCCAAAGAAAAATTATTATTTTTTGCTTTTAAAGTGTGTTTGCTAAATATAGTTTTAAGGTATTTTTCATGCCTTTAACTTTTGGACAAGGGTGTGCTTGAAAAACACGTGGTATTGTACTCTTTTTAACATTGGTTTGCTTTTACTATTGTGTTTAGCCAAGTAAGCCCTAAAACATTTCTAATAATTCTGAAAAAATTCAGGGACTGTTTTAAAATTATTTATGGATTCCTCGCATGTTTTTTCAATAATTTCACTTAATATTGGACTGTAGAATTACACTGTAAGATACTAATTTTATATTAAAAATATTCAATTTTCTCCAAAATCTCAAAAAAAAATTAAAAAAATCCCTTATTCCAAAAATACAAAAATATGTTTTTGTTTGTGTATATACAACCAAATTCTAAAATTTTTCATGTATATCTTATAACAAAAAAAAAATTACAAAGACTGCATTTTTATCATATTTTTAAAAAAAATAAATAAACTAGTATCATAATCAGTTTATGATTATCCATTAGGATTTGCCTGAAATTTCAAAAACACTACAAAAATTAATTTGTTTAATTAATATTTGGGATATGAATTTTACAACGTAATGCATACTCTTGATATTAAATTAAATGAATTAACAAAAATAACATATTATGAATTAAATGTAGACTTTAATATTTAGGGTTATAAAATTACACTATAAAGTATATCCTTAAGTATTAAATATAAAAAGTAGAAAGAAATATGACATTAATTTTTTAGCCTTTAAATAGTTAGGTTTTAGCCTAATAAAGGTCAAGGCCTAACTTCTCTTGAACCTTATACAGACCAGCGAATAGAAACATGACTTCGAAAAAAGAAACAATTGACCAATAATAAAACTTACCATAGATAGGATACACTGTGAGTGATGCGTCTTTCTTATGCATAACTAGTCTCCTTACCCAAACTTTTGCATACCATTAGGTTTTTCAATTACCATAATACTAGGTGGCGACTCCTAAACCCTTTAAATCATAATTTTTATGATTTATCCCAACACATCAAAAAACCTCTCGATCTAGGAGGCAAATCCATCATTAAACGTTGTGCATGCCACAACACCAATTATAGGACACATTGTCGAGTGAGAAGAAAACATGGCAAAGAAAACAAATGAATTCAAGAAAACATGGAAAAGAAAACACATGTGGTGGCAAAGTTTCCTTGTTATGCAAGAAGAAGAATTCAACAACATAATTGTGTTTCATAGTATTGGAATGATACTAAAAGGCAGCAAAAAGAAGCATTAAAGGTAACATCATTTTTCTTCCAAAAAAAAAGATAAATACAAGGTTAAGATCATAATTCTATTCTAACTTCAAGAAAGGGGCAACTTCTATTTTAGTTACTAAGATTATTGGGCAACATTATAGGCTATAAATAAGTCTTGTATCAGACCTGCAATGTTTTATTTTCTTCTTCTCTTCTCACGCAGAACATGACTTATAGGTTTTATTTTTATTTTATTAGCTACAACCCAAGGCTTATTTGGTCTTAAATAATACTTTGTTTTCATCTAGGATCTAAGGCTTGTTTGAATCAGGGTTTAACCTTACTAGTAAAGGTTTTGAGTTAGTTTTTATAAGTGAGTCAATCCAGCCCATAATGATATATCCATTAGGGTTAATTTCTCAAAACTATTTAGACACATATAAGCCTCAATTTCAACACTTTTTTTTTATCAATAATACTTCTGAACTTTTTAGTTTAACGTGTGAAAGACATTCTTGCATTCTTTGGTTCTTGAACGAACTGAATTTGACTTATTGAAGATTAATTAGCATCGTGGTGTCATTCGACTTCATTCCAATAGTGTTGTTGTCTTGGAACATGTTTTCATTATGCCACACTCTTATCAAACCTCTTTTAGTTTTTCTAGATCAGATCTCAATCTTGATTATAGGTTGTGTGACTACATGATCACGAGGTTCGCGTTATATGGGTCTTTTAGTATTTTCACTTAGGCTTTAGTTTTTATGATGATGTTCATTAAAGGCATTTTGGTCTTTGAACAAGGATCAAATACTAATTAAATTGAAGATGTTGTTGGTACCTACACACTTTGTTTAGCATGTGTGATGCCTCATAGTGGCATAAAATGCTATTTAGCCTTGTCATTAAAAGTTTCACCAAGTCTTCTTCCTCATAGTACGAAGGTGTCAGAGGTGACATCATGGTTTGTCTTGGTTGATCTTTTTTTTTACCTTTTCTTTTTGCTCTCCTCATGTGAAAATTATAAGTTGATCTTTTTTTTTGTTGATATTTAAAATTTGATATTTATTCTTTTCATTTTTATTTTTTATTCTTAATCCTTTTGTAAAAGTTGTATTTGTTTTCAATTTAGAACTTCAATTTATTTGTCATGTATTATTTTTCCAATCTAGTCGTTATTCTTTTAATTTCAATTTTTTTTCCTTGATTCTTTTATAAATGTTTTATTGGTTTTCAATTTTATCTTTCAATCCAAGTTTAAGGTGTATTATTTTTTCATTTTTATCCTTATTTTTTTATTTTTTTTATCATTTTTGTTAAAGTCATTTTTCTTTTCAATTTAACCCTCAAATTGAAAATTTGTAGTTGCTCTCTAATTTATTTTTTATTTTGATTTTCACCATAATTCTTTTAATTGCTATTTTATTTTAGATCCTTCTATGCAATTGATTTTTGTTTTTTTTTCAATTTCATCCTTCGACGCTTGATTTGCTAGAGATTAAACTTTGCAATTTTTTTCTTATATGCTACTTCTGATCTAATGATCTATGTCACAAATCTAAAAAGTTAACGTGAATTAACATCCTTTTTTTTGCTTATTTTCTTTCCTAATTTCATCGTTTGGTGTTTTTTTATTAAAAAAAATTGGCTTTGTGATTTTTTTTAAAAAATTTTCTTTTTCATTAGGTTATCTTGATTTCATGACCTGGACTATGAGTTTTGCAAGTTTACCCGAGTTGGCTCACCCTTTATTACTCAGGTTACATTTCTATCATGCTACATAGGACCGGTTTTTCTTGTCATCTTTTTTTTTTAATCTAATTTTGTACTTCCAAAGGTTTTTTTCCAAGTTAACGTGAATTAAAAAAAAAACATCTGGTTACTATCATTACTTATTTTTTATCATTAATTAAAATAAAACCAACTTTTTAAATCTAGTTGAGGCTATAATCCAAGTTATCGGTTTTTCTTATTTCTTTATAACGTGTTTACAACACTTATACATTATTTTTTATGGAAAAAATCCAAACTTGCAACTTAGTACGGGCCCATGTTTAGTTTTATAATATAAGTCCAATACTAGCTACTCCAACAAAATAAATCCAATATTAATAGTGTGTACGCGCGCGCGAGTGTGAGTGTGTAAGGAAATTTGGAATAGATTTTATCAAAATAGAAACATTTTTTAGAAGACTCAGGGAATCAATCTGCAAACTCCTAGAAAAAGAACTCTCTAAAAAATCTACCTAAATAGTGAAGAAAAGAACACATTGAGGTAGGTAATGAAATGAAAATAGGAGGGGAAGCCGAAAGGCTAGAGAAAAGATAGGCTCTTTCATTTGTTGTCATAAGTCTTGTTGACTTAGTAGGGAGTGAAAGAGATTATCATAGCCTTGTGATTAAGGGTGATCATTTTTAGTTTAGTTTCTTTTCATTTAGAAAAATAACCAAACAATTGTTTTTGTTAGATTCTGAACCGAATTGAACCAAATAAAAAAACTAGTTCAAACTGACCGATTTTAGTTCGGCTTCGTTTGATTTATTTTGTAAAGAAATCGACAAAACCTATTTCTTTTTTTATTAGTTTTTTTATTAATTTTTATGGGCTCTTAAAAGCCTTTTAATTTATGTAAAAAGCCTATTCTTATTGCCAAATTATGATGACTTTTCAGTCTTTTAATTAAGCTTTTTATTCTTTGTGGTTGAGTTATATTCACAATAATGTAAGAATACCATATCGATTCACCAACTTTTTCATAGTTTTGTCCTATGAACAAACACACTAATACAATAATCAAAGAAACTACAGTCTTTTATAAATAACCACATTGATCCATCAAGCCAACTTAGTTTCATTATTTGTCAAAAGCCAAGGCAAGAAGATGAAGGGATTGTATGCCATTGCCAGAACCAAATCACACATCTTTTCCTTTTGCTTTGTTTCTCACTCACTGTACTTCCTTTTAAACCCATGCCATTATAAAGCACAAAGAACAAGCAATTAGTTAAGAAGGTAAAGAAAGATGGGATCTTCGGATGCTATGACAACAAAACAAAAGTTCTAGAAAAAAGAAGAAGAAGAAAGAATAGCAATAACAACTATAATTTGTAATAATGAAAATGAAATAAAATAAGATTTCATCACCATTAACACTTAATCTGCAATATTCATAATTCTATTATTACCCTAATGATTTGTCATGTATTAATGACTACACACACTTAAAAATAAATCAAAGTTAGCACTTTTTAAAAAAATTAGTTCATTTATTAGATTTTAATTCATAATTTGACTGTAATGGCACATAAGCAAGTAGTTACTTTACTTATTGAAAAATTATATACTATTGAATACAAAAGTATGGCTTCACTCATTTGTTGACCTTTTCATTTATAAAATTAAACTAAAAATTAGCATGCATCCATTATTTTAGATCTTTAAAATAAAAAGGCAAACAACAATTATTGTTGGTTAATAGAACAATTGGAATTCATTGTCCTGATGTTTAGATACACTTCACCTAAACCCATATAATATATACATCATACCTCTTAACTTATATGAGTACACAACCTATATTTTCAGTAGAAAACCAACGCATTAGTGACATACAAGTATCTATAGCTATGTAAAATACAATAGAACTACACTTGTCATTGATCCTCATCTCCTAATCATTTGATAGATAATGTTGAAATAATGCAACTAAATAAATATTTATAGAGCTTTAGAATAAACAAATTAAGTGGCATGTTCATAGGGAACCATTATTAGACAATAAATGGAAGTACAATAAATTAGGAACATGCTAGATACTACCAACTAACTTGGGTTGCTACCATGTTTATTCTTCTCTTACAAACTCAATTGTAAGGTCAATTCTGCAATGTAAACTTCAAAATTCTATGTCAAACATTAATTTCATTCCTTTATTTTGTTAGAATCAGGACGAAAAGTTCCATGAATAAGCCTAAAATCACAGTACCATGTACATTTTTATTTTATAAATTCTGACATTTGAATTTTAATTGGCCTTTAAAACAGAACAAAACTTGATTATTATAAGAAAGAAATATAGAACTTGACAGGTGAATTATCTAGGTAAAAAAGTATAAGAAAGAGAAAAGCTATCGTTACCTATCCAAATATATTGGCTGCATTTGTTAAGGCCAGATAGAGGGTTGGTTGTCGATGGGTAGATCAAGAGGATAAAGAAACAAAGACTAATGATGACGACAGAGGATTGAAAGAATGAAAGACAAATAGAAAGCTTGGAGATGATTGTTTTTGTTTAATTTAGGGTTATAAAAAAATAATATTTATAACTTTTTTTTGTTTCAAGTTGGTTTAGTGCTAGTTGAACCAATTTAGTTTGATCTGGTTCATTCAACTTCAAACTTTTGAAGAAACTGAATCTGACTAGAATTGTTTTTGAGTTTTCTAAATGATTAATTTAATTTTTTTCTTGGTTTAGTTTTTTTGGTTAACTTTTCTCATGTTTTCTTGATGTAATCAGTTTTGCATGTTTTTTGCTCACCTATACTTGCAATTAATATTAAGATTTGCTTTTTACTAAGTCTTTTCTGATTGATCTTAAAAGTACGATCACAAAGGTTGCTTGAGCATTAAATGTCTAATAGAGGCTTTTGGCTCGTATTATCTGTGATCTTCCCTTATGATATCAATCAGATAATCTTAATCAAGTTGCAAATATTTATTAATCATGTCCTCTAATCTACTAGTACCCAACTTGTAATAGCCCTCACATACTTAATATATGATCATACAAGATAGACAATATACTACATAACTAATGTGATTTTTTTGTGTGTAAAACACAACCTTAGATGACTCATTCCCACCCAAACTCTATCCATAGTTGTTCATAATAGTTTAAAACCAACTAACACGAATACATCTTGCAATACAATACTATCATTACAAAATGAACTTAAAAGAGTAAAACATCCAATATCATATATTAATAATGAAAATAAGTATCCAACACTAGGGGTAAGCAAATTCGGTTCGGCTCGGTTTTTATCTGAAAAACTAACTAAAATTAAATTTTGAAAAACTGAAAAATTCAAACCAGAACCGAATCGGAACCGGTTCAAACCGACCAATTTCGATTCGGTTTGGTTTTTTTAACAGGAAAACCTGTATTATTGTTTTTTGGGCTTTTTTGGGTTTTTTTAGGCTTTCTAATGGGTTTTCTGATGGGCTTTCTAATGGGCTTGTAATTAGTGTAAATATTATTTAATTTTGTTACAAATTTCTATAATATATTTAATATTTTTTGTCACTAAATATTTATTTATATTAAATTATTAGTGCTAATATTGTGTTTAATATGTTGCAAATCTTTTTAATATTTGTGTTTTGGACTCCTCCTGCATCAAAGTTTAAATAACACACACACCAAATTAAAATTAAAATTACAAAGCATTGTCTTTAAAAGGGCTTAAAAAGAAACAACAAATAACATTGCCATAAAAAATAAAACACTTAATGTAAAAAATATAAATCTTCATTGTGCACATCTTCCCAATCAAAAAGCACATCAAGATGACAAGAACATTGCACTTTTATTCTGTAATACCATTGACATCAAAACCTTGAAATCAAGATTTAAAATTATAACATGATAAAATAAATTAGAATATATAAAAATAAAAAGTAGTGTTTTACCATCAAAGTAACTTCTGAACTAATTATCATCTGATTCTACATGTAACTTTTCACTAAATTCTACAAAATAAAAAATTAGACATGTTAAATGATTGCAAACAATTTAATTAATAAATCATAAAAACAAAATAAAAGGTGTAAGTTACTTGACTCAAGGTAACATTAAAAACAAAAAGTTATAACACTGCACTTGGAAATTGCGGGAAGAAAAAATCTTACTCTCAGATCAAATAAAACACTTTACATTAGATGTGTTCAAATGATTCCCACTTCTTTCCATCACAGGAACATCATTTCCTCCTTTCACAACATCAATTACTTTCCAATCCATTCTACCAAAAATAGGTTAAGTGCAAAGAAACAAATAACAAAACATTTGCAAGCAAACCAATGGACTACACAACCTCATGGTTTCGAGTTCGCAGGATTAATCTGTTTCGGTGATCCATTGAAGGGAAATGAAAGAAAAGCGGCTGCTACACTTACAATAGATGGAAAACAACTTATGTTTATGGCCTTTTGTTAATCAGAAAATAGAAACTACATGAATGCAGTTTTGATTTTTGTTAGACAGAATTCGTAGCTAATTGATTCCTAACTTCACAATAATGCAAGCTAGGATGTTGATAGTTCTCTTGAAGAAGAGCTCGTCAGTTATCTCAAGAATGCTAGGTACTGCTGCCTAGAAACCAAAACATTATCGACAAGAGAATAAAATAAGTAGATGACTCTTGCCATGTTCAAGATTAATTTGGTTGCGGATTGAAAAAATCAAAATAAGCAGATGACTCTTGCCATGTCCAAGATTAATTTGGTTGCGGATTGACAAAATCAACTCTGGAAGAATCCTAGTCTATACACTGTAAACGTTTTTGAGCTATGGATGGCTATTTGTTTAGGTGAAGCAATAACTTGATGAATAGCATGCTGCAATGTCTAGCACTCTTAGCTTAAGTTTGCCATAGTGATTCAATTATTTCTAAGATTTATCTGAAGTCAAGAAATGTACCTCAACATCCCCCACCGCCCGCAACTGCTTCTCAGCAAATCTATGCGAAAGCTAGAAGAATCTTTATTTTTGCAAGCATTAATCTGTTTGCAGGATTTACACAAACAAGCCCTCATAGTTCCGAGTTTGCAGGATTAAACAGATAAAAACGCAACACCTTTCATCTTCAAACATGTCCAACTCACATTAAATTATTGTTTCATAATAGCCCAAATACACCAACACGCACATGACCCTTAAAAATCCCACCTTTTTCAACACACAAAGCACAATCATCCAAAAAAACACTACCCAGATCCAAAAATCTAAACTTTATCAACGCCAGTACACAACCATCTAAAACAAACAAAACCCAGCACTCAAAAAACCATATAAAAACGTAAAAGAGAGTTACTTACTAGATAAGATCTTATAACTATTGAGCTCTAGTGTTCACAAATCTCAAATACACAGATCACACTACAGAGCATATGTTTTTTTTTAAAATAAAGATTGACAGAAAAAAAATCATACCTGATGTGACAAGATTCAAGGTCAGATCGAGTGTGAGAGAGGGAGGTGACTAGTTTGCTAGATCTGGAGGTTAGGTCGAGTCGGGTTGGGTGTCATGCCCGTGTGGGAGACTGGGAGAGGGATATGGCTGGTTTGTCCAGATTTGTAGAGTCAAGGACTCAGCAGAATGGATATGAAGATTGATTATTTTTTATCTGGTTTGTGAGGGTTGAGAGGGGGCTGCTGGACGACTGAGAATGTGAGAGATTTTAAGATTGATAGTTTGAGACTTAAGAAAGATGAAAGATCTGTGAACACTGAATCAATGAATTGTGATTCTGTGAATTTGTGAGGGTTGAGAGGGGGCGACTGGACGCAGAGGACGAGTATTGCTTACTAAGGTTAAGAAATTTTGTATTTATAGTACCCCTTAACTGAACTGGTTCGGTTCGGTTGGGGTTTGGTCGGTTTCAGGTTTCTTAAACCGAAACCGAACCGAACTTTTTTTAAAAAAATAATTGGTTTAATCGGTTTATTTTTTCGGTTCGGTTTTTTTGCTTATTTTTTTCTCGGTTTCTCGGTTTTTTTACTCACCCCTATCCAACACTGACAACTTCAGCATAGACAAATAATAATTCATAATAGTTTAATTATTTTGTTTATTACAAACTCTCATGATTTTTATGAATATCATAAATCATGAAAATCCTACAGCTAAATAAAATCTATTAAGAAAGTCTTACAACTACACAAAATAAGCCATTTAGTTTTGAGAAGCATATAATGAACTTGTCAAAAATAAAACAAACAAAATAAAAAGGATAATAGTTAAATTTCACATTATATCATTAACCATTGGTGGTAACATAGCATTGTATCAATCCTAAATTTGGATTTTGAGTTAACTACAAAATTCTAAATTTTCTTTAGGCATTTCAAATGCCCTTTCTAGAAATATTCTAATTAGTCTACAATATTTAAAACCTCGAAACTCCTGACCAACACATATCATATAATCTTAGACCTGAATTTGGTATTCTTACACCAGTAATTAACTTTAAACAAAACAAGCTCTTCACTCCAAGATAAATATCTTGACTTTTAGTTAACTGTAAATCTATTTAATCGTATAAACAATTCAAATTCTAATAAGACAATCTTGCTCAAAATGTATACCAATACCTTTTTTAATTTCGCTTACACGTTTATCTCATATTTGACAAATATCCTCATACTTATGGTTGATATCTTAACTTAATGATTAAGTCCCTATTTTTTATGGCCGACCCGAAGTATTCGTTTTAATCCCCACATATATGGTTGGATCCCATACTCAAATACATTTTCTATGTCTTTTAAGAACCATAAACCTGGCCTTACTCATGTGGTAGGCTCCCTTGTTCAATCGTTTTTTAATATGTCCTTCAACGACCAATAAAGCTAGCCCCACTCATATGGCAGGCTTCCATAAACACATTTCATTTATACACGTTTTCAACATAAGTTCACAAACTAAGTTTTCCATTGTAGGGTTGGTTTTAACACAACTACACAAACACATGACAATTTTATAGTTCATCATTCCAAGCACCACTCATATAGCCAGCTTTCATACACATAACACAATTTAAAGTACACATTTAACAAGATTTCATGTCTTTAATCATTTCATTACTTTGCATAAACATCTCCTTATCAAAGTACAACTTAGAAATTAATCATTGAATTAATGTTGTAAACTAAGGAAGTTGAGGTGATGAGCATATACATATTCCTCTAATTGTTCTTGTCCCAATTGCCTAGGATTTTGCAATTAATGCCTCTCTTGCATCACCCAAGGTCTTACATCAAATTCATTCTTTAAATATCAAGAATGTACTTCTCAATATTCTTTTAACAATTTGAGTACTTTTTACTCATGAATACATGTTTTCTTACATTATCTCATATTAAACTTAAGGTTCCAACTCTTAACATTCCAATATAAACAATGTTATCATGTAAGCTTATTTCATGCATACACACATATTATGCTTTTTGTTTTCATATAACAATCACCCATCTTCTTTAAATAACCTAAAAGAATAAAAGAAAATAAAGAAAAAGTCAAAACACAAAATCGAGCCATCGCAAAATAGTAGCCAATACGATCTAGTCGTTTTTCAAAACAATTAGCCCATTTTGGCTTTTAAAACATTTCCTCTTTCCTTTCTCTGTAGTCGAACCTTCATCCTTGAAATATTTTGTTCTTATTTCCTTTTAAGATTAACTTAATCTCATACAAATTTTATACTTAACACACCAAATGATGGATTCTTTAAGGACATACTCTTAATTACTACAAACTCCCTTTTTCCCATTAAACTCATGAGGATTAAATCCCTATCATCTATAAGGGTTTTCTTTTCCAATATTTCACGAAATTATACTTAATTTTATTCCATATTCATAAAATTTCATCAAGAAATCATAATTTCTTCCCCAAAATTTCTCAAAATCGTATAATTCAAGAATTCAAGAAATTCAATCTTTCATCAAGATTTCATGCAAATAACTACATATAATTCATCAAAGATATTCACTTATAAATAAACATGCATAAATTTACAACAAAGAATACACACCAAGAATCCTTGTCTTGGTTAAACCTATATCTCTAAGGTGTGGGGTTGTTTCTTCAATAAGTCAATATATTCTTCACAATCAAGCCTTATACTAACGAAATCTAGATATATTTTCATAATAAGCCTAATTTTCCTAAATTATCTTCAAGAAACCTAATTTCAAGATTTAGGGATTTTATATTTTATTGAATTCTTTATTTTTTTCATCTTGTAATCCCTCAAACTCAAGTTTTCTATAAATTAACACAACCAATTATGTCAAAACACCCTTCAATTTTTCAATTCCATATAAACCTTAGTTTCTAAGTTTTAGGGGTTTACACTTTTCCCTACAATAATTTTCCCTAAATTATCTTCAAGAACCCTAATTTTAAGATTTAAGGATTTCATATTTTATTTAATTCTTTATGTTTTTCATCTTGTAATCTCTCTAACTCAAATTTTCTACAAACTATCACAACCAATTATGTCAAAACACCCTTCAAGTTTTCAATTCCATATAAACCCTAATTTTTAAATTTTAGGCGTTTACACTTTTCCCCGAGTGTTTTAGTAATATAAAGATTGGGTGTTTAGAGTGCCTTACCAAGTGGTTTCATATCAATTCAAACTTGATTGATCAATCCTTCTTCTCCTCCATAATCCCTCTGTTTCTCCTTGTTTTTCTTGAACTCTTTATAGGTTTTTTTTTTTTATAAGTGTCCAACCCGACATTGCGACGTCCCTAAAAATTATCCTTTTGAAAAGAACAGATTTCTGGCATCTTGTTCTTTGATGGGGAAAGGTCTCGTTTAAGGAGTCGCCACCTAGTATTATGGTCACTAGGAAACCTGACTGGTCAGAAGAGATTCTATGGTGCGGGACTGGTTGTGGCTAGGAAAGGTATTAGCACCCCTAGCGCACCTTACCTGAGGTCAGCTGCATTGCTAATCTTGTCTTAAATTGCTAAAATTTTTGTTTATTTGTGTTATGACAATTCACTAGTAATATTCCTGACTCTGGCGTCAGTGAATATTTAATTACAGATACTTCCAACGCTGGTGTTGGTAAATATTCCATTCCGGGTAATTCCAACTCCGGCGTTGGTAACTCAACTACGAATAATTTCAACTCTGGTGTTGGTAAAAATTTTACTACGATAATTCCACCTCTAGCATTGGTAAAAATTTGTAGCTAAAAAAATCATTAAAATCATTTTTTTTATTCTGGCATCAGTGAATAAAATCAATAAAAACACATTTATTTTCTTATTTCTAATGTATGCAATTTCTATTTCTATTTTTTTTATTTCTATTTTTATTTTTATTTATCCTTTTTTATTTTTTAGGGCTAGGTCCATTTCACCCATGTGGGGTCGGGACCGACTAGCGGCCCAGCCGAAGTCACAGACTTGACCCGGCTGGCCATTGCTTTTTACCTGCAGACGTGCGTGAACTGCTCACACACGCCTGTTACAGGAACATGTAATTAAAATGCAGAGAGGAAAAATGCAGCTTACTTGTTGCTGAACATGTAATTAAAATGCAGAGAGGGAAAACGCAGCTTACTTGTTGCTGCACTTGAAGATGAAGATGAAGGTGATGGAGGGCTGGCCGGCTAATGCTATTTTCTCCTCCTCTTGTTCTTCCTCTAGTCTTCTTTCTTTCTATCTTCTTTTTACTTTTATAGGTTCCTTCCTCTTCTCTAATCTCTCTCTCTCTCTCTCTCTCTCTCTCTACTATGTTTGCTCTATTCTTTTTTCTTGTGTCACCTGTGTTTGTTCCTTTTTTTTTCTGGTTTCTTGGTTCTCTCTCTGTGTTTTCTATCCTCCTTTGTTCTATGTGTGTTTCCTCCTCCCTGGTTTTCGTTTTTCTTTTTCTCTATGTTCGCTCCCTGGTTCTCTGTTTATTTTTTACTTGACCGTCTTCTCCCCTGTGTTATGCCCTCCAGTTCATTCTCTGTTTTTTTGTTCTTTTTCGTTCCTATATACTCTATGTTTTCCTTCTTTTTGTTCACTCTGCCAATTCCTCTCTCTTTTTATTCCTTTCTGTTCCTGTCCCTCCCCCTGCGCAAGGTTGCCTTTGCCCAGCTTTTATAAGGCCAGAGACAGCCCCGGTGGTGATAACAGTCGGCAGTAATGGCGTGGGGCGTTCCATTCAATGAAGAAGCGTCTCTACCTTTAATGGCAGAGCCGTTGCAGAGGAAGAGGACGAGCGAACGGTCGCCTGCAAAACGACTCCGTTTTCCAATTCTAAAGGCTGCTTTCAATTTGGTCCTTGGAATTCTTGTAATTTTGCAATCAAGCCCCTGATTAAAATGTAATTGGATCCTTTCATTTCCGTGCTATTTTCAAGCTAGTCCTTGGATTTTAATTTTTGCAATTTGGACCTCAATTAAACCCCAAACTTTGATATTTCTTCAATTAAGTCCTTGATTCCATTAATTAAATTAATTCCAAGTTCTATTAAGTCTAAACACTTATCAATTCTCCAATTAAACCCTTGATTTGATTAATTAAACTAATTCCAAGCTCAATTAAGTCTCAAAACTTATCAATTCTCCATTTAAGCCCTTGATTTGATTAATTAAACTAGTCAAGAGTTTAATTAATCTCTAAACTTCCAAACATGTTGCCTTTAACCCAAATTTTAATTCATTCTTCATTTATTTCATTTTTTTTTATTTCATAAGCAAGTTACAAGCTTTTTCTTTCACAAAGAAAATAAGTTCAGGTTCTTGCCTTTATTCCTCTCTTCTTTTCTTTTTTTTTTTTTTTTATAACCGTATCCTCTCCCTTTTTAGTATAGGAGAAATGGTTGTTCCTTTTTTTTTTAGTCCTTAGACTTTCTATTTTCCAATTATGGTGCTTCCCTCCTAAATTGTTCCTAAAATTTAGCCCTACTCCCTTCATACAATTTCAGTCCTTTTTTTCTTTTTATAAAAAGGTTAGGGATGTTGCACATTCTATCTCATTTTGTATCTTTCTTATCATGATCCTCATTGTCTTTGTCCCTAAGATATATGTCAGCCTCTAAGCTAGATTATTGGTATAAAATTTCTCACCTACCTAAAGATTTAAGAATTCTTATTATAAAAATCCTTCTCGTAAACTCTTATAAAATCTTTAAGAAAAATAACTCTACTTTCTTCTAAAAAAACCTTTAAAAATTTGATAAAACCTCAGATTTTATCCTATAAAAAAAATTGTATAGGCTCCAAGATTTGATCAACACTTGATCCCATCATCAACCTTATAATACCTCAACCCTCGCTTTCCTACACAAATTAATTATTCAATGGCTAGCTCAAGGATATACTCATGTCTATATAGGAGCCATTCATCTTTCCCTTACCTTTTATGTAGGAAAAGACTCTTTGTAATCTTTGATTCTTATTTTATGCAACATAAATAAACATATTTAGTCACCATCTAAACAATGTCAGATGCATAAATGGTGTTCTTGACACTCTTCCCTAATATCCGGATCCATCTTACATATCCAGGTCTAGTTAGAGTTCTTAAAGCACATGAATAGATCATAAGTGCTCCTATGATATCCAATATCCACTCTGCCACTCTCCATGTTAAACTTGCTTTCCGAGTCCAAAATCATGCTTTGGACTTATTAACTCCTTTTCTAACAAGACTTTCTCTTGTTAATAGTTGAAGTTGGACAAACTATAACTTGCATCTTTGTTCCTCAACAACTCAATAGAGATAAGCTCATTCAAATATTGTCTGACTCATTGGTAAAAACCTATGAACAATTCCATTTTATAGTTCAACCTTTATAAAGTTTTAACCTAGTCTTCATCACTAAGAAAGATGGATTAGTCTAGATCTCTTTCTTGAAAGACTAAAAAACACCCTTATCATTAAGAATTTATATTGATGATGTTATAATGGTTGATGAAGATTATTGATCACTTTTTATCCCTATACAATAGTTTCTATTTGATGATCATATTATTTATGAAGCAGAATATGATGATGTACACAAGCTTTTTGATCCATTTGGTTATATATGCTTTTTATGTAATTCTTTCTTTAATGACTCAAAGAATCTTATTGTCAAAAGAAGAAAAAACCAACTTCATAGAAGCGTCTCTAACAAAGATATGAAAATAGAGATCCTAAAGTTGGGTTGCTTAGTGAACTTTTAGGAAAGTTTAACTATCATGTATTTTTATACCATGAAGAATAGTAAAGTCAATACTTCTCATTTTCTTTACAAAACAATTGCACAACTCCTAACTCTACCAGAGTCATAAGACTGTTACATGTTACAAGACTCTTATGAAGAAGACTATTCTCCTTTGGTATATAACTCCACAAAAAAAAAAAGACTAAACTTACCTAAAAAGTAAAGGATTCTATAACATAGAATCTTAATGGTAGTGAAAGAGGATCTGATGGTGTTGGCAGGGGATACAATGGTACTAGTAGAGGATCCAGTTATGCTGAAAGAGGATTCATTGGTACTAATAGAGGATCCATTGGTGCTAGTAGAGGATTGAAAGGTTCTAGAGGTAGGATAGTTGATAGAGATGGTAGAAATTGTGCCTCTTCTTAACCCTTAACACAAACATATATGAGTCTCCTAAGTATATATGGTAGTTTTATTAGTTTGATTATAATTCTATTAATAATCAATGTTCTTTGAAATTTTAGATTGATGATAGTATTTCTTCTTAACACTCTACCCAAACTAGCTGTATTAATTGAAGAATGGAGAAGAGTGGTGTCTTTGAGCAATATGGATTTGTTTTAACTGTTTCAAGTAACAAGAAGAAAAATATCATGGATCTTTATGGTTGTTGTTTTGTTATCTTCATCTTTTAATGTGCATACTTTTTGTTGATGAAATTGCTTTAATGTATATGCTTTTGTTATATTTTATATTTATATTTCTTGTATTTTGTTTACTAAGGAATAACTCCTTTTTATTTCATTTGTTAAACAAGAATAATATAATAGTTAGAAACATTAATATTATATATACTAAATTAGCAACCAACAATAACTTCACACTTGCAAAACTAACCTTCATGTAGCGATTCTTGATCCAAACTACATGTATCTTCTCTTTCATTTTCTTCACTTCATCTAGTATTTGCTCGACATCATTAACACTTCCTTCCTCTCCAGTAGTTATTCAGTTTTATTTATAGGCTTGCAACAATTAATGAATGCTTTATTGGATGACTTGCCATAATATTTATAAAATAGATTGTTTTTACTAGCTATTGTTTTTTATAATCTAACAACTATTATTTTTTTCATATTTCATGCACTTTCTATTTTTGTACTTTAGTCCATCTATGTTATTGTACGCTTGTATGCTATTAACATTTGATATAGATGATAACAAGTTGATAATGTTTGTGCTTGTTGCGCTGAAATTTTTGGTTGTATGTGTGCCTCCAAATTCTGATAGTGTGCGCGCTAGATTTTTTAGGTAAGGTTTGTGATGGAATTTTGACTATGTGTTTATTGAATTTTTTAGTAGTGTTTATGCTGGAATTTTAGCTATGTGTTTCTTGGAATCATTGTGAAAAAAGGAAAGAATATATTGGTTTTGAGTTATGATTAATAAGGAGAAGAATGAGATGAATATGGTGGTCAGTTGGTGTGCTCAGATGGTTTTTTTTTTTTTTGTTGATAAAGTGGCTTTTGTTGGAAATGGTTGCTTGGTTGAGAGAATAAAATGTCAAAAAATGAAGAATTTGATATGTGTTTGTGGCTGGAAATGACGAGAAAAAAGGACGAAATGTGGTTAAAAACATATTAATGATGATATTTTTATAATTATAATGCAAATAAACAACGACTTGTTTTTTTAAAATAAGCAGCAACAACAATGTCATTGGCATTTTCATTACTTTTACATAACATGGGCTCTTTAGTTAGTAAATAAAATATAATAAAAACAATATAAGTAATTCAATTTTTTTTGTTGATTTTTTATGTGTTTAATTGAAGATGTAAAGAGTTATGGATTTATAAACTCCAAATATAAACAATAATTATTTAAAGAATAGAGGAAAAATAACAAAAATAAAAAAAAAATACAAGATATTAGTGTAATTTTCTTTAAACTAAAAGAACAAGGACATAAGATGAAGAAATTGAAGCTTAAGAGATCCAATGGAACTTTTACATATCTTTTGTGGAAAATTTCTCTATTTCTTCCTTCATATCAATTTTGATCCTTTATCTCTCAATTTTTTTTTATAAAAAAAACTAAAACTCTATTTTGCAAAACTAGTTATTAATTTAATGTCATAGCATTTGACAACACATTAGATATGTGAGGGAAAACATATGAAAACATATTTAAGTGTATAAAACCATGAAAACATAAATTTCAAGGATTAAATTGAAAATAAAATAAAATTTAATGAGTGTTTTTAAAACCTTACAAAATACAGGTGCCAAAATATAAAAAATTGGCATAATGCACACTTGTTTTTACAAGGGAGGTGAATAATGTATTTTTGAACAATAAAAGATATATGGTTTAAATTTTGTTTGTTAATTGCTAAATTCTTGTTCCTATCTGTCCATTTCTTTCGATAATCTTATTTTTTAAAAAAAATTCATCAGCCTTTCATTTTCCACAAGACAAGTTCACTATGGATTGAAATATTGAAATAACTATTTTCCCCTTCACAAATAAAATCAATTAAATTAGTCTTTTTCATGGGGTGCATTATCATTGTTATATTGATCGAGGATAAATTAGTCTTTTTACATCTTGAATACAAAGTAAAATGAATTAAATATCTTTAAAATAAAAAAAGAAGTCAAAACTAGAAACCAAAGGCTTTTCAGTCATTTAACGATTTGGTTGCACAATGTCATAACTAACTTGCCTCTTAGAAAGAAAATAAAATAAAACTAACATCCAATGACAAATTTATATTTTCATCTTGTTTTTTTTACTTATAATCAATTTAAATCATGAGCAATTTGGTATTTTCTTAAATATAAATATAATTAAAAAAATCACAGTAGCCATTGCGTTTTATGCATGTCTTAACGAGTAAGAGGCACCCACACACTTTAGGAGGCACGTGAGGCGCTTTTTAATTGTGAATATTGCCTTTCGTTATACAGTTGGATGGCACATGTTATGTTTCCCGGTTGTGAAACGTTACCTCTTGTGATAGAGTTAGATGCACCTCATCATTCTATTCATGGTGGTCCACCTCGTGTTTACGGAGTAGTGGTTAGATTGCAATGCATTTTTTTCTTTTCCTCCCCCTTTCCTCTATTTTCATCTCAAATTTCATGCTAGCCCTTTTAAAAATCAAAAGTGTTCTGTTAATTTATATTTGAATCAATTTTGACATTTATTCTTTTGATTGTTATTTGTTTTACTTTTAGTGCTTTTTAAAATTGAATTTTTTTCAATTTTATCCCGTATCATTTTATTTCATTTAATTTTTGTATCTAATTTGGTCTTCATTCTTTTGATTTTTTTAACCTTTTCTTGATTTTTTTTTAATTTCATCCATTAACATTTTATTTCATTTAAATTTGGTATCCAATTTGGTTCTTGTCACAATCTAATTTTGGGTTCCCCTAAAATTATCATTTTCTTTTATACAAAAATAAGAAAAGGGAAAAAAAGGTTGAAAAATAAAATAAAATACAGGAAGACAAGTGAGTTGGTTGACAAGAACAAACTAAAGAGGCATCTACATGCTTAAATAAGAGATGAAAGGACCAAACTGAATTTTTGACATTTTTAGAAACTCAATTGCATTCTTGAAGGACCTAAACATAAAAGGCAATGCAATTTTAAGGTTAACTTAAATGGATATTGGATGAATTTGCATAAAAATTAAGTCTGAGAACTTAGTTAGATTTTTAATAGTCTGATTTGATTTAATCATGAGTTTAATTAATTAAGACCGAAACTAAAAGAATTAATTAAGTGCAAGGACTTAATTAGACTTTTAATGGGTCAAATTAATTTTATTAAGAACTTTATTGGTGAAATATTCAGTTTGGAAGCATAATTTGGGTTTAATTGAGAAGATTGAAATTTTAAAGGACAAAATTTAATTTTTAGAAGCTTAATTGAATTAAATAAGAGGTGAAATTATAAGAAAATCAAAGTTTAGGAGGTCAATTAAGAGCTAAATTGAATAAATTTAGAATCAAGAACCAAAGTGCAATAGGTGTGCAAATTTAGGGACTGAAATCAATCAGATTCAGGGGTCAATTTGATGGTTGATAGGGGTTAAATTGAAAAAATTAGAAACCAATGATTAATTTAAAAAAAACGCTCAAATTAGAGGAGTCAAAGAAAGTTCTTAGGGATGCGATTGCAAAAATTAAGAAGTTTTAAAAGTTATTTAGAGTTTCAATTCTTAAACCCTAATTTATTATATTACAAAAATTTAATCAGAGCCGTGATACAACGCAACCACATGTTATTCAAAGAGCGTGTTTAATATTGCGTTAGTGATTTTTTTTTTAAAATCCTTTTCGCTCAGAAATATATGAAAATAATATTTTTGTTTTTCAAAAATAAATTTTAAAAAACAAAAAAAATTATCTTTGACATCAACTTATTAAGATAATGAAAAAACACTAAAAAAATTAATTTTATGCAAAACAAATTCTAAATGTTTAATAGTAATTAATTTTCAAAATATTTTTTACTTAAAAATATATAAAAATAATATTTTATTTTTATTTTTTAAAATTTATTTTAACATTAAAATATTAAAATAATTCAAAAACATTAAAATAATTAATTTTAAATAAAAACAAAAATTTTAAATTTTTAACAAGCAACTTTTGCCCCGTAACAAATGCGATCTCATAAAATAATCGCAAATCAGTGAGAACACACGCAACATAAACGTGTTTTTTTTCTTCTTTTTTTTTAATAAACACAAGTCATTGTGTGTAATTTATTTTTGTTTCTCTCTCCTCTACCAAATCGCACTTTCGTGTTCGTTCCTCAATTTTGATTGCTTGTGTCAAATTTCACAATCTCTTGTAGAATTTAGAAAGGAAAGGAAAGCTCCATCTATAAAAAATTTCACTTTCGTGTGCGTTCCTGGTGCTTTGTCTAATCTATCAATCTATCTATCAAAAATAAAAAAAAACACAATTTCCCTTCACTTTTTTCGTAATTTTTGGCCCAAAACTCCATCTGGGTCTTGTTTAAAATGCTTACAGAAAGCTTGATCTCATCCGGTTCAATGCTATTATCTACGCTTTGCATACCAAATGGGTATGCTCCCTCCACTGGGACTGGGTTACCATTCAACACTTCACTTTGTTTTAGAAAGAATCTGAGAAATATTGTTTGTGCTTGTGTGGCACCTCCTCCACCCAACAACATGGGAGGCGATGGATTTGCTGCAACCAAATTCATTGTAAAGTTTCTCCTCCTTCCTTCTTATGTTCTGTATATTTTTTTGCATTATTTATATACTCTTGTAGAATGCTGCTGTTTATGCTTCATCTTCATCGTGTTTTTCTGTGGCTTATTTTCATGCTCGGTATTTTAGGAAATTTTTACTGCAGCCCACCTTATGTTTTGCCTTCTTTGTGTTAGATGATGTAGTTGTGAATTGGATGGATTCTTCTCTATCTTTTAAATTTCATTGATATGGTCTTTTGCATTGGTTTGAATGGATTACGTAACTAGGATTCATATAAAGCAGAGAAATTAAGCACCATAGGTGATCTGGAGGATGGTTCTGATGTTCTCATCGAATGCAGAAATGTTTACAAGTCATTTGGAGAGAAGCATATATTAAGAGGTGTGAGCTTCAAGGTGAAATTCTTTTCAATGTTGTGTTTGGTGTTTAACAATTTTTTTATTGCTTATTTTCTACTATTTGATTGTTGTGCTTATTAATACCAAAAATAGATTTACCTAAACCTATTTTGATAGGATTAAGCTGACTTAGTTGAATCATGGGCAAGGCTCAAGCCCCAAATTTTTGCTGGTTGAGTTGCTATTTGTTCACAAGCTTCTAGGAAACCAATGATAAGCAGAAAGCTTGATATTTTCCTAACAAGACAGTATCTTTAATATATTGCCATTGCGAGCCATGCTTTAAATCAATTTTCTTTTGGAGAGAGGGAGGGCGGGGTGTTTCTGTGGCATAAGTCTTAAATCTGTGTATTGTTTCATCTACCTATTGCGTCATTTATTCTTTATCAATTTATCGGCATGGTGATAAGTTTTCACTTATGCAGATTAGACATGGTGAAGCAGTTGGAATAATTGGGCCTTCTGGTACTGGTAAATCTACAATTTTGAAGATTATTGCTGGACTTCTTGCTCCGGACACGGTAATAATCAAACTAAATTTTTTGTTGCTTTGATCTTTATGTAACTGTATTTCTATACTGATTCATACTAAAGTGACTAGGCTGTGCCTCAGTATTTTACCTTAGGTGGTTTTACATAGACCATATCTAATGTCAGGGCGAGGTTTATATTCATGGTAAAAAGAGAGATGGTTTGATCAGCGATGAGGGGATTTCTGGGCTTCGAATTGGATTGGTAAATCTTTATTTTAGTTATAAATCAAAGGGTTATTTCTCTTGTGCTATTTTATCAGTAATTACACTCATCTTTTTTCCACATTCTTTGTGATAGGTGTTTCAAAGTGCAGCACTTTTTGATTCTTTGACTGTTCGTGAAAATGTTGGTTTCCTTTTGTAAGATAGAAATTACCTTTTCTTCTCAGCAGTTGGAATTGATAGCATGACTTTAATTTCAATACCTTTTCTGGAGAAAAAAAAAAAGAAATCTCATTTCTTAATGCTTTTGACTTGCTTAGATATGAAAATTCTAGCATGTCGGAGGAACAAATTGCTGAACTTGTGACGGAAACTTTGGCCCAAGTTGGTTTAAAGGTATGTTGGATCCAAAATTTCACTTGTACTGCATCATATGGTTCCTTCCTGGCTAAGCAATCATCTCGTGATGGGTTGCGGTGCCCTCAATTTAATATATTTAAGCTACATATATGGATACACTTTGTCACGTGTGTTTGGCTGGGCGGTTCAACTTGCTTTTCATCAAATTTTGAAGTATATTTTTTTTTTGCTTAAAATTGTATTTTTATGTTTTCGGGTCGTTTTGATGTGTTGATGTAAAAAATGATTTTTAAAAAGTGAAAAAACATTATTTTGATGCATTTCCGAGCGAAAAACTCTTTGAAAAGCAACTGCTACCACACTCTTAAACACCCCCCTATTCTAATGCTGTCAATTTCCAGCAATGTAAAGTTCAATTTCCTGCTGAAGTTTAGAAACTGCCTGTATTTCCTTGGGCTAGTTTCCATCATTGCAGAAGGCTTAGAAACTGTCTCCTTTTCCCTGCTCTCTTATTGAAGCCTCTATTTTAGATAAGGAAACCCTTTACTTTTAGGTTGATGAAACTTAATATTTTGTTCAGGGAGTAGAGGACAGGTTACCTTCTGAGTTATCTGGTGGAATGAAGAAAAGAGTTGCTTTAGCTCGGTCTATAATTTTTGATACCACAAATGAAACAATTGAGCCAGAGGTATGTCAAGCAATGAATTAATTTTGTTCTCTAATCTTTTTGGTTTTAACTGCCACTAATAGCATCTGTTGTTGTCTTAATATATGGCTGCACTGAGACCATTTTTCTGTTAAACATTCTTTGATGAAAATATGGTTAAGGAAATGACTTTTCTCGTGTCATCCTCTGGTGGTTGGCATGTGTAAGGAAATCTATACCGATAGGATGACTGAAAGTTGCTGTCAAAGATAATTCTGGTGATTGGTGTTTTGATTATGGTGATTTTAGCTGCTGCCTGGTGACTGTTAATGGCATCTGACTATTGTTCTATTGATCAATGGAGATATGTTGCATGGTGGCAAGCAACCATGGTTTTGGTGGTTGGTGACAGTTTGTTGGCTGACTGTAAAGCAAGTATGTGCTGATTTGATGGTCAGTGGTAGTTTCCTGTGATGAGTGATTGACCTGTAGGTGATAATTATATAATCATGAGATTGGTTACTTCTGGTGTAAGGTTTAAGTTTGTTCTGGGAAAAAAAGTGATTACTGTTTCCCAAAATTTTGCTTCAATCCTTATGGTGATTGAAAATCGTATGATTTGATATTTCCTAAGTTACACTAAATATGCTGGCAGACAATGGTCAGTGGATGCTGCCTTCAACAAAGGGGTGGCTGATGGGATGTGGTTAACCAAGTAGTACTCCATGGTGCTTTTTTTTATTCTGATCTTGTAACTTCTTTTAAAATTTTTTACTTGTTTCCCGTAAGAAACTGAAATGCTTTGTTTATATCTTTCAAACATCGTCAAAGTAATGTTAGTGAGACATTGCCTGGTGCAGTGATAATGGTTTCCTTGATGTGATCTTATCCTGCTTTGATTTTTTTCCCTGTTATCTTATAGATTTGATTATTTTACTTTTATATCTAACATTGCTTTGTTTATGCTTTGTCTCATGGTGTTTTGTTGCACAACTGCTGAAGAGTTACTTTGATGTGATTTTATCCTGCTTTGATTTTTTTACCTGTTATTCATAGTTTTTCACTTTGCTGAACAGGTACTCTTATATGATGAACCAACAGCCGGACTCGATCCAATAGCATCTACTGTAGTTGAAGATCTCATCCGCTCTGTTCACATGAAAGGTGAGGATGCACTTGGGAAACCTGAGAAGATTGCGTCCTATGTGGTGGTCACTCATCAACATAGTACCATTAGAAGGGCTGTTGACAGGTTAGCAGTGTCAAAAAGTTTTTTGTAGTCTTGCACTATTTGTTGGCACGGAACTGTAAGGTGGCATTTCCTAAGCACTGCTGTGTGTGTAGGTTGTTGTTTCTACATGAAGGAAAGGTTGTTTGGCAAGGAATGACTGATGAATTCATGACATCAGCCAATCCAATTGTTCAACAGGTAAGAATTGTAGTGGTAGTTTTGAAACCTTCATAATTTAGTTTGCACCAAACTTCAAACAGTGAGTTTTGTTTACATGTGCTGCCAAACTATTAACTATACACTAAAGATATTGAATATAATAAAGGTGATGCTTGGTGGTCATGTTTGGTTAAATTGTGAGTGCTATAGTACTAGTGAAAAGGGAAATGTGACTTTCAGTGTCTAAAGTTTCTCATCAGTGGGATCTTGGATTCATTGTCACTGCAATGTGAGGAAATGTCATTTCTGTTGCTGTTTCCTGCATTAGCTACATAGCTAACTGGGCTTCAGTCTTATATTCTCTTCATTCCCCACCTTTTTTGTCCTTCCCATTTCTTGTAGTGGTGGAAACAAGTAGTCGGGCTTTCTTTGTTGAGACAGCGTTATTATGTCGCCTATATTGTGATAGCTTTGCTGTCACGAACATCTCTTGTGTGTGAGCGCAAACGTTCGTTTGAATACGTATGTGTGTGACGTGCAGGCGTGCGTTATATTTCAGTTCTAACTTAATGCCTTGCCTTCTCTTGTTTCAGTTTGCATCTGGCAGCCTTGATGGGCCTATTAAATACTAGGACATGAACCATGGGTTTTCGTTTCAGACAAACTTCTCTGGAGTTTGAAGACTAGATATCTCATCAACAGGTGCATGCAAATTTTGCCGCTTCCCACCAGGTCTACACTTTTGCAAACTTGTAACTGACTGATACAAAATTGTCTGGAAAGAATAAACTAGTTCAACTTTGGGCGCCATCTTGCTTTGAAAGAGCCTGCTTCTAAATATATGATTAGTTGCATACCATCATATAGTAGTTAGTTTTGTATGTGTATGTGATGAGGTGCTTACGAAGTAGTAAAAATTTAAACACATAAAATTAATTAATTATTTATAGTATACGAAAATAAGGATATTATCCCACACAAATATAAATATTAGAGCTTAATCAAGACAAACTATTTAAGTTTAAGTTAAAGCAAACCAAGTAAAGATGCACTAAATATACTTTAAACAATAAGTAAAATGAGTATTTTGTTTATGATCTAAACTAACTAAAAACAACTTAGAAAAAAAAAAAACAAAAGAAATCAATTCTAAAAAATAAGTAGAAAATCATCTGAAAAAATATAGAAATGTTTCTCGAGGATAATTAAATATTATTAATTGAATTTAGATATGTTTTTTAATAAATCAACCAAGAAAAACAAGTTTTTTCAACATATCCTAACTTTTAGTTAATCTAATATTTATGCATCAATTAATCCTAATCATATAATAACCTTCATTAGACATGCAATATTCAATCACATGACAACTTTAACGTTAAGATAGATGCAATTGATTCATAATATTTAAACACACATAAAAAGTTAATTTAATCAAGAAAAGTTAATTTAATCAAGATTTATATTTTTCAAGTATCAAATAATCAAACATGAGTTTGAAAAATTATATACTTCTACTACTTGAAGTTAACTAGTCATGAATTCGTTATAAACTAATCACTAGTAATATATTTAAAACCAAAAACATATGTTGCTCATCATATAAAATTTCAATCATCAACTCTTAAGTTTAATTATAGAAAAACATAAGATATTCATATATTATAATCTAATATAGAATAATTTGAAGTATAAATTTTCATGACATTCTAACCTTTTAAAATAAAAAAAAAAAAAGCTTGTCATAAAATCAAAAAAGGAAAAAGATAAAAAACAATAATTATGAAAAAAAATTGAATCCCTTCTTCTCTTATTCTATGTTCTGAACGTGATTTTTATTTTTTTTAAAGGTTAGGATTGATTATATATGAAGTTGAGGAGGTGAATAAGTTTTCTAGTTAATAACTAATTTCTAATAAGATTAATTCACTTGGAATTGAATTCAATTCCAAGGTTTAAAATTTCTTTTAGGGTATTGATTTGAATTCCAAATAGAATTCAATTCATAAAAAAATATCAAAAGCAAATCAGAGAGAGGAGACCTTTTGATTTGCTACAACAATTGAATTCTAGTTACCATTGAAAATTATTTTCCAAGAATATCTCTTTTTTTTTTCTTTCCTTCTAAAAATCCTACAAAATTATTGTGATGTCGCGGTCGCGGTCGCACAAATTAATTACCCTAGTTTAAAACACACAAGATAGTATAGAGCAAGCAAGGGGTTGATCCCACGAGGAAAGTTCAAGTCAGATTTTTATGCTAGATGATATGCAATTTTAGGGGGGGTTGAATGTTATTTAGGCTAAAGCAAAAGATGTTATTTAGGCTAAAGTAAAAGAAAACAGAAAACTATCAAGCGAAATTAAATAAAATTAGAAAATTATCAAGAGAACAAACCTTGGTCACAAGTAAATGTCCACATACAAAAATCAGAACTGATCATGAAAATGAGATATCAATTTATATTCTGAATATTTATCTCTTCTTAACATTAGTTAGTTAACAGATCCGTCGTATAATTAACCCTAATCATTAAACAACCACAGTGTCCGCACTAGTAATTTAATTCAATGGTAGCCTTAATAACTAGATAAGTTGATTAATCAAGAAAAATAATTGTCCGCAGTCTATATTTGATTTGATTGAATGTTTTCCCTAATATTAATAACGCAGATCCGCCACAATTATTAAACTCAGTTGCTTCACAAGTTCATATACCACAACTCCGGTTTTGATATCAAACTTAGCAATAGATTGTTTACAATTATAACTTAGAGTCCGCTCTAGCAATTAAAATAAACAATTATAGAAAAAATAAGTATAGGAGAACAAACATATTCATCATATAAACTGAAAAGAAAAGGTAAAATAAATCTCACAGTTCTTGAAATCCGAAGGTTTTCGTGTCCTTGCAACCAAGAAAAAGAGTTTAGCCTTGCATGTTTGTTGAACAAGTAATAAAAAAGGAGGAGGAATGCATGATTTCAGGTTTCTTAGAGGAAGAGGGTATTTTTCTCTTCTTGGCTGGCTGCCCCCTTCTCTTCTCTCATTCTTTTTATATCCTAGGAAACCCTAGTCTCTATTTTACAAAATAGTCATTTCGTAAGTAGACAATTTACATTTAAGTACTTCAATAACTATTTTCCTAAAAAAGAAGAAATAACCTTGCATGAAATCTTTAAGCTTTGACTTTGAGAGCTAAATTGTTGAAATAAAAACTTAGATGTTGATTTAGATGCTTCAGAATGTAATTTGAACTCGTTTCTTCATAAAACCTGTTTGTTGGCAGAATTCAGTTGTCATTTTTGAAAACTCATATCTCCCTCATATGACATTGTTTTTGGCTGAAATTTGGAGCATTTATAGGTTTTTGAGTAAGGAATCCAACAAAATTGAGTTTGCATTAATTGGACTTCTATAGCTCCAAATATTCAAGTTGGAATAGCCGAAAGTCAATACTAGCAAATTGCGAGATTTAACTTTGAAGGCTGTGATTTTCACGCTCTTTCTTATTTTATTTTCTTGCCTTAGATTTCCAGAAAGGTATGGATATTAGCTTTTTAATGTCACTGGAATCACTTCATTTTGACCTCAAAAGCTCACGCTCTGTACAAAACATCGACTAAAGGTCAAATTTGCCAATTACCTCCATTTACTCCTTTTTGCATATTTTATCCAAAAGTGCCTTCAAAACATAAAACATAGACAAAACACTAGTTAAATATAGGTAAAATTATCGAATAATATGATTGTATCAAAAATAACTTTTTATTCTCCACAAAACCCCCCTACTCTCTTACTCTTTATTGTATCTTCTTCAAACACAATTTCAACAAAAAGCTTTTAGCCAAGAATACCTGGAAATTGTTTTTCTTCAAAAACCTTGACCTTATCCTCTGTGGTTCTCTGTAAAACCCAAAAAACCCTGTGGTTTCTTTTTTTTTCTTCATTAGCTAGCAAGGCAACCAACATAAAACATAGTCCTTGCAAAAGGAAAAAAAGGCCAAATTGAGGAGGAACGCTTGAAACTTTATTGACAAAAAAGCAAATGAAATGAGGGAATTGGAGGGAGATGATGAGCTTTTTATTACTCTCTACTTCTTCATTTGCTATAGCTTTCCATTTTCATCCTTTGGCTGAGGTTCTTTCCTTTTCTCTTCTTCTAGTTTCAATATAATTTTTCCATTTTGACTCTCATAGATATGATTCTTGATACCCCATTACATAAAAATTGATTATTTGAGTATTTTGTCAACAATTGTTTTTAGCTTTCTAATCTTTACATAGCATAGTTGAGTGATAAATATGCTTTCTTTACATTAATTCATGTTCTTAATTTTTCTTACAATGATGTTTACCACTACAATGCCGAACAATAAGAAATGATTTTTAAATGAAGGGCAAAATAGTTAAGATTGCCAATTCAATTCATTTTCTTTTAATTGAATTCAATTATGTAGTTTAATATTTTATTCCAAACATAAGAATTGTAATATGTTATCAATTGAATTCAAATTTACCTTTTAATTGAATTCAATTTCATATATGATTTGGTTCTGAAATACTTGTTAAGGTTTCTTTATACTAATTTGATTCTAATGACTTATGCATTGACTTTGATATTCTATAGAGGTTTCCTAATCATGTGGGACCCTTGTTATATCAATAATGAGTTACCATGTCATCATCCTATCATAGAAAGATAAGCTAGACTCGTGCTGGTTTGTTGGAAGATTTTAGACTCGATTTCAAAGCTATTGTTCTCTCTCATTTGGACAAGCTATTGGGCCTACCATCTGTTGATAGAAATCTTGAGATGTCTAGTTTTCATCCTAACTTGAATCACAACAAAATTCCATTTGTAGCTTCACATATGGTCTAAAGAGTACATAGTGGTCCAGTCTAGTTGGTTTGCTTTAATCAATCCTAATTCCATCAAAATTCTTTGTTCAAGTTGGATTCCTAATGCAATTAGAATTTGCACTTCTTAGCTCTAATAACTCAATCCCATGTTCTCTTTCTATTCTTTGCTTGAAATTATGCTAACCCTGCTTTATTTAGCTTATTTTTATAATTTGTATTTTCATAGCACCATTAAGTAAAAAATAAGTTAAGTTATTTTAAGATATAAAACATGAATTGGAGATGAGAGCTATATTTTGTATCTCCAATATTTAGATCTTGGATGCTTGGGTGATTTTTGTGACCTATCATGCTATGTGGTCATATTCGGGCCTAATTTTAAGTATTGAGAAATCGGTCATATCTAAAGGAGAAGATTACAATCTACACATTCCATCACTTCATTTCATTTTCTTTCCATTCTTTCAATTTGGCCAACCTTTAATTTGGGTTTGTTCATCCATATTCATATATTTTTCCCTAATAAAGATTATGAAATTGTGTCCTCTTCATTTCCTATTCTTCTTTAATCTTCTCATTTAGTTTTTTCTAAATTTACAAGTGTAAGAACCCTAAGGCTTTCACTTTGAGGTTTCTCCCTCTCCCTTATCCTGAAATCTTAAAGCAACAAACAAAGAAGTGATTTTACTCTTACCACACGATTTTAAACAAGCTTTAGGAAAGGTTTTAGTGATTTTTTTCTTCTCTTCCTCTTGGTTTTTCTCTTCTTCTTCTGCTGTCCCAGCTGACCCTCTAAGTTCTTCCTTTTTTCATGTTTTTGGTTCTCCTTACTTATTCTAACTCTCCTTTCACTCAAGCATTCAAAAAAGGTGGCATGCAAGTTGTTTTGGATGAGTTTCTTTGCAAGAGAGAAGGTTGCTGCAGCTATGATTGTTGCTGGTTTTGGGGGAGAGGAAAAATCATCTCCTTTTCTCCCCTTACATTTATACTCCCTCTTAAATGTTATGAGAGTTTTTGGGTGTGGGTTGTTCTTATTCTTGTTCCCCTTTTTGGTTAACTTAGGGATGACACTACTAGAAAATCGATAAATATAAACGGAAATACCGAGGGAATATTTTCGTCGGTAAATTTTCGAGGGATTTTATCGACAAAAATATTCCCTTGATATATACAGAGGGAATTACCGTGGGAAACAAAATTAAAACAAACCAAAAAAAAAATGACGACGTGTATTTTTACCGACGGAATTTATTCCATCGGTAAAATCCATTGGTAAATTCATTGGTAAACTATGAACACTGTTCATCATGTCAATTACAAAGGGAATCACTGACGGAATTTTCCTTCGGTATTTTCCAGAGAGCTCCAGAACTGTTCACTTTTCAATTGCACTATTAATTGTTGTTCTTTACAGACAAAATAATCGACGGATTGAAAAGTCGTCGGTGTTATTTGGCGGTTTTCTGAAAAAATTCTATTAATTTAAAATTTTCATTTAAATATTACAAACGGAATCACCAACGAATTGAAAAACCGTCGGTAATTATTGGCGGTTTCTGAAAACTTTATACAAAATTGAAAATTTAAATTAACTATTACCGATGGAATTACCAACGGAATAATTAAAAAATATTAATATTCAATTATCCGTCGGTAAATCCGTTGCTATGTGCCATAATAAAAAGCCTGAATCTTTTTATTTCACAAGAGATAGACTCAGTTCTTCTTCTTCTTCTTCTTCACTATATGTAAAAAACATCAATATCTATTTCTTTCTCTTCTTTTCTCTCCGATCTCCTTCTCTTTTTCTCCATGCTCTGGTATGTCTTCTTCTTCTTTCTTCTTTTATCCTCTTAGTTTTTTTTTAATTAATATGTTTTACGAAAATTGTTTTCTCTCCATAGCTTCATTTGCAACTACATTAAGGTAATATTTTTCTTTTTTCTTCTTTTTTCATGATTGTTTTCACTATATTTGTTTTTTATTTTATTTTTAATTTTTTTTGTTCTTAATAATTGTATAAATGTTGTTGTGAGATTTTTTTTCCATATGAGATCAATTTTTAGTTGATTTATTTATAGGATTTTTAAATTTTTAGCAATGGCAACTTCATTTTTTTCATATGAATTGTTTTAGTTGAATTTATTTTTTCATTTTATTTATTTGTTGCAAATTTGTTTGAGTTGATTTTCTTGTTCTTTTTTCCAAGCATTTTGAGTATATATTATATAGAGTGTTGATTTATGTTAATTTAATTATTTTATAATTTTATAAAATAAATTTTTTTAAAAATGTTTTTAAATAATTACCGACGGAATTATCGATGGAATTCTCTCGGTAAATCCGTTGGTAATAAAAAATATTATTACCGATGTGTCTATTCCGTCAGTAAATCTGTCGGTAATAATATTTTTTTATTACCAACAAATTTACCGACGGACAAAAAATTACCGATGAAAGATTCACCGACAGAGCATTTCCGTCGGTGATTTTGTTGGTAAATTAATTACCGACGGAATATGTGTCTTACGCCGATAGAAAAATTTCGTCGGTAAAACTGTAAAATCTTGTAGTGTGGTTTGTTTCTCATAATTCTTACCTAGAATAGGTTGGCCTATACTATTTATTTATTTTGGGTCTTACAATTATGGACAAGCAGATTTAATCCATAGGGTAGTTTGCTGCACTATTCTTTTTAGCCGGTGATACTCACAATTTACAACTTGCCACCAAAGATGTGTATGAGGTCAAAATTCATGTTCTTATCTATGGTCATACCCAATCCTAATATTTCAACTAAAAATATAGATGTTTATCTTTGACCATTGATTGATAAGTTGAAGCAATTGTGATCATCTAGTTGATGATGATATCTCGAAGAAATGGAATTTTCAGATGAAGGTAACTTTGATGTGGACTATTAATGATTTTCTTGCATATGAGATGGTTTTTGGTTGGAGCACGCATGAAAAATTAACATGTCTATACTATATGGAAAATAACAAGGCCTTCACTTTAACAAATGGTGGTAAATAGTCTTTTTTTATTGCTACCGAATGTTCTTGCCAACCAATCACAAGTACAAAAAGAACAAAAAAAGACTTATTTATAGGTAGAGTTAAAAGGGATGTTGCAATGCTGGTATTGTCGGGTAAAGAATTGTATGACGTGGCCTCATAGTACAAGGGCATTAGTTTTAGTTTTCATTCCGGTAAGCAAAAGTTTCGTGTTTTTACAACCCACAATTTGGTAAAGCAAAGTGTTTTTTTGGAGCTTCCTTATTGGAAGACTAATCTCCTCCGCTATAATCTAGATTCATGCATATAAAAAAGAACATGTTTGAAAACATTTTTAACACGGTGATTGATATGAAAGGGAAGACAAAGAACATCATAAAGGATAAAATGAATATACCTTTGTTTTGTCATCATAATAACACGAAGTTGGTTTATAATGCGTCACAAGTTGCAAAACTCAAAGCCAGCTTCGCCTTGCATAATTATTTGTCTACCAATGGCTTAAGGATCTATGTTTTCCTGATGGATTTGCTTTAAACATACCTAAATTGGTGAATTTGGAGGATGACAAATTGTATGGAATGAAAAGTCATAACTTTCATGTGTTTCTGCAAACACTCATTCCACTTGCTTATCGGGATTTATTGCTAAAAAGAGATGCACCCACGGAGATCAATTATTATTTTAGAGATATATGCTCTAACAAATTGCATACCCGACATATGAAGAAGCTTGAAACGAATATTATGTAGACAATCTGCAAACTTGAGATGATATTCCCATCATCTTTTTTTGATTCAATGGAGCTTCTACCCATACATTTACTTTTTAAGGAAAAAGTTGGAGGCCCTGTCTAGTATAAATAGATGTATCAATTCAAGATGTTAGAGATTACACATGCTTCCTACTTAAATTTCTATTGTTTTTTTTTTAAGTTTAAAATATTCATTTAATTCCATGCAGATAAGTGTTCAACCTAAAGAAAAAAGTTAAAAACAAGGTGTATGTTAAGGCTTTGATACCTAAGGCTTATATTTTTGAAGAAATCTTAACATTTATCTCGTGCTAGTTTAATCTTCAATTGAGAACAAGAATCAACCTTGTTCCAAGACTTTTACTAAATAATGTAGTGAGGGGAAGATACATGATAGAAATTGAATTCAGACATGCACATAATTATGTGTAATTTACTGCGATGAATTAAGACATTTTATTCATCAAGAACAATATTATCATGTTATTTTAAAACAATTTTCTCTTATAATCTCATAAACTAATAGATTGAAAAATTCTTGATTGGTGACATTGTCAATTTTTACTATTTTAAATTTCACATCTGACCGAATCTCAAATTTTCCTACTATAAGATGAATAATTTGTCATGTGGTTCAGAATACATGTAAGCAATACTTAATAATTCTTATATCTTATAATACTTAACTTCATTAAACCTTTCTCTTTAACTGTTAGTGGTTGTAATTATGTACCGGGTATATCAATTGAGAGAGAATGCTAATGGTAGTTATGCTAGTGGTAGTTTGAATTTACTGTGTTTAGATCTCGAAAAAAAGGTCAAGTGCTATAAAGGGTATTTCTTCAATGGATATGTATTTCATATTAAAGAGTATGGTCAGGGTAGAAAGACCTATAATAGTCGAGTTTGTATTAAAGGATCAACTTCTAATGAGTTTGATGTTAATTATTATAGAAAGTTAGAAGAGGTGATTGAAATGCAATAACATAACAAGCTTAATAAATTATTTTTATTCAAATGCTATTGGTATGATACCACCAATAGAGGAGTGACAGTAGATCCTCACCTAGTTTGATCAAAATTAATAGAAAAGCTAGACTTCGCAATGTCGACGACGTCTTTGTTTTTGCTAAGCAATACTAACAAGTTTACTACACATACACTCTTTTCTTTAGAAATGATCGTTCTATGGTTGATTCGTTATCCATAGTGAAAACCAAACCCATGCCCAAGTTTTTCAGGATGGTAACGATGAAGTAAATCCAAGAGACAATGTCTTTCAAATTGATGAATTAGTTGATGCATATCGAGTTGTTTTGTTTACCGACTTGGAAGAAAATTTAATTTTTTATGTTCCTGAGAATATTGTTATTGATGTTGACATTGAGAAGAAAAATAATTTACTGAAAATAAATAAACATATAGAAGTCAATGATGTAACATCCCCATCCTCCAGAGGATGTTAAGACATGGAATTCTACAACAATTTACACATTTCAATTAAATATGAGTCTTTATCATGGATTTGTTTTGTCTATTTATACATGTAATCATGCTCCTTTATTTATTAGTAATTTTATTGAAAATTTGGGAGAGTTTTCTTTATAAGTGAACATACCAAGTTATCAACTATCTCATCCATTTCACAATCATTATCACAACATTGTCCATTTGTCTTAGACTTTAATCCAAATCATTTCAACCATAAGTCAACCCCATCCATTCTTTTAACATTATATATACATATTGCAATGTTTCAATAATTACATCATATTCATTCAACAAGAACTTAACTATAAATAAATGCCAAGAGAGAAATATATCTAATCTCATATACTTATTAATTTGAATTACATAAAAGGAGAAGGTACAACCTAAACACATGTCTTAAGCTTTTCTTTCATTTATGCACACGCTATGTTTACCTTACTAGATCTCTAATTAATCCCTTTACTACCTATACATGTGTTTTATTTTATTTGAATTTAATTTAATGTTCAGTATAAAACATGATTATTTTATTTATACACATCATGGCAAATTATGTGAAGATATACATCAACTTGCATAATAATATTCTACTTCAGAATTCCATACATAAATCCAAACATAGGTAGAACAATGTCATTAAAGAAATAGAGATAATAAGAGAAAGATTTTAGTCAAGTTTACAACATTATTTACATATACAACAAAAGTTTTGAATTCCAAAGTTTGATTATAACCTAATTACTTGGCCCGCCGATACGCAAAGGTCCTGCAATAAAGATTTATTAAGCATAAATTCATATTTCAAAAATAATTTGTCTTATAAGTATGTATAATGATGAGAGTACTCATCTTTTTTATCCAATCCTATAAAATATTTCACGAACAATAGTCATAATTCCACAATAATACCACATTGAGATATTCGTACTTGACATGTGTACGATCTACTCTCAGTTTTAAATCAGTCAGCGTGCTTTGACTCATATAGTTATCAAATATTTCATAATGATTTATCATTGACCTTAAAAATATCATAACAATTTGATTTACCATAATTTTCAAGGTAACTTAGGCAATAACACAACATTAAATTACATATTCGTAAAACAACCAAAACATATTTAGTCTTCAAGCAATTTGCGGAGATTTACATTGGCTTTGTCTTGGTAAAAGTAACTCAATCCCATTGATTTCCACACAATTTGGAAAAAACACTCTCAACATTGACTTTCATATATCGCGAAGACAACCCCAACACATTGGTTTCCGAAAAACTTTGGAAGCATTCACGACATTGACTATTGTACATTACAAAAGCAACTCAATCACATTAGTTCCCAAAAGACTGTGAAAACAATCATTATATTGACTTTCACATATTTGTGAAAGCAACCCAAACACATTAGTTTCCAAAAACTTCAGAAATAATCTCAACATTGGCTTTTGTGCATTGTGAAAGCAACTCAATCACATTGGTTTTCAAAAACTTCAGAAATAATCTCAACATTGGCTTTCATATATTGTAAAAGCAACTCAATCACATTGGATTTCAAAAACTTAAAAAACAATCTTAACATTGGCTTTCACACATTGTGAAAGCAACTCAATCACATTGGTTTCTGAAAACTTCAAAAACAATCTCAACATTTAGTTTCAGGCCACCGTTTATGATTCATTTACATTCTTTTCATACATAGTATATATAATTACAACCAAAAGCTTAAATCAACATCATAAGTTGCAAGTAAGATTTTACTTACCTCCATCTCTAGTTGAGTGAGCTCTAACGATAGAAGATCTTGTTCTTGGTGTTCTCCCTGAATCATAAAAATACTTTCCGTTAGTACATTATTTGTACAAGAAACACTTCTTTAAACTTCATACTTAGACTCATTATGTTTAACAATATATTACAATACACTAGAACATTGTTTAGTGTTTCACTCCCCACTAGAATTATAGAATTCGGTTTCAAACAAGGTTTATTTCTTTAGTAAGCTAAGACATGACTACACAACTTTGGTGAAGAGGTTTAAACCCAGTTCTGTTGTTTACACATTTAAAGTCATCGAAATATAGTGGCATATGAATATGTCCTGCAACATACAACCTGACCTTTCTCTAGTATTTTATCTAGTATTTATATAACTCTAAATAGGGTAAGGTATGTTCCCTTCAAACACTAACATCACTAACCACATTCCTCATGAAGACATATACCCATAATTCTCTCATTTGCTAATCTCAAATTTCAATTTAAGGTTTGACATAAATTTTGTCCAGTAGTTCCGAGCCCGACTTGTCTTCAAGTTGTTATCTATATCTAGGGTTTTATAACTCTGATTTGGGCAATTCTACTCCCATTGGAAAGTTAACACTTTGATATACAACTTTCATGAAGGATAACATCCCAAATTCTCTTTTAACTAGTATAATTCTCGGCCACAATTTAGCTAGTAACATTGTCCAGCTTTTCCATTTTATAGGTCTAACACACAACCAATCATTCTCATGCATTTCTTTCACTCTTTTTATCACCATTGTATATAAAACATGTAATTTCCATAGAAATAATCATTCATGAGATTTTAAACACTCATAATTAAATTTTACAAGAGCATGCGCCATATGAATTATTTAGATGTTTAGATTTCAGCATGCAATAATTTCTTGCATGATCATAAACACTTGTTCTTTTAACATGCACACACAAATCAGTATTGCTAAGTTTTTTCCCCTTCATTTGTCATGTTTGGCCGAAGGTAGTACATATCTCTCTTTTTTTCAATTTTTTTAAAACACCATCATGTCCCCTTCACTCCTATTACACACTTTATCCTTAATTTTCATTTACCCCAGAAAAATCCCCTCAAGAACCCTAATTTAAGAACTAGTATTTTCATATAAAACTTACCTAAAAGTGTTAGAAATTGATCTAGGAAGGTGTTAGGTTTGTTCCTAGCTATGTTTTTGCTTCTCAAAGCTCCTTCTCCCTCAAACCTTTTGGTCTCTGTTCATCTTCGTTCTGTTGTTGCCAACTTTCTCTTTTATTCTCCCTACAATTTGTTTAGTTTTCTATGTTAAATATTCATGCAAACCTCTTAAATACTCTCAAGAATTGGTTTGCATGTGTTTTCTCTACATGTTCTTTAAGAGAAGACATTAAAGAGAAGAATGGCTCCCCTTCCCCCTTTTCTTCTTTGTTTTCTGCTATCAAACCCCTTTTCTTCATAGGATTGACGAGTTTTCTCTCTTTTTTTTGTCCTTCACTTATTTATGTCTTTTCAATTTAATACCCTAATTCTTTATCTTTCTCACATTAGACCCTAAATTTCATCCTTATACACTTTGTCTTTTTTTATTTTTACTTATATTTATCTTTATACTTTAAGTTAAAATTTTGTGTCTCACTAATGGGTTCTTCTTTAATTATTTAAATTCATGCATTCATTTTCTAGGGGCTTACAACTGAAGGTGATGATATAAACAAGGAACAATTTAATGAAGAAGATTATAATGGAACATGATGATGATGAAATTAAAGAAGAAGATGAAGAAGGTAATTCTGATTAAATTGTAAAACATCAATGTGTAATGAAATTGACTTTAATGTAATCTTTTTGGTTATTCATTTACAATGAACTATTATTAACACTGATAGAATATTTATTGTTATGATTTTATTATTATGAATAAAAATGGTGTTATTGTGTTGTGATCTTATTATATTTGTAGATTGGATAGATAAAAAAATATAAAAACATTTGAAAAAAAACTATTTTATACTGATGAAATTACCGACGGATTATAAACTACCAACAAAGTCACTAACAAACTAAGTCCCACAAAAAAGTTCCAAAGAGTTGGAAAACAATTACATAGCCATTCCACTAACCATTCTCGATGGAATCACCGACGTACCAAGTCCTTCAAAAAGTTCTAGAGAGTTGAAAAAACAATTATAGAACCTTGCCACTAAACATTATTGACGAACTAAGTTCCTCGAAAAGTTTTAGAGTTGAAAAAAAATTATATGACCATGCCACTGACCATTACAAATAGAATCAATGACAAAGTGAAATTGCATTGGAGAATTTTGGGAGGGTCTTGGATAATTTCAATTTTAATTGAAAATTTTAACTTTTGATTACCAACAAAATTACCGACAAACATTAAAAAAATATTTAATTGTCTGTTAGTAAAAAGCCTCAATTAAAAGACTAGATTTCCTAATTTTAGAAGAACAACAATGTCCTTTTCTTCTCTCTTCCTCTCTGGCACTAATTTCTTCTTTCTCTAACAATCCCTTCTCTCTCTTCTTCTCTCCCCCTTAATTTCTTCATCTTTTCTGTCTCCATGCCTCCATGACTTTGCCAGGTAAATGACCTTGATACTTTTGGGTTTTTCTTTTATAATTTTTCTTGGAAACGTTTTGAGTTTTCATCCTTCCATAATGATAAATGTTTTAACAGCTCATATATAGTTAAACAAACACTTGTAGAACCTCCATTAATGGTTATAGCCATAGAATAAAATGTTCAAGGCTAATTTGTAGAGACTTTTTTATTTTTATAATTATTGTGTAAAGCTTTTGTTCTCATGATGTCAACAATGAAGTAGTAAGAAAAGAAAGAGTTGCTTATTTTTATCTCCTTCGATCACAATAATTTGTGTGCTTTTGCTTTAGAACTATGACAAGTTACTAATTTTTTATAGATAGTTTCCCAATTTGTTTCAACAAGATATGTAAGTGTATATGTGAATTTCTTATCTTGTTCAATATTGGTCCACTTTAGCATTCAAAATCTAAACTTCATAGCTATTTTGGGTTTTCAAAGCTTCTTTAACATTTTATTATTTAATTCTATTTTTTTCATGTACTTGTTGTTGTTATGAATTGAGTCTCTCTAACAACAACCTTGGGGGTCTTATCTAAGGTAACAATACCTCTTAAATGTAGTAATAGGTTGTGGGTTTGATTCATCAACTAGTAAAGTTCAAAGAACTTTTATCCATTCTTATTACAAAAATGACATCAGCTCATATCATTCTTTTCTTGGTAGCATCCCAAGATTATAAACTTTGGTAATTAGATGTGAAAAATGTTTTCCTTTATAGAGAGATTGACCATGAATTTATATAGAAAAACCACCTATATTTAAGTCTAAATTATTTCTAACTCATGTTTGCAACTTAAAAAGGCTATTTATGGTTTGATATGAAAAGATTGCTCAATACTTAAGCTTTTCTAGTTTTTTTTTCTTTTAAAGCTTACTCTAGTTTATTTGTTAAGAATACTTCAAAAATGCATGTTCTAGTACTGTTGTATGCAAATAACATGATAGTCACATGGAATGATGAGCATGAAGGTTTTAAGCTTAGAGAGACACTTGCAAGTTTGGTTTAAAATGAAGAATCTTGGATAATTTCGGGACTTTTTGGCTTGAAGGCTTCAAGGTGTGGGAAAGGTATTATCCTTTCTCAAAACAATTATGTAAAAAAAAAAACCTTTGATGAATTTAATATAACTAATTACAAACCAATGTCGTCTCCAATCAAATAAAATTTAAAGTTGTTGAAAGCTGACAAAGAAGAAGAACTCAATAATGCTTAACTTCACAGTAAGCTTGTTGGAAGCTTGTTTTACCTAACCATAAAAAGACATGATATTTGTTATCTAGTAGGTGTTATAAGTCAATTCAAACAAAAATCTCAAATGATTGCACTTTAAAGTTGCAAAAAGGATACTTTGATATCTGAAAGCAAGCTTGACATATGGGTTTGCCTTATAAAAAAACAAGAAGAGAGCATAATTTTACTTTGTCAGGTTTCACAAATGCATATTGGGATGGAGATCCATTGTCAAGTTGCTCAACTGTTGGCTATTTCACAAGTTTAGCTGCGATTTTATTATGCAATAAGAAGAAACTAATTGTTGCCTTATAAATATAGAAACCAAGTATAATGCTATAACACCTGCAACACAAGAATGCTTATGATTGAGAAGTCTTATTAATGATATTTATCAGCTAGTTGACAAACCAACAGAGCTTTGTTGTGATAATTTGAGTTCCATTATCTTGGCTTCATGTCCTATATTTCATGCTAGAGCAAAACACATAGGAGTTCATTACAGAAGGTTCTGCAAGAAGAGATTGATCTTATTAAGGTGGAAAGAGCAAATTATAGATATTTTTACTAAAGCTTTATCCAAGCCAAAGTTTTATCAATTTAGAGTAGTTTGTGTTTAGTTCCTAAAGTCTGCACAAGGGAGAAATGTTGAAGTTATTGTGTCGGCTTGGCAGCTTTATTCAAGGTTTAAAACTCCCTCCTCTCTCCTTTACACGAGACAAAAAAAAAAATAAAACCCCTTTATACTTTGTCACTTGTACTCTTTCCTGGATGAAATAACAATCATTTTGCAACACTAAACATGCTACTATATGAAGCCAAAAACCCACACCCAAACCAGGTTTTTAGGCCAGCTATTCTTGTACTATAACAACATCAAAGGAGGAGATGCAATGGGGGTAGATCAATGGTTGAAAAAGGATGTGATAATCTTCTAAGACCACATAAAAAGGAGAAAAAAGAGATGAAAAGACAAGGATTTTTTTTCCAAAGAAAACCGAAGCAAAAATACACCCCCACCAGTTCTCTATGACCTTCTGCAAACACCACCTAAAAAAACACCCTTATACTAGACTTTTCATCTTTTTAACCCAAAAAACAAACCCCTCTCCTTCCCACAATCCACACCGTAAGCATCAGTAACCCTTCCGTCTTCAACCAACATCTTCTTCTCATAACAGACCGACAACTAATATCAACAACATTGCCTTTGCAAGAACCAATAACAAGTTCCAGTAGCTCCTTGCAACGTAACCAGATTCAGTAGCTTTGGTTCAACCATGAACAAGTAGCAGGTGGCTCTCTTTGGCCAGCAACGAAAACAACTACACTACCCATTAGAGTCTCCATCCTGGCCCACCATCTTCACGGTAGACTAGCAAGAACCCCGAGGCCAGGTAATCCTTGTAAATCCTGAGAAAAAATATATAAAAAAAGGTTGGATTAAATTAAAGGAAATAAACTAAACTAAAAAGAAGTGGGGGCAAAACGAATACACTTAAAGAAAATGGGCCTAAATGCAAATAAGAATAATTATAGAACATAAGTACTCCTATTCTCACCAAAAACAGATCTGCAGATAACGTAAAGAAAGAAAAGAGGGAGTTTTTATATTTATTTTTACAAATCAAGAGAGAAACACCAAAATTTCAGAAACCCATCCAAGATTAAGGGTTATAGGTAGAATAAACACTGGTTGGAAAGGGATTAACAAGAGAAATTAAACAAGAAGAGAAGAGGGGAGGGTCGACTGTCATTAGAAAGAAAAGGAAGGATCGAAACCTTGATTCGTACCGGGTAAGGTATTCTAAACCTGCTCTTATGAGTCATTTCAAGTTGATTATAAATTGATGCGTGGATGTTATTTTATAGATTTGAGTTCTTAGACTTGAATTGAGGAAAAAGTATGAGTTGCTAAATTAAAGAACTTCATGTGTTGTATGTAAATGGAAAGATTGATGAATCCGACGGCGGTTTCGTCTCTTGACTTTCAGAGAGATTTCGGGTAGGAGGATGAAGGAATTAGGATCAGGTTCCTCATAGAAATTGTAGGTTTGGATGTTGGCTAACTAATGAAATTGGTCTTGTTTAATTTGGAGTTATAGAACTCCAGCTATGGGTCACCAACCAAGACTGGGTCATGACAAACCCTATAGGGTAGTAGGTCTGGTTCATTGATGAGAAATTTTGACTGTCTTAGAGGTAGAACTGGGTTCTCTTTCCTTCAGAGAACTTGTAGCCTCATGTCTTAGCTTTCCAACAAGACTAATCTCGCTTAAATCAGAGTTCTACAACTCTAGATATAGTTAAAAATCTGAGGAGAGGTCGGAGAGTAATAGTTCAAAAAATAAGATAGTAACAATTCAATATCTAGACAGTAACAGTTCAAAAACGAGACAGTAACAGTTCAAAAAAATAAGACAATAACAGTTCAAAAAATGAGACAGTAATAGTTCAATATCTAGACAGTAACAGTTCAAAAAAATAAGACAATAACAGTTCAATGTCTAGACAGTGACAATTCAAGATTTAAACAGAAACGGTTAGTATATATATATAAGGAATGATAACTGAGGTTGGACAAAGAATGACAATATTAATAGGTGAAATGAGAAAAACATAAAATATTAAGAAATGATTGAAAGAAAGACTTATTAGTTGTTGATATGGTTATAATAAAACATATCCTTGGGTGAGGAAAATTTATGAGATAAACATGTGAATTTTAGGAGGGACCACAAGCATGGTGCAGCACCAGCAGGGGAGCACGAGTAGAGCTTCTATTGCAAGTAGGTGAATCGCACATATACTTCCTAGTTAATTCCATGATTTATTTATATTACCAATGTGAAATGTGAATTACTGAATGTATGTGTATTCAAGGTGAAAACTTGTTGTGTGAATTGCCAAATGATGAAATTATCACTGATAAAAGAAATATGAGAAGTGCGATTTGAGGCGTAAACTAGCATACATTTAGTGTATGTTAGGATCCCGGGTAAGGGGATGCCACGATTGGACTAGCATACATTTAGTGTATGTTAGGATCCTGAGTAAGGGGATCACCGTGTATTGGACTAGCATACATTTAGTGTATGTTAGGATCCCGGGTAAGGGGATCACCATGTATGGACTAGCATACATTTAGTATATGTTAGGATCCCGGGTAAGGAGATTACCTTGCATCGACTCCTATGGGGTGATGATGATGATACTAGTGAAAGTGGTATCGGTAATGTGATAAGTAAGAATAATCATGGTTGATCTCATAAAGTCTGGAATGAAGGTTGAAAGTGGTAAAAGGAATAGTTATTGATAGTTAATTAAGGAAGAGATTCTAATAAAAACGAGAAGGAAGAAGCGAATGAATTATGAATGCATTTTACCCTGTTGAAATTGTTAGATATTCATGTTGTTACATTTATTGTAATATTCACCTTTTAATAATATGCATTTTGTTTCAGGATCATTGTATGCACGACAGGAGTAGACTCTAGCTTATGTTCTGTTCTTGTAATCTAGGTGCTAGGGAGTATATCCTTGTATTTTGTAAACATAAAAATGTTTGTATAACTTAATTTGTATTATTAATGTTTAAACTTGATTGAATGAATTTAACCTTATAGTTCATATAGCTATATTTCATGTCTATGTATTTATATTTATTTATTTTTATCCATCCACACTGATATTTGTTATATAATGCATATCATAAATATTGTGGTTGATAGGTGTGAGTATAAGTGTGGAATTGAAACCTAGGATGATTGGGTTGGGAATTAAGTTATGAGATGCGAGCTATTAGAAGTGTAAACAGATTCCATGTCAATAACTTAGGACCTTATGGCATATGGGGGACTCCATCGAAATTTTGGTAGATTTTAATACAAAGACCATGAATATATGTATACAAAAAAAAAATTTAATTACTTTGTTTTTTGATTGGCACGAGATTGTCGTTTTATCCCGGAATGGAGGATGTTACAATCCTCCTCCCTTTTCTTCTATAATTGTATTATTTAGCTTGTAGAATGTGAAATAATTCATATTCTACAGAGGCTAATGACTTCTAGGTTGGGTCAATGACCAAGTTTTTATGGGTTGGACTTAAGTCGGGCCCATATGACTAGGTTGAGTCCAACCTACTTATAAAAAAGGAAATAGGCTTGTTGGGCCGTCTGTTAGCCTTATAAAACAAGTTGAGCTGGGCCTGAGCCCAGGTCGTATATGTGGGTTGGGGCCTCAAACCCAATGTGCCCAGCCGACGTGGTTGTACCAAGCCCAAAACTCATCCTTAAGGGCGTGTTTGGCACACCACTGTTTTCTTTAAGATATAAGGTTGTGTTTGGTTATTTAGGGCGTGTTTTTCAAACACATCCTTAAAATATTTTTAATGCCTCTGATCTTAAGCTAAGTGCGTGTTTGCCGAACATGCCCTAAACCTTTGTCCCTTAGTTTCTAATATGCCTTTATTTTTTTATGTGTAGCCAAATGGGCCTTTAAAAAATTTCAAAATATTATGAGAAAGTTTAAGGACTATTCTGGAATTATTTTTGGGTCTCTCACATATTTTCCCAAATATTTTGCATAATATCAGTTGTAGATATACACTGTAAGATATAGACTCGATGTTAAAAATACATGATTTTCTCTTAGAAAAAAAATTCAAAAAATTCAAAAAAACTTCTTTGTTTCAGAAAAGCCAAAAATATATTTTTTCTTCAAAAATTTTCGTTTGATATCGGGCTATAGACTTACATTGTATGATACAGACTCAATATTAAAAATATTTGTTTTTAAAAAAACAAGTCTTAAAAAATTCCAGAAAAATAAAAAAAATCCCATGTTTTAGACAACACAAAAATATATTTTTCTCCAAAATGTTTCTTTAATATTGGTCGATAAACTTACACTATAAGTTACGGACTCGACATTAAAAAACTTGTTGTTTTCTCTAAAATTTTGAAAAAATCCAACAAAATTCAAAACATTCCCTCATTTCAAAAACACAAAAAAATATGTTTTGTTTTTGTGCATACAGGCAAGTCTCTTAAAAAATAAAAAATTATATTTTGCTTGAAGAAAAAAACTATAAAGATACATGGGGTATGACTTAGCAGTTCTTTTATATACATAAATATTTAAAAAATATATATGCATGCATTTATTGAATACATAAGAACTTGACCAATATTTCAATAACCTTTAAAAATTTTAATTCATGAGAATTAATGGTCAATATTCTGGTATAAATGTTGGACCTACAAGTAGATTGGTATTTAAATACCAAAAGTTGACTAGAAAATCTTATATATATTTAAGGTATTCAACAATTTTATTTGGAAGTATTTTTTTACCATAATATAAAAGTTACGGAAAACACTTTTGCCTTCTATGATAGGCAAACCTTGTTAGGGCACCTACATAGATTCTTCTCATAAGAATTTATTTAGGCATACGAGCCCATAATAAATTTGAAATGTTATATTTATTCATGAGAATAAATTCTTATTCTGAGCCATAAACAACCCATTGGTTAGGAACTCAACAATAACTTTAAACAACATCTAGACCACACAATATGGCTTACCTCAAGTAGGATGCGTTAGATGTGTTATTACCTTTTCTAGCCACAATTAGTCCCTTACCCTAGAATTTCATATAAAACCAATCCACCCAGGTCTCATAGTGACCTTAAATCAAACAACGAGGTGGTGATGCCTTGATCCTCAATCCTTCCAATACCGCGCACACTCGTGCAACATAATGACAACTCTACTAGGGATTTTATGTTTTTGACAGTTTTGGACTAGGCTTTGTGTGTTTTATGTTGTTTATTTTAGTTGATGCGTTTAAATTTTTGCATTTGGTTTATTTTTTTTTCTTATTTATGCTTTAGCATGTTTTATCTCACTCATGCATGTATATTAGATATGGATGAATGTCTTCATGCATCATTAGTTTATTTGTGATATATCGCTTCAAAATGCACACACATTGTAAACCCCTAAAACATAAATGTCTGAGATTAAGTAAATAGAGAAGAAACCCATTTGGTAAAAAATAAAAAAAAACTCTAATATACTCTAATATAAAGCATTGAAACACACATAAATGGGAAAGAAAAATTAAGGCCTAGTATGGGAAGGACAAAAGGATGAGGAGACAAAAGTGAAAATGTATGAACAAATGAAGAATATTTGTATGGTTTTAGGGGAACACTGAGCACAAGATCTTCCATTAGAAGAGCTCACTTGACCGGAGAAGGAGTTAAATGTAATCTCATTTATAATAAATGAAGTCAAATCTGAATTTTTGAAGTTATGATGAATACTGAAATATGAAAGTAATGTGGATAAATTATGAATATAAAGTAAGATTGATGTAATTAAAATGCTTTCATAATGAGCGAAAGACCAATGTGGAAATTGTTTATGAAGTTATCGGAAATTGACGAATTTGAATTTGCTTACAATCCATGAAGTTAGATCTCAAAATTTTTGGGTTAGTGATGAGTAATGAACATAATAGTGATATGGATGATTCATGAATATGATGTGAGGTTAGATGAATTTGAATTGCTTTCACAATGAGCAAAAACCAATGTTGGGATCGTTTCTGAAGTCTCATAAACCAATGAATTTGAATTGCCTTCACAATGAGTGAAAGACAATGTTGAGATTGTTCTTGAAGTCTTGAAAACCAATGAATTTGAGTGGCTTTTGCAATGAATGGAGGCCAATGTTGAGATGTTTCCGAGGGCTACAAAGAAACAATGTACTATAAGGATTAGTATGGTGAAGTCGTTGTAAAGATTTTGAGTGATCTTGCATGTTAGATGATTTACGAGCATATGCCAATATTTTTACATAATTGTTGTGAAAGACATTATCGTTATTCATGAGAACTCCTATGATAATTGATAGGAATAATGGGTAATCTCATTTTCATTACAATTAACAATTACACTATGATCATAATATGAAATTTTGTTTAATTAACCTTTGTCGTAGGACCTTCGCATATTGGTGGACTAAGTAATTAGGTGACAGATGGACTCCAGAACTTCAAGAACTTTTGTTATGCATGTAAGATTTTATAATTTAATAAAAAAAACTCTTTCTTTTGTAATGATGTTATTTTACATATGAATGTCTTATGTAATGAAGTCCTTAGACAAATATCTTATGTAGAATGATAATTAAGTGTTTTTTGTAATTAATTTCTATGCGCATTTAAACTAATCTACTATATATATATATATATATATATATATATATATGTTTTTGGATAAACATGCACGAGTGATTTAATAGATTCCTTTTTGTTTAGCCCACATTTTGAGTTGTATTCTTGTGAATGTATATAATATTAATCCTTGGAAGATGAAATGTGTATATGATGATGAGAATGATTCGAGGCCAAGATGACATGAAATGGGTATTATTAGTGAATGACCTATGTGGTTAGAAGTACCTCGAAAAGTAGGCAATTGTCGATAACTTGGTATGCCTAATTATAGGAGAAATTCTACCAAAATTTTGGTTGAAATTTTGGTGAACCTTGCATGAATCTGAATATTAAAAAAATTTACCATATTTTTCCTATATTATGTTTGATGTGTTGTCCTGGTAAATAAGGATGTTACAATTTGGTATTAGAACCCTAGTTGTGGTTATAGGAATGATGTGGTGATAAAATAAAGTATAAATGAAATGATGATTATTTGAGATTATTGATGGGAAGCTAAATGCTTGTTTTACGATGATATATATATGTAGAGGAACAACAGTTGGACCATCTTTAGGACAATAACAGACAGACTCTAATGATAAAGGTAAGGGATCACGAAGTTGATCTATTGGATGATATTGTATCCCATTCACCGAAAAGTCAACCAACGATGGCACCACGAGAACCACATGTTCAGAGGGGTGCTATATTATCTCGTGCTTCAAAAATGCCACGATGAGAGGTGCTGCCGGTGGTAGCCTACCTAGAAGAGGCTCCACTTGCAGCAACACCAGGGACATCTCTTATGTTGCTAGACCCTACTTATTTTGAACAACTGGTTAAGGCTATTCTATTAGGTATAATAGGGGCTATAGGTTTGAGCAATCGAGAGACCACTCATACCTTGGTCCATTGGGTTAAGAACATGAATGATATGGGATGTTTGCCCTTGTTGGAGGACGAGGATGAAGAAGTTGCAGGATAGCAGCTTTAAAAGATAGAGGAGTCGCTTACTCAGATTTTGGTGCCTCAAGAGATGAGAGTGAACTATATGGCACAACTATTAGTTGAAAGTTCTCAGACCTGGTGGACCGCAATGAGGAACCGTAGGGCAAGAGAAAGACTTGAATGGGCTGGTTTTTGCAAAGAGTTTGAAGTCAGATACTACTTTTAACAACATTAGAGAAGGAAGGAACATGAGTTCTTAGGGTTGAAGTATGGAAAATGACTATAGGACAATATGAGAGACATTTCCAAGACCTCTCCACTTTTTCCATTGCACTATTACCTATGGAACAACACCAAATTGAAAGGTTTCAGGATGGTCTCCAACAAGAATTGAGAAAGGGATTGGTAATTTTCCAATCTCGCACCATGAGGGAGTTGGTAAAGGTGACCCAGACTTTGGAGTCATTAAATGAGGAACAATTTCACACTAGGAGACAGGAGAGAGCAGAGGGTATGAAAAGAAAGGAGCCAATTCCTTACTTAAGTAGACCTCCTTTTCCTAGAAGGAGTGAAGGGCAAACCCAAGCATAGAGTAATAGAAAGGGGGATAGCTTCTCCATCAGGGGATCTTCAGGTAAGTATGCTCATTCAAATTGAACTGGATACGGGATTGGTGCTAGTACATCAGGGCTAACTCGGGGTGGCAGGTCATCAAGCACTACAAATAGGAAGGCTTTTTCCTTTCTACGATGCAAGGTCTATAGCCATTTCCATCCAAGAGATTGTAGGGTTACGTCTAGGAGGTGTTTCATTTGCCGGCAAGAAGGCCATAAATGGAAGGATTGTCAATATTTAGAGGATACTTATATGGGGAGTACAAACACTTCAGGAGAAATTGCCCTAACTGAGCACAAAATCAAAGCCAACAACATTCAATCACTATGGATAAGCCAATTAGGGAATAGACATATCACACTCAATCAGGTTCGAATATGAGTAGAGGTCAGGGCTAGAGTAAAGGAGACAAAACCCCAGACAAAGTGTACCATTTGAACCAACAGACGACCAGAGCATCAACAAAAGTAGTGTCAGGTATGACTCTAATTAATGGTTTTGAGAGTTATGTACTAATAGACACAGGGGATACACATTCATTTATAACACCGAGATTTATGAATAGATTGCAAATACCTGTAAATAGATTAAATGAGGGCTTGATAATTTGTACTCCATTAAAGGAAGGGATAATAGTAGATGATGTCTATAAGGGGTGTCGAGTGAACGTAAGAGGGTGTGAATTAGGGGTATATCTAATTTCTTTAGAGATACAAGACTTTGATGTGATCCTAGGGATGAACTGGCTTAGCATATACCTTGCTAATGTAAATTATCATACTAAAATGGTGTGCCTTCGGACGCTTGATGGTAAAGAGGTGGAATTTAAAGGTGAAAAAATTAGAGTGTGTGGGGGATTAACGTCAACACTCACTACTAGAAAATTGGTGAGGAAAGGATGTGAGCTCTACTTCACCTACGTAAAGGATGAGGAGAGAGAACAAATGAGATTGATGGAAATCCTAGTAACACGGGAATTTCTAGAAGTATTTCCAGAAAACTTACCAGGATTACCTCTAGGACGAGAGGTTGAAGTGTCAATAGAAGTTTTGCCAGGTACGACCCTAGTGTCATAAGCCCCTTATAGGATGGCCCTAATCAAGTTCGTAGAACTGAAGACTTAACTATAATAGTTGTTGGAGAAAGGATTTATCCGACCTAACAACTCATCACGGGGAGCCTCGATATTATATGTAAAGAATAAGGATGGAACATTCCGATTATGAATAGATTACTAACAGCTGAACAAAGTGATAGTTAAAAATAAGTACCAATTACCCAAGATTGATGACTTATTTGATCAGTTGAATGGGGCATAAGTGTTTTCGAAGATTGATTTGAGGTCGGGGTACCACCAATTAAGAATTAAGAAGCAAGACATTCAAAAGATGGGTTTCAAGACTCATTATGGACACTACAAGTTCTCTGTAATGCCTTTTGGATTAATGAACACCCCAACAATGTTCATGAACTTAATGAACAAGGTCTTCTAGATAAGTTTATAGTAGTATCTATTGATGACATCCTAGTTTACTTCCACTCCCGAGAAGAGCATGAGCAACATCTGAGGATATTATTGAAAAAATAGAGAAGGAATCAGTTGTATGTGAAGTTTAGAAAGTGTGAGTTTTGGCTTTCCAAAATGGTATTTTTAGGCCATCTCATATCTAAGGAAGGGATTTATGTGGACCTTAGGAAAGTAGAAGTCGTTTTGAAATGGGAACAACCCACAAACATAATAGAGATTTAGAGCTTTTTAGGATTGGTTCGGTACTATCAAAGATTCATTGAGAGATTTTCAAAGATAGCTTCCCCAATGACCTAATTGACCCGTAAAAGAGTCAAATTTGATTGGACAAGGGAGCGTGAGAGGAGTTCCGAAGAACTTTAGAAAAGGTTGACGTCAGCCCCGATGTTGGCCCTCCTAGAAGGATCAAAAGGGTTTATGGTATATAGTTATGCTTCCAAGAAAGGACTAGGTTGTGTGCTAATGCAGCGTGACAAAGTAATTGCCTATACGTCCAGACAATTGAAAACATATGAGATGAACTATCTGGTGCACGACTTAGAATTAGCCATAGTTGTATTTACCTTATGGGTTTGGAGATATTATTTGTATGGAGCTCAGTTCAGATATTTACCGATCACAAAAGCCTTAAGTACTTGATGACACAAAAAGAGTTGAACAAAGATTAGGATTGCATAACTCATTATCACCGAGGAAAGGTGAATGTCGTAACTAATGCATTGAGTCAAAAAAGCAAGGAAGTGATTAATGGATTAATGTATGGGACCTTAAGGAACTTTTGGAGTTGAGGAGTTTACAAATTCAATTGAATATAGGGGCAGGGGTTTATTGTTGGCTAACTTAAAGGCTTAACCAGTTTGGTGGGATAAGATTTGGGAAACACAAGAGCAAGATGTGAATGTACTTAGAGAGAAGGACATGATAGAGAGGAGTAAGGATTCCCTAATTAGAATGATGAAAAATGGAATAATAAGGATGAGAAATAGAGTATATCTTCTTGATACCATGATAATAGGGAGCTGAAGAGAGAAATACTTAAGGTGGCCTACGAATCGAAACTGGCAATCCATCCCGGTAGCACGAAGATGTATAGATATTTGAAGAGTTTTTATTAGTGGCCTGATATAAAAAAAAAATAGCAAAGTTTATGGCTAAATGTGCAGTGAGTCAACAAGTAAAGATCAAGCACCAAAAGCTTGCAAGCAAGTAGCAACCCCTCCCAATTCCAGAATGGTAGTGGGAAGACATCACAATGGATTTTGTAACAAGATTACCTTAGAGTAAGAAAGGAAATGATGTAGTATGGGTGATTATAGATAGACTGACGAAGTTTGCCTTATTTCTACCCATAAAGATGACAAACTTAGTAGATAAACTGATCAGGTTATATATGAAAAAAATGGTTAGGTTGCATGGCATTCCAATTTCTATAGTATCAGACAGAGAACCACTGTTTACTTCTAAACTATGACCCAATATTTAAAATTCCCTAGTACAAGACTGAAATTGAGTACAACTTACCATCCACAAATAGATGGTCAGTTAGACAAGACCATTTAGATATTAAAAGACCTATTGAGGGCGTGCATCCTAGAGTTTGGGGGCTATTGGGAAGATCATGTACCCTTGGTGGAGTTCACTTACTCCTGTGTGTTGGGATGAAATTGGGGAAAAACTATTCGGATCGGAACTTGTTCAAATCACCATTGATAAGGTAAGAGTAATAAAAGAAAGAATGAAGAAAGTTCAGGATAGGTAGAAGAGTTATACCGATAATAGGAGGAGACCTCTTAAGTTCTCAAGGGAAGACAAGGTATTCTTGAAGGCGACACCATGGAAACATATTTTCCAGTTTGGAATGATGGGAAAACTCGCCTTGCGGTATATTGGTCGATTTGAGATCTTAGATAGAATTAGGCTTGTGGCTTACTGATTAAGGTTACCTCCTTATTTGGAGAAAATACACAGCGTATTTCATATTTTGTTATTAAAAAAAGCATAAATTGATCTATCATGATTTCTACCACAAGTTCCAATGGAGATAAAAGAGGATTTGATGTTAGAAGTGAAGCTAGTGAAGATTTTAGATCGAAGTGAGAATGAACTAAGGGTAAGAAAGTTCAACTAGTAAAAATCTTGTGGAGGAACTTATAATTTGAAGAAGAAACATGGGAGAGGAAGTCGGAAATGAGGAGGAAGCATCTTGCATTATTCCCCACCATACATACATCTTCTGAAATTTCAAGGATGAAATTTCTGAAAGGGAGAAGAATGTAAACCCCTAAAACATGAATGCATGATATTAAGTAAATAGAGAAGAAACCCATTTGTTAAAACATAAAAAGACTCTAATATAAAGCATTGAAACACACATAAGTGGTAAAGCGAAATTAGGGCCTAGTATGGGAATGACAAAAGGATAAGGGGACTAAAGTGAAAAGGTATGAACAAATAAAGGACAAGAACAAAAAAAAAAGGAAAAGAGAGGAAAACCTATCAACCCTAGGAAGAGAAGGAGGCTAACAGTAGAAGGGAAAAAAAGAAAGGAATGAGCCATTTCTCTCTCTTCAAACTCCTCCTCTCAAAGAGAACAAGTAGAGGGAACACATACCATCATATCCATAAGAGAAAATAAAAAGTTGAGTCAAGATTAAACACCCAAAAACCAAACAAACTTAGAAAGGAAAGGAGAGGGGGTTGGTGGTAGCAAAAGAGAGACTAAAAAATTTAAGGGAGAAAGGGTTTGAAGAGACAGAAAACACAGCTAGGAAAAAACCTAACATCCTCCTAAACAAACTTCTAGCTTTTGGGTAAGTGTTATGCAAAAACACTAGCTCTTAGATTAGGGTTCTTGAGGAAATTTTCCGGGTAGATAGAAGGTAAGGATCAAGTGCGATGGAAAGGTGAGGAAGGCTTGATAATGTGTTTTTAAAATTGAAAAACACAAATGAATAAAAAAATGAAAGAGAGCGTTCGGCTAGACATGAAATTAGTGACGGGGGAGAACCTTTTTTATGCTAAATTATGCATACATGTTAAAATAACAAGTGTAAGATCATACAAGAAACAATGATGTGCTGAAACTCAACACACAAACAAATTCTTATGATGAATGCTCTTGTGAAACTTAATTTTTGAATGATTAAAATCCCATGTGTGATTATTAATGTAGAAATGATATTCTGTATGGAATAATGCGAAAAGAAGGGAAGGAATGCATGGAAGTTGTCATAGTGTGCACAACGTCGAGGCATGACGACGAGGCTTTTATCATGCCTCTTGATGAGGTGTGTATTGTTAGGAAGAGTTTTTGGATTTAATCATAAAATTATGATTGAGGTTCAAGAGTCGCCACCTAGTATTATGGTCACTAGCAACCTATGATCTACGAGTCCGGTAAGGGATTGGTTATGCGAGGGGAGACGCATCACCTTTAGTGCACCCTACCTAAGGTAAGTTGCATTGTTGTTTGATTGTTTTTCTAGGTCGAGTTTCTATTTGTTGGTCTTTTCTAAAGTTTAAGACAGGTCTCTATCTTATTCGGTTAAATCCTAACCGTTCTAAAATATGAATTTTAACATCGCATTTATTTTATACCTTGTATCTTTAATACATTAGGGTGTACTCTATTTTGTAGTTTTACACCCCCTACACATATTAAAGTCTACATCTCGACCCTTAAAAAAACTTGGTGAAGAGTTTTTGACATTTTGGTCAAGTCCTAATGGATAATCATAAACCGTTCACGATATCTATTTTGCTTTTTAAAACATGAAAAAGATGCAATCTTTGTTTTTTTTCATGAAAATATGCTTGGAAACATTTTAGGATTTGGCCATATGTATGAAAACAAAATATTTTTTTTTTCTTTTGGAAAGAGAAATTAATTTAAAAGTTTTGAAAATTCTTTTTGAAGTTTTTGGAAATTTTTTAGAAATATTTCGGAGAAAGCCGGATATTTAAATACTAGGTTTGTATCATTACAATGTAAATATACAGCCTGATATTATACAAAATTGGTGGGAAAACATTTGAGAAAATCACAAATATTTTAAAATGCCCTTTGATTTTTTTTAAATATCATATTATAATATATATTATTATAAACAAATATATATTAAATATATATGGGCTGGGTCGACCCAACTAACTAGGCTGGGCTCAACCCAAGAAAGGGTTGGGTTAGGTTGGGTTGATATTGGCCTATCAGATCTCTTTTTTCTTTTTTGGGGGGCTGAGCCAGACTAAGCCTAGATATTTAGGTAGGGCCAAAACTGGCCCGACCCAAAGAAAAGGTTAATTATTCTGCCATTGCATGCAAAATATCTTCTGCATGCAATGGCCATGGGAACGAGGAAGAAATGGGGAAGAAGAAGAAAAAGGGTGCCACTTGATGCAAGTAGGGGAGTTGTTGGTTCAGGTGGCTGGGAGATTGTCGTAAGGCTTATGGTGGCACCACTGTTGGGAGTTGGTGTTGCTGCTACTGCAGCCGGTGTTGGAGAAAAAAGAAATCAAAATGGTGGCGGTTGTCTGTCTACTACAGCTGCAACTATGGAGGAAGAAGGAGAAGTAGTCGATAGAGAGAGAGAAGTGTGGTGGCGCTGATGGAGGAATTGGCTCCTATCATTGGTTGTGGGAGGAAGAAGGAAGAAGAAAATCTGCAACATAAAGAAAGAGGGATCGACGGTGGCTGCTCTGCCGCTGATGAGGATTTGGGTTGGTGGAGATGATGGTGGTCAAGCTGGTGGTAACTGTGATGGTGGCCGAAGGCCACGACGGAGAGAGAAAGAGGAGAGAGAACTTGCTGCAGAAGAAGAATTGGAAGGGAGCTGATTTTTTTCAATTTTTGCACACTGTGAAACAATGACTCATACAAGGGGGCAATATTGTGCTTTGAAGGGGATTTAATCCTTTCGGGTAACAGGAAAAGAGGAAGGAAAATTTCCTACAATGAGACAAGGGGGCATTCTGGAAATTGATCATCTCAAATTGATCAATAGGTCAATTCCAACAAGTAAATAGGTCACCATAGGCACCATAAAGGCTGAGCTGTGTAAAATTGCAAATATTCTAGAAAGAACCTACAAAAGTTAACTTGAGTAGGCTAGAAGTCAAGCGACAAAAATGACTCAAATCAAATAGCAAAACCTCGCATGAAGCAACGAGAAGATTAAGAAGAAATGGGGGCCTATAGGAGGGGGCAACTGTCATAGCCCAATTTTTTAATAAACAATAAAAAATGAATGGATAAAAATATATTTGAGAAAGGGGTTAAGACAACACAAAATTTGAAGTTTGAGGATGGAATTAATAAGTTGGAGACTTTAATTAAAATTTTGGATTAGTTTAATTAATAAAATCAGGTGCTTAATTAAAGAATTGATAAGTTTGAGGACTTAGTTAAGTTTTGATTTAATTAATTAAAGAAATCAAGGGTTTGATTAAAGAAATACTGGAGTTGTGGGCTGATTAAAGGCAAAATTTCAGGAGATTAAAAGACTAAGGACCATAGTTAAATTGCGGGTTTACTTTAGGACAGTTTTGTAAAATTTTAACTGATTTTTCCAGGGATAATTTTGAAAGAATTAAAAGTTGAAGATTTAATTAAGGACCAAATTGAACAATCCGGAAATTTAGGACTGTTTTGTAAACAATGTTATAATTTAGGGATTAGTTGAAATTAATTCAATGGCAAAATTAGAAAGAAATTTTTAATTACTTGAGATCCAATTGTTAAATTTCCAAAGATCAGTGGTCAAAATGAAAATATCCGTTTCTGCTGAAACGGTACCATTGCTGGGTGGAACAGTCCTGCTTGTCTTCTTCATCCCGATTCAACAGGGGAGCTGGAAATTTGCAGTAATCCGATCCAATCATGGACCACGTCTTTTGCCCACCATCTCGTTTGTGGATTGAATAACAGTCCTGTAAAGGCAGGACTGGTTTGTGGGCAAGCGGCTTGATCTCTATAAAAGGGAGAGCAGAACATGGGAGAAGGGACACCGGGGAACTAGAGCAAAAACAGAGCAGAAATTCAGAGCAAAAAAAATAATAATACACAGAGAGAAGGAGAGAAAAAGAGAGTAGCATACACAGAGACGAGAATTAGCCTTGATATTGTCTTAGTCCCTACAGAAAAAGAGCAACCTGAAATCATTCAAAAACTCAGAGAAAACCGGCATACCCATTACCTTCTTAGTTCGTTCATCTCATGAACTGAGAAAACAAAAGAAGAGAGGACAGTGGGCACAACGAAGAGATAAAGGAAAGTAGTTGAACGAAAGTAGCCACCAGGGTTGCAGCCATCCTCGCCATCTCCAGAAGCAGGTGCGCCATTTCCCTTTCATTCTCTGCATTCAACAACATTTGAACACTATGCGAAGGTAATTTAATTACCTTTGCATTGTTCATGCACACGTGAAATTGCTTCACGCGTGCATTGATTCTGCCCGGCCACCAGTCACCGGCTTGGGCTAGTGATCGGCTGTAGCCGGTCGGGTCGAGCCCGCCCATATAATGAGCCGGGCCCAACCAAAAATATAAATAAACAAAAATAAACAAAAATTTTTGTATCTAAATAAAAAATATAAATATGAATTTATTGTTTTTATTCATTAACGCCAGAGTTAAAATAAAAATACTGATTCAAATTTATTTCATTGCATTTTATTTAGTTACATAAAAATAAAAAATGGCCATGCAAAAAAAAAAATTAAAATAAATTTAGTGGTTTATTTACTGACGCTAGAGTCAGGAATAAAAATACTGATTTAAATTTATTTTGTTTTTATAGCTACGTAATATTTACCAACGCTAGAGTTGGAAGTATCCGTAGTTGAATATTCACTAGTGCCAGAGTCAGGAATATCACATGTAAACCATCATAGCATAAACCAACAAAACATTAGCAATTTATGATAAAATCAGCAATGCAGCCTGCCTCAGGCAGGACGCTCAGGGGGTGATAATATCTTCTCTTTTGTGTAACCAGTCTCGTACCATAGAATCTCTGTTCACCAGTTAGGGTTCCTAGTAACCAAAATACTAGGTGGTGACTCCTTAAACAAGATCATTCCCCATTAAAGAACAAGATGCCAGAAATCTGTTATTTTCATCGAAAATTTTTTAAGGTCGCCGCGATGTCGGGTGCGACAGAATGGCGAATGGCGACTCCATTGGGGAATAATGGACTAAGCTTTGCCTTTTGTTTGTCAATTGCTATAATTTTTGTTATGTTGTGTTTATTTGTTTATTTTTTTTGCATTTACTGCTTTAGCATGCATCCTTGTTTATATTGTCATGCATCACATTAAAAGCACACACCTTAAAATCTAGGATAGGTGGGTAAGTAACGGTACCCCAATGGTTTCAGCTTGGGTAAGACTCGTGAAACCATCCAACTCTCATTTGATTGTTTACTTTGAAGTGGTTGATATGTCAAACTGATATTACTCAGGGGCTCTATCTTCACATTACTTGTAAGCCTCATATCGATCTTTCAAGGACGATCACTGAGCATGCGAGAGACCTTTTGAAACTAGATAATGACCTATCCCTTGATGCACACAACAATTAGGATTTTCATATTAGGTTGTCATCCCGTGAAGGGCGAGTCCACATTTCATACGCATTTTTTTATTTGAATCAACATTTTTGCATGATTGCATGATTTACATTTAGCATATTGAAATATAGATTCCCCATTGAAACCTACTTATAACAATCATTCGACAAAAAGACAAATGGAAAACGAAGAAAGAGCCCAGTTGGAAGCCCAACACCAAAAAGAGATGGACAATCTTAGAGAAGAAGTCGCAAGGCTTACTAGTCTACTCGAACAGGCCTTGAGAGACAAATCCGGAAAAGCAACACATATAACTCATCCTGAACCTATGTTCATTAATCCTTTCAATCCACAGAATCTGGGGGCAAACGGTTTGTCATCTTATTTTCAACAAGCCATGCATTTCCAACCAGCATACCCCACGAGAATGCCTTTAACCATTGATTCTATAGAGAAGGAATCTCAAAAGGGCAAGATGGTAGAAGAAGATGGTTTGAACAAATTGGTTGCCCTAAAGCAAAGGATGAGGGCATTTGAGGGAATTCACCTATATGATCCTATAAAGGCTGCTCAGATGTGTTTGGTGCCCAAAGTTGTCATCCCAAAAAGTTTAGAGTGCCAGAATTTGTCAAATATATGAGAACTCAATGCCTTATAACTTATCTTAAAGCATACTACAATAAAATGACTGAGGTGGTTGATGATGAGAAATTGCTGATTCATTTCTTTCAAGACAGCTTGAGTGACGCTACCCTCACTTGGTATATACGGTTGGACAATACCAAGGTTAAAAAAATGGAAGGATTTAGTTAATGCTTTCATGAAGCAATATAAGTTCAATATAGACGTGGGCCCTAATCGTTACACTTGCAAGCTATGAAGAAGGACAAGGAGTCCATAAGGGAATACGCCTGAAGATGGAGTGAGGTAGTTGCACAAGTTAACCCTCCCATGTTGGAAAAAAAGATGATCAGTTTATTTTCCAACACCTTTAAAGCTCCGTACTTTGAATACTTGGTTAGAAGCTCTACACAACATTTCACTGACCTGGTTGTTATAACTGAGAGGATTAAACAAGCCAATGGGTTAGGTAAAATTGTTGACCTCACTGAGAAGAACAGGTTTCACTAAAAAAAGAAAGGACACTGAAGGTGGTTGTCAAGACACTTATCGTTCCTATAGCTAATTTCTTCACACCGACTTCTAGAAATCAATTATCTTGAAGATAAAGCTATGGTGATATTAGGTTGAGAATGGTCTATATATGACTTCAATTGACTGTTGAAAAGATGCCCTTGTCGAGGAGAATGAATGATTGAAAGATTTCAGAAATTCCAATCAATGATCGCTAAATGTTGAGCCCCTTTATATGTTATCATGCCAGTATTCATAGCTCAAGATATTGGCATAAGTTCTTTGTTGTTGAACCTCTTTTTCAAAGTTTCAATGAAATAATGAGTTTGTCCTTCAATCATGTTTATGACCAAACATTATTTATTTTCCTAAGAGAGTTTCCCTTTAAAAACTCACAAATACACCTTTGCAGCTTTGCATGATCTCATAGACCCAATTCATTTCTTTTACCAAAATCTTTTCCACTAGAATGAATATTGAAAAATTGAACTTGCTTTTGGTTTCAAAAACAATTTGATGTTTATTTAAAAATAACATGAACCAAGCAATTCTTTCATCAAGGTGACCAAGTTCTAAACTAGAGAATATGAATAGAAAAATTAATTGTCACTCTCACACCATAACTCTTTAGCCAAGTATTTTAAATGTATGAATAATGATACGTAGTGAATTTGTTGTTTATGGACTCGTGAAATGCATCTCTTCGCAAAGTATAAACCATCACACCAAAGAAAATAAAAGTTTATTGATCTTAATTGCTTGCGCTTGAAATGAGGAAAGATCATCTTTGTTATCCCTTTCACGTTCTAAGATGAATATATCTCTTATGGTCCCTTTTTTAGACTGAATAAATTTTCTTTTGTAAAACAAATCCTGACTAGGATCACACCCCACACTGAGGGGCACGAGAAAATTTCAATGAGAAAAGAGAAAAAGCTATGAGAAAGGAAAAAAAAAGGTATAAAGAGCCTAAGAAACTCAAATGCTAGGGGGCATGCCCAAATCACAAGAAAAAATGATAGCCAAAACAAAGTAAATATGTCCCGGCCAAAAAAATGAAAAGGGGTAAATAAAAGCGGCAAAAGAAAAGATGAAAGACATAAAGAGTCGAACTACTAATAGTGATCCTCAGTCTTTAAAACCTTAAAACACTATTTGAGCCTTATAAATCATTTTCTTTCACAGCCAAGGGCCATAGCCTACGTTATATACCTATAGAAGTCCTTTCTAATCAAGCAAGCTAGCGACTTGAAACAATAAACGGTGCTCTCAAAATGCAAAGAATACTTTTTCATAGTAGTCATGACATCAAGAACAAACTACTCATTATTATTCATGCTGATAAAATAAATGTTTAAAAAAGAGAAATTTTTCTCAAACAAAATCTCGAGCTTTCCATTTTTGAAACCCACAAAAGTAGAAGGTCACCTCCTGATGTACCTTCATCAATGGCAACATTGCCAACACAAGAATAAATCATCTCCTTTCCAAGAAAATAATCAAGGAGTTGCAAGATTTCAAAAGCAATTTGTTTTAAACTCACATCAACATAATTTTTGTTGTCAAAATGCAAGATCAAGACTTCAAGATTCATTCTAGATAAAGATTCTTTCACCAAAAAAAAGGGAGAGAAGGGTTACTTAAAACCATCATTAGTTGATGGAGAGAGAGAAGTGTGGTGGCACTGATGGAGGAATTGACTCTTATCATTGGTTGTGGGAGGAAGAAGGAAGAAGAAAATCTGCAGCATAGATAAAAAGGGATCGATGGTGGTTGCTCTACCGCTGGTAAGGATTTGGGTTGGTGGAGATGATGGTGGTCAAGCCGGTGGTAACTGTGATGATGGCCAAAGGCCATGGCGGAGAGAGAAAGAAGAGAGAGAACTCGCTGCAGAAGAAGAATTGGAGGGGAGCTGATTTTTTTTAATTTTTGCACCCGATTTTCTTCATGCTCAGGCCATGAAATCCACCCTATTTATAGGGGATGTAAGAGGGCAATCTTGTCTATATTGGAGATGTAACATCCCCCATTTCTGGGATAAAACAACAATCTCATGTCAATAGAAAAACATAGTAGTTAAATTTTTTTTTGTATATATATATATATATATATATATATATATATATTCATGGTCTTCGTATTAACATCTACCGGAATTTCAAAGGAGTCCCTCCTATACCGGAAGATCCCAAGTTACCGACATGTAACCTGTTTACACTTCTAACATTTTGCATCTCATAACTTAATTCCTGACCCAATCATCCTAGGTTTCAATTCCACAATTATACTCACACCTATCAACCATAATATTTATGATATGCATTATATAACAAAATATCATTATGGATGGATAATTAAATAAATATAAATACATAGACATGAAATATGGTTATATGAACTACAACGTTAAATTCATCCAATCAAGTTTAAACATTTATTATACAAATTAAGTTATACAAACATTTTCATGTTTACAAAATACAAGGGTATACTCCCTAAAACCTAGATTTCAAGAAGGGAACATAAGCTAGGATCTACTCCTGTCGTGCATGCTATGATCCTGAAATAAAATACATATTATTGCAAGGTGAATATCACAATAAATATAATAATATAAATATCTAATAATTTCAACAGGGTAACATGCATTCATATTTCATTTACTTCTCCCTTATAGTTTTTTTATTAAAATCTCTTCCTTATTCAAACTATTAATAACCATTCCCTTTGCCACTATCAACCTTCATTCCGGATCTTATAAGATCAACGTGATTACTTTTTCTTATCACATTACCAATACCAATTTCACTCGTATCGTCATCACCACCGCATAGGAGTCGATGTAAGGCGATCCCTTTACCCGGGATCCTTGACATGACCAAAAGATTGATGTCTTCTCCCAAGTGCAGGAGTGTCGAAGTAATAAATAACCCGGCAAGACCGGGGTCGAACCACAGAGAGGTTAATTGTATAAATTATAGTTAACAACAACACAATAACAACAACAATAATAGTAATAATAATAATAATAATAATAATAATAATAATAAAGAAGAAGTTGATGAGAACTTTGAGATGGAAGATTAACGTAAGGATTAAACAATGATAACAACAAATGTCAAGGTTAGAGGATCCACTAATGGTATTTCAAACAAGTATAGTATAAACCTTTTTTATTCAATTGGAAACCACGCATAAAGGAGGTTCCAATCAGATTATAAATTGTTAACATGATTACATTAGTTATCTTATTCGAATAATGCTAATACTTGTAAATGTTGTCAGGCATTCATGATTATAACTTATGTTAACAACAAATCAAGTTCCTTTCATAGCTCAGTGTCGGTTATACCATACAGTATGGGCTATGAAAGTGCCAAGTATTTGTTGTACCAAGTGTTATACAACATAAATCTAGATTAACCATTTAACAAGCAAAGTATTAAAAGTGAACAAGATAACAAATATAAAGCATGTTAGTATCCAACATTAAGGTCCATGTTAAGTTTATATTATACTTATTCTTACACCATTAGTGTACCCTTTTCACCTTGACATACTTAACTTAGCAACACATAATGAAAGAAAGAAACATAAATAAACAAGGAAAGGAAATGAAAAGCATAAGCAAGAAATTAATATAAGCAAAACTTAAGCATTACAAAATATAAAGAAAGAGCAAGAGCATGATCTTGATCTGAACACCAAGATGCCTCAATACATGGCAAATGCCTCCTTTTATAGGCCAAAATTCAGAACTATTGATTTGTTGACTAATTGATGAGTGAGTGGCCACATCTTGACTTGGTGACAATCCTTATCTTCTTGTCTGCCAAAAACGTCATTGATGACATCATAATTTGAACTAACTTAAATCATGAAAGTTCTAGAGAATTGTCTCATCTTTCCAGGTTAAAAATTTGAGATCATTTGGACTTCTAGAACTCGAGATATGGGCTGAACACTGAACAGTGTCTGGGCTGCAGGACAGATTCGGACTTTTTTGTTGTTGCTGCAATTTGGACTTGAAAACGGCCTTTTTAAATCTTGGGCTTCACATGAAAGTTGTAGGCCTATGTATTATCTTTCCATCCATATAAAATGGACCTAAATCCAAGATCTACAGCTCCAGATATGACCCAATTACCGAACAGTGTTCCAGTTTGGACTGCACCGGATCTCTTTTCTAAGTTTGGCCATCTCTTTGTCCTTTCAATTTCAGTACTTCAACTCATCAATCAATTCTTTCATTTATGTGATAGGCCTGCATTTAAGATGAACATTTACCATAAATTAAAGGTATCTTATATTATTAGATATGTTATTATAAAACATGCTTTAGTTAAGGAGTTATTGATACTTCAAGTGCAAAATGATGATATAAAACCTTGATAAAAATGCACTTTTAAGTACTAATCACACCCCCCAACCAGCTTATTACTAGTCCCTAGTAATCAAAGCGTTAAAATAGAAAAACTATTTGCAAATTCCACAAAGCAAGGCATTCATCATTCAACTTCCATTAATCTATCCAGATAAACAAACTCTCATTAAATTTATATATCTGCTCAATACCTCTTAAACAAGATATTAATAAACCTTCCTTTTTATGTGTTCAATGTATGAAAACATAGATGATGGGGCTTTTATTGGAAGAAAACAATATTATGTTCTAATGTTTAAGGTTAACTTCCTTGGGTTGGGATTATTATCTTCTTCTTCTTTTTTTTTTAATATATATATATACACAATGCATCTTTAACCCATGTAACGAGCTTTCGGCTAATGACTCCCAGACCAGTTGGTCTTAGGGCATTAGGTGTTAAGACACCCCTACGAACTTAGTAACTCGGGTTGCAGATACTGATACGTAGATAGTGCAATGTTTGATTCCCTTAAGCTTTTCTCCTTAACCCATGTAACAAGCTTTGGGCCAATAGCTCCCAAGTCAGTTGACTTTAGGGTATTAGGTGTTAAAACACCCCTTCGGGCTTAATTGCTTAGGTTAGGGAGGCTACGAAATCAAACTTATCTACGTTTTTATTATCATCATTTTCTTTTTCTTTTTTTGTTTGTTTGTTTTTTTTTTCTTTTTTTTTTTGCAAATTATAGACTATCCCTATCCCTTAGTTGTTACCTTTAACAAAAGAACATAAATAATGTAATAATCCAATGTGCAACCCACAATCATATGTTAAAGTGTGTGTGTGAAAATGAAGGTTTAAGAATACTTGTTAAATGAGTATATGAGCAGAATCAAGTGATAATAATACGAGAGTTTGTAAACCTGAATATTTCAAGAAGTATTCTAATAGGCCTTGTTATGAATATTGCAAATAACCATTGGAAAATGTTTACTAAGATGCGTCTCAAGAGTCACTAAAATTCCCCCTTACTCTGCCATCCTAGTAAGAACAGTTTAGCCAAATGGGTTTTTTTTTTTTAATTACTACTACCCTCTCCCTCCAACCAAAACGAGACATTGTCCTCAATGTCCTAAGGTAGAAAGATAGAGTATAGAAGACATCACCTGAAACAACGAACACTGACAAACCTGAAACACACTTAAACAAATATAAGAAATAACAAAACAAAATAATATGCTAATAATAAAACCAAAAGACACAAGGATTCACAAACGAAGGCTCAAATCTAATCTAAGCTTTTTACGGCTTTCTGTAGTTGACCAATTTATATGACTCATGGAAGGATCAATTACCGGGGTGAAAGATTGTAGTTTGTCGATCAATTGTTCAACAGTAGCAGCAGAGATTATTATTTGTCGTGCCGAAGATGTTAGAAATTCCTGTTCCACAGCTTGATCAAGAAAAGACAACAATTTATCATAAAAACCATTAACATTGAGCAAACCTATAGGTTTATGGTGAATATGAAGTTGGGCCCAAAAGGAAATATGAAAGATCTCTTCCAATGTGCCCAAACCACCTGGTAAGGCAATGAAGGCATCAGCATGGTTAAACATTGTATTCATTCGATCAAACATTGTAGAGACCTGTAGTTCCTCTCTAATTGTTCTTCCAATGATATCCCCTTTTGTTAAAGCTTCAGGGACGACCCCCAAAACTTGACTACCTCCTAAAAATGCAGCTATTGCCATACCCCCCATTAACCCAAGGCTGCCTCCCCCATACACTAAATGAATCTTTTTCTCAGCTAGTACCTGACCAAGATGATTTCTTTGCTTCCAAAAAAGCTATTTCCTTCCCGGGATCGGATCCACCGAAAACACAAATATTTTTTATGTGATAACTTGAGGGACCCGCCATTTCTACACACTTCTATATCTGCTCTAATGTAAGGGTTGAGTAGAAATGAGGGGAAGGAAGAGAAGATTTTATAGATGAGGATTTGAAAATGCAATCATATCACCTAGATATAGGCCAGCTGGAGTCTCACACACTCTCTCTCTTTTTATGTATTTATTTATTTATTTATTTTGAAAAGCATGTGTATGTATAGGTAGTTGTGATTGTGGCTCACATCTTCCCTTGGTTTTACGTCCAAGAACGGCTTAAACGCCCTCTATGGGTCGGGGATAGGCTTCCCATCCAGTTTTCTTAAAAACGGCAAACGGGTCTTTTTTTAGTCAGATTCCCAAGACTAAGTCGATCATGTTCTTTATGGAATTGTGGCCATAAATCATGAATAGCACGATGCACATCTCCACTAGGATGCGTCTCAAGGGTTAATAGAAGATTATCTAAAGACCCCTTACTCAGGCCATCCTTAATGAATTGCATTTTGTCTTCACGATTTATAGATACCATTCCTAAAGAACGACATGTTGCATTACAAGTCCATCTAGCACATCTGTGACAGACTTTCAGTCGTTTTGCACGACGTTTCTTTGCAAAAGTGCTTTTACCTTCTCGGGCATGTGTGAAATGAAAGAATTAGAGGACTCACCGATAATCGGACCTTTGCTTCAATCACCAACGAATAGCTTCAGGAATTCCATGATTCATTAACAACCTCAATCTTGCACACCTAGCACGGTAAATTTTTGTAATCGCATTCTGAGGCAGAGCGGGAAAGTACTTTTTCAATTTTTCAAGAGTGGTGTCCATTTTCAAATGAGAATTGGAGAAGAGAATCAAAGAAGGGAGAAAGAGCAAAGAATTGCACAAATATATACAGATATCAGTTATTATGGGAAACCCGAAAGAACCGACTGAAGTCACGGAGTACCGTTATCCGCCATTTGACCGGGGTGAGAGAGACTAGCAAAACAAAATTCACACCAAAACGAAACACAAAACAATGTGAGAAAACAAATCATTCTTTATATACAGGATCACTCAATTCAGTAGAGTCATTTTCAACTGAAAAATTGTCAAAGTAAACTTTCAAACGATGTCCATTTACCTTGAAAACATTGCCATTCTTTGGATTCTTGATATCACAGGCCCCATATGGATACACATGTTTCACAATAAAAGGACCGCTCCATCTTGATCTTAGCTTTCCAGGAAATAAATGGAGTCGAGAATTATAAAGCAAAACTTTTTGACCGACATCAAATGTTTTTCTCAAGATTCTCTTGTCATGAAATTCTTTGATTCTTGCTTTATGAATTTTTGAATTCTCATATGCATCATTTCTTATTTCCTCAAGCTCATTTATTTGTAACTTACGCAGTGACCGGCATCATCAAGGTTTGAATTGAAAGCTTTAATAGCCCAATAAGCTTTATGTTCAAGTTCCACGAGCAAGTGACAAGGTTTTCCATAGACTAGTCTATAAGGTGACATACCTAATGATGTTTTATAAGCGATTCGATAAGCCCAAAGTGCATCATTAAGTCTTAAAGACCAGTCTTTCCTATTAGGGTTCACTGTTTTTTCCAAGATTTGTTTGATCTCCCTATTAGTAAGCTCTACTTGTCCACTTGTCTGAGGGTGATAAGGGGTGGCAACTTTGTGTGTGATTCCATATTTCTTCATTAAAGACTCAAATGGCTTGTTACAGAAATGTGTTCCACCATCACTTATCATGGCTCGAGGGATTCCAAATCGACTCAAAATATTTTCTTTCAAGAACTTTATTACTGTTTTGTGGTCATTGTTTCGACTTGGAATTGCCTCTATCCATTTTGAAACATAATCTACTGCGACTAATATGTACAAGAAACCAAATGATGGAGGAAATAGACCCATGAAATCTATACCCCAACAGTCAAAGATCTCAATGACAAGAATAGGATTTAAGGGCATCATATGGCGTTTTGAAATAGATCCCAACTTTTGACAATTTTCACAAGTCTTGCAGAATGCATGTGAGTCCTTGAACATGGTGGGCCAGTAAAATCCACTTTGTAGGATTTTTGCAGTGGTCTTTCTTGATGAGAAATGACCCCCATATGCCTCAGAATGACAAAATTTAATGACACTACTTACCTCATTGTCAGGAATGCATCTTCGAAATTTTGATCAGGATAATATTTGAATAAATAAGGGTCATCCCAATAAAAGTTCTTTACTTCATTCAAGAACTTTCTTTTGTCTTGGGTACTCCAATGAGCCGGCAATTGTCCTGAAACAAGAAAATTAACAATATTAGCATACCAAGGCATTGTAGAGACGGAAAATAAAGATTCGTCAGGAAAGTAGTCATCGATTGGTGTGATGTCAGATCTCGAATCTGTTGTCAATCTTGACAAGTGATCTGCGACAACATTTTCGGTGCCTTTCTTGTCTTTGATCGTGATATCAAATTCTTGAAGTAGCAAAATCCACCGAACCAATCTAGCCTTAGAATCTTTCTTAGAAAGAAGATATTTCAATGCTGCATGATCACTAAAAACAATAACAGGTGAGCCAATAAGATAAGACCTGAATTTTTCACATGCAAATACTACTGCAAGTAATTCTTTTTCAGTGGTGGTGTAATTCATTTGAGCATATTCAAAGTTTTACTTGCATAGTAAATCACATAGGGTTTCTTATCTTTTCTTTGTCCCAAGACAGCACCTACGGCATAATCACTAGCGTCACATATTATTTCAAAAGGTAATGACCAATCAGGAGGTTGAATGACAGGAGCGTATAAGCGGTTTTTAAGTTTAACAAAGGCTTCTTCACAATGTTCAGTCCATTCAAAAATATTATCCTTTGTTAGAAGGTTACTCAAGGGCTTAGATATCACACTAAAATCTTTGATGAACCTTCTATAAAAACCAGCATGTCCTAAGAATGATCTAACATCTTTAACAGATTTTGGTGTTGGCAAGTTAGCAATTAACTCAATTTTAGATTTGTCAACCTCAATTCCTTTGGATGAAACAATGTGACCAAGTACAATGCCGTTTGTTACCATAAAGTGACATTTTCCCAATTCAGTACAAGATTCTTCTCTTCACACCAGCTCAAAACCTTTTCTAAGTTAGTCAAACAATCATCAAATGAATCGCCAAAAACAGAAAAATCATCCATAAAAATTTCAAGAAAACGTTCAACCATATCACTAAATATACTGAGCATGCATCTTTGAAACGTGGCTGGTGCATTACATAATCCAAAAGGCATCCTTCGATATGCAAAAGTACCAAATGGACATGCGAAAGTAGTCTTCTCTTGATCTTCCAATGCAATTTCAATTTGGTTGTAACCTGAATAGCCATCTAGAAAACAATAAAATTCATGACCTGCAACTCTTTCTAGGATTTGATCCATAAAACGTAAAGGGAAATGATCTTTTCTAGTCATTGAATTTAGTTTCCTATAGTCAATGCACATGCGCCAACCAGTAATAGTCCTAGTTGGAATTAACTCATTTTTCTCGTTTGTTATCACAGTGACTCCAGACTTCTTGGGTACAACTTGGGTAGGACTTACCCATTTGCTGTCAGAAATAGGATAAATGATTCCATTATCTAGAAGCTTAATGACTTTATTTTTCACTACTTCTTTCATATTAGGATTAAGCCTTCGTTGCATTTCTCTAGAGGGTTTAGCATTTTCCTCCAAATAGATCCTGTGTGTGCAAATCAAAGGACTAATTCCTTTTATGTCAGCTATGGTCCATCCTAATGCATTCTTGTGCATTTTCAGAGTTTGTAATAACTTACCTTCTTGATGTGCATTAAGTTTGGAAGAGATTATTACTGGAAAAGTTTCATTTTCTCCCAAAAATGAGTATTTGAGATTGAATGGTAACGGCTTCAAATCCGGTTTTGGTGGTTGAACACTTGAAGGTATGGACTCAATTGATCGTGGTGGCAATTCCTCAATTTTCGGTCTCCAATTATTTGCCTTTGATTCTTCCTGAAAATAAACCATTTGCAAATCTTCAGATTCATCAATCTCAATTTCACTGGAAGTGGTTTGAAATTGGTCATGAACTAATTTTTCAGTAAAGTCCACTTCCTGTAAATCATTATCATCTCCAGGTTGCTTGCAAATGTTGAAAATATTCATCTCCAATGTCATGTTTCCAAAAGATAGCTTCATCAGTCCATTCCTACAATTAATCAATGCATTAGAAGTTGCAAGAAATGGACGTCCTAAGATAACAGGAAATGAATTACATGCTTCAACAGGTTGTGTGTCCAAGACAATAAAATCCACAGGATAAATGAATTTATCGACTTGTACTAACACATCTTCAACTATTCCTCTAGGCACTTTTACAGATCTATCGGCAAGTAAAAGAGTCACAGAAGTTGGTTTTAACTCACCTAGATTGAGACTTTGAAAAACTGAATATGGAAGTAAATGCACACTAGCTCCAAGATCAAGTAAAGCTCTTTCAATTTTATGTTCTCCAATAAAGCATGAAATTGTAGGACAACCAGGGTCTTTATATTTCAAAGCATTATTGTTCTGAAGAATGGCACTTACTTGTTCGGCTAAAAAGGCTTTCTTTTTCACATTCAGTTTTCTCTTCACAATGCACAGATCTTTCAAAAATTTAGCGTAAGAAGGAACCTGTTTAATAGCATCCAACAAAGGTATATTGATCCTTACCTGTTTGAAAGTTTCAAAGATTTCAGAGTTGTGATTGACTTTCCTTTGTTTGGTCATGGCATGAGGAAATGGAAGTGCTGGCGGAGGATCAGTCTTTTCTTTGCAATGATCAGATTCAACCCCTTCCTTACCCTTAGAGATTGACTCATCATCATTCTCATAAGGTTCAAGAATGGGTTTTTCAATAACCTTACCACTGCGAAGAGTGATGACTGATTTTACGTGATCTATATGTTGGCTTCCCGAACTACTTGCATTCGCATTGTATTGCCCCTTTGGATTTTGCTGAGGTTGAGATGGAAACTTACCTTTCTCTTGGAAACTAAGAGCAGTTGTGAACTTTGCAAGAGTATCTTTAAGATCTGTCATGCTTTGAGCAAGTTGGGTGTTAATTGTCTCTTGCTTTTCCATGAATGCATGCAATGTTTCCTCAAGATTTCTTCTAGGAGGTGGAGCATAAGGAGGTGCATATCCATGAGAATTTTGGAAGTTATGGTGTGCTTGAAACGGTGGTTGTGAAGTTTGTGCATTATTGTTATCACTCTTCCAATTAAAATTTGGGTGATTTCTCCAACCAAGGTTGTATGTTTGCGAGTATGGGTTATGATTGGGCCTTTGGAAACTGTTTAATGCATGGGCTTGTTCATGGAGACATTCCCTAAAAGAGGGCAAAGTTGGACAGTCATGGGTTGAATGTTCATTGGTTTCACAGATTTGACACACAATGTCTTGAATAGATTTTAGTTGACCACTCTTTTTTAATTCTAATGCCTCGACTTTTTTAGCTAAAGATGCAAACTTGGCTTGGAGGTCATGATCTTCCCTAAGGTTGTACATACCTCCACTAGATGTATGAGGTTGGGATTTACTTGGTACCTCATAAGTTCCTGTAGTGTCCCAATTTTGCGCATTTTCAGCTAGCAAGTCTAGGTATTTCATGGCTTCATTAGGGTCTTTATCCTTAAAAGTTCCATTGCACATCAATTCAACCATTTGCCTATCTCTAGGTGTTAATCCTTCATAAAAATGTGAAACTAATCTCCATGTTTCAAAACCATGATGGGGGCAAGTATTAAGCAAGTCTCGATATCTATCCCAACATTGGTAAAATATTTCTCCTGGTTTTTGAGTGAAAGTGATGATTTGTCTTTTGAAAGAGTTTGTTCTGTGGGATGGAAAAAACTTCTTTAAAAATTGTTGTTGCATATCATCCCACGCACGAATGGATCCAGGTCTCAAATTTTGTAGTCATGTTTTAGCTTTATCTTTTAATGAAAAAGGAAAAAGCTTTAACCTAATAGTGTTCATGCTACAATTTGAGTCATTATAGGTGTTCTGAACCTCCTCAAATTCCCTTAAATGCAAGTATGGATTTTCTAAATCTAAACCATGAAAAGAAGGTAAAAGTTGAATAATGTCTGTGTAAACACCCAAAGGAAAATATGTATATATTTAGAGAGAGAGAAATGATGATGAATGCGCTTCTATTTGCGATCGGGCAACGACGCGATTTTTAGGCCGATCAGCAAATCGGCAATGACGCCGCCGATTTTTTTGGGTCAGGGCGCGGCGTGCGATTCACGATTTCGGCGATCGGTCGATTGCTTAAGCGGCGGCGCGATTTCATTGCCGATCAATCGGCGGCGATGCGATTTTGCAACGCCAATTTCGACTAGGCTAAAACGATGCGCACGGCTTTGCCGATTGCGGGACCGGGCAAACGACCGGTTTTCAGCCGATTTCTCAATGAACAAGGACGCAGAGCCGGGAGGGAGGGGTAAAAACTGATTTTAGATAAACCAAACAAGGATAAGGACACACCTAAACCAACCCCCAAACAACCCATTTCATTGGATGGGTAGTATAAATACAAAGAGGGGAGAGAGAATGACCCATCTTCTTCCAAATCCAAAGAAATGCATGTCGTTCTTCCCTTCCCCTTTCACAACTGTAAACGTGAATCGGACCGAGAGAGATTACTTTGTGAACTTGTGAGGGAGAGATGAGACCTTGAGAGAGGAGTGGGCACTACATAGAGGAGAGGAAAAAGAGAGCTGGAAAACGTGAGAGGAAGAAGAAGGAGGAGAACCAAGAAATGAATAGTGTCAAACCTTCCTCAAACTTAGTTAAATTCGGAAGGTATGGGTCATGAAACTCTCTTCCTCTCCCCGTAAGATCAAAAACGAAAATGAAGAAGAAAAACCCTAAGAAAAGAATTGATCTAAAACCTAAGCCACCGTGAAGGAAGCTGAAATTAACCAAGAGAACAACCAAACAAAAGTGAAATAAAGTCAATTTCGGAACATCTAACAAATCATGGTAGAGGGTGGCTTTAACTAGGGGTAATTAATGTGTTCTCTGTGATGTTGTTCTTTGGACTTAATGTGTTCTTCTGTGATGATTGTTGCTGGAATTAATGTGATGTTATTGCTGGAATTAATGTGTTCTGCTGTGATGTTGTTCTTTGGACTTAATGTGTTCTGCGTGATGATTGTTGCCGGAATTAATGTGATGTTGTTCTTGGGAATTAATGTGTTCTACGTGAGGATTGTTGCTGGAATTAATGTGTTCTCTCGTGATGTTTGTTGCTGGAATTAATGTGTTCTCTTTGTGATGATTGTGCTGAAATTGATGCTCCCGATTGTGTTGTTGGCGCAAATTAATTCCGCTTACCCCGCCGAACCGAACCTCTCGCGATGAATTGATATTCATGCCGCGATTTGTGTGTTGCGCAACGAAATTCTTTTATTGCCGCCGAATCGAACCCGCAGCAAAGCCGATTTGATATTCGCCGCCGATTTGTGTGTTGCGCGCAAATTACCGTTTTTGGCGCCGACGCAACCGAACCTCCTGGCCGATTTGATATTCGCCGCCGATTTGTGTGTTGCGCGCAGCAAATTACTGTTTCGCCGCCGAACCGGCTTCTTGCCAATATTATTAATTTGCCGATTTGATTTGCCGATTGTGTGTTAGGCGCAAATTGCTTTCGCGGACGCAACCGAACCTCCCGCAGCCGATTTGATATTCGCCGCCGATTTGTGTGTGGTGCACAAGCCGAATTTGTTTCACTTGCCGCGGATGAACCTCCTCCGGCAAAAGTGATTTGATATTCGCCCGAAGTTGTCGTTGGGCGGCAGATGAATCGGTTGTGGTATTCACGGACAATGTGCGCGCGCTAGCTGAACTGGCGACTGAATTTCTTTTCCGTTGGGCGAATCGCGGCCGAATGGCTCGAAAATAGCGGTTACCGCCGATTCCTACAATAAGCCTCCTAGGCAGGAATGACGTAAATGCTAATAACAATTTCATGATATGATGGTGTAAAATAGGGAACACTTGAATGTGAACATATGAACTATTGAAATAAGTGTGATGATGAATGTGATTCAAAAATAAAATAAATACAATCGGGCTTGATTTGTGACCATTTATGTCTTAGGTGGTGCGGTCGGGATTGGACCATCATCAAGACAGGAACGACCCACAGGTGGAGCAGGTAGGTGACTTGCACCTTTCTTTTTCATACGTTGAATCTTGGAATATTTTAACTTGAGTACTACCATATTGTTAGAACCGATATTAAATTGTCGAACGCTTAATTGTTGATAAAAGAATGATTAGCTTCGGCTAATGGCATCCGAATGGATGGCCGGGACAAAAGACTGATTAGCTTCGGCTAATGGCATCCAAACGGATGGCCGGGACAAAGAATGATTAGCTTTGGCTAATGGCGTCCGAATGGATGGCCGGGATGAAGGACTGATTAGCTTCGGCTAATGGCATCCAAACGGATGGCGGGGACAAAGAGTGATTAGCTTCGGCTAATGGCATCCGAATGGATGGCCGGGACAAAGAATGATTAGCTTTGGCTAATGGCGTCCGAATGGATGGCCGGGTTAAAAAGGGATGATTTAGCTGACGATTGTGGATCGGCACGACGGTATTCCGCCGCCGATTCGGATCGGCAACGACACAGGGCATTCGCCGCCGATATAGAAATCGGCACGACCTGTTTCCGGTTGCCGATCTGAAATCGGCAATGACGCAGCTTTCACGCCGATTCGGATCGGCGGCGATCGATGTCGTCCATTGCCGCCGATAGTAAATCGGCGACCGGTTCATTTGCCGATTCCTTGATCGGCACGATGTAGTTTCAGTTTGCCGATTTTAGGATTGGCGGCGACGCAGCTATCGCTATGGAATCCGGATGGATAGTCGGGACAAATAAACGACTAGTTTCGCGAATGGCATTTGAAAACTTGTGTATCTATATGTACTACTAATTGTTACATCAAATACATGAAGAAATTATAAATGTTAATGCTTATTTAATTGCTAGGCCGTTAGTTACCATTATTATTATTATTAAGTATTTGTTTTCTCTTAAATATTTTGTATTTCTGCAGGCGTCGCACACCAACGAGATGTCTAGGATACCCGATACACGGAACCTACTTTTGCAAGGAATTAAGTAGATGCATTCTAAATCACAATGTATTTTGTAGGGATCAATGTAACAATGTATAACTTTTATTAGATCCTTTTTTGTTTAAAATTTATGATGGCTATTAGAAGTATAAGAGGGTAAACTCATGTCCATGTATATATATTTTTAATATAAACTTCAAATCATGCAACCTTAATATTATGTGTTTGTGTAAGATTCGCTTTTGAATGAACTGTTGATTGTATGGATTGTATTTTGATGATGTGAGGATTCAAGTTCTTTGATTACCGTCACCATGTGTATTAAATATATATATATAAAAAAAAAAATTTACTATTGTTTTGGGCTTAGAAAGCCGGGTTGTTACAGTTGGTATCAGAGCACTCGGTATGGATCCTGAGGATCATTAATAAATGTGTTGTTGCGATGAATTTCAGGTTGGTACGCACCCGACAGGGGACACGAACTGAGCCGCCTTCCTTAGAAAGGAGGGGCATGAACCGAGGTGCCCAAGGTTGGCAAGACGAAGATCCCTTAGATGATACGGCATCTCATGCTCCGATAATACCGCCCGAAACCTTGCAGGGGGAAGATACGATGGTAGGAGAAGGCCCGAGGTCTCATCAGACAGAGGGAACACCCCCAGTCGCAACGGGCGGCAAATGAAAGATCGAAGCCACGGCCATCTATCTGTTCCAACCGGTGTGCCCCCACAATATGTAGATGCGGGGACTCCTTGTACAAATAGTTAAAGCAGTGATGGAAGGCATGGCTAGTTCAGCAGCACAAACAACCCCTACCACGCAGATTCCACCAGCAGCCCCTACAACCAGCATGACCATGGATAATGTGGTACCACTGGTGCGACTAGTCAAGAGTATGAGGGAAATGGGCTGTGAACCTTATATGGGGGAACAAGATGCAGAGATAGCTGGAAGATGGATCAGGAAGGTAGAAAAGACAATGATTCAAATAAGCATACCCGAGGGTTTGAGGGTAAATTGTGCATCCCAGTTACTATCTGATAGGGCCATGACATGGTGGGAAACTGATTCGGTGAGGCGTGCGACTGAGACCCTAACTTGGAGTGATTTCAAGACAGAGTTTGAGAATCAGTTTTATTCCAAGTATCATCGCAAGGTGAAAGAACAAGAGTTCTTGGCATTAAGACAGGGTGATATGTCAGTATTGGAGTACGAAAGGAGATTCCATGACCTCTTATTGTTCGCCCCACATTATGTGCTGACAGAGGAACATATGATTGAAAAATTGAGAGATGGTTTACGACAGGATTTGAGACAAGGATTGATCGCCTTGCGATTTAAATCGGTGAGGGAGTTGATTGAGGCTGCACAAGCTCTGGAGGCATGTATTAGAGAAAGCCAAGTGGGGTATCAGAGTATAAGCAAAAAGAGAGATGGGGACTATTTCAGCGACAGACCACCGCACCCGAAGAAAGGAAAAAGTGGAGTGTTTGAGCAAAGACGGAAAGAGGGGAGTTTGATATTACCGCCTCACCAACAGTCAAGTGGGAGAATGATGGCGGGACAGTCGCACTCGAGGGCAAACTCTTCAACTGGGACCGGTGACCGCAGGGGAGTTGACTATCCTTTTTGTGTAAAATGTGGACAAAAACACCCTGGGGACTGCTCAGTTTCCCCTGGGCGATGCTTTGTGTGCAGAGGAGAGGGTCATAGGTGGAGGAACCGCCATGATCTTAGCCAAGGGTGTCATTACTGTGGTGGGAAAGGTCATTACAAGAGGGACTGCCCCAAAAGAAACACCGGACAAGTACAGAGCCATAGATAGCCCAGTCAGAGCCACTAGCAGTCAGTCACCGTTAATAGGCCAGTGAGATCTTCTCAATCAGGGGCAAACTCCAGTCGAGGGAAGCCGAGGGCACAAAATGATCGGACCCCGGGAGGGTCTTCCACCGACACGGGAGGAGGCCGGGTGCATCGGATGTGGTGGCAGGTACACTACTGTTGAATGATTTTAATATGCATGTATTGTTTGATCCGGGTGCCACCCACTCATTCATTGCTAAGAGAAGTGTCACTAAATTGAGAAAGGAAGTAGAAATAGTAGAGAAGGGGTTTGTAATTGGAACTCCAATGGGAAACATGGTTGAAACAAATATTGTATATGTGGATGTGGGGGTTAGTTTATCCGGGTATGAAACGCAGTAGACTTGATTCCCTTAGAGCTGCATGATTTTGACATAATACTAGGCATGGATTGGTTGAGTAAATACAAGGTACTAATAGATTGTTATGCTAAAATCACTTTTCCAAACACCTAAGGGCGAGAAAATGACTTTTGAAGGAGAGAGATTTCCCAAACCGAATGCTTTAATATCGGTGGTAATGACCCAAAAAACTGTTAAGAAAGGGATGTATGGGATACCTCGCATACATCTTAAACTCTGATGATGAAGGTCCACGATTGAAGGATATTCCTATGGTGAAGGATTTCCCAGATGTGTTTCCAGAAGAACTACCAGGACTACCCCCGGAGCGAGAGGTAGAGGTGTCTATAGACACTTTTCCTGGAGTCCCACCCATAGCCCAACAACCGTATCGGATGGCTCCAGCAGAACTGAACGAGTTAAAGACTCAATTACAGGAATTATTAGACAAGGGGTTCATACGGCCCAGTAATTCTCCTTGGGGAGCACCGGTCCTATTTGTAAGAAAGAAAGATGGAACCCATAGGCTTTGTATTGACTATCGACAGTTGAACAAAATAACAATGAAAAACAAGTATCCGTTACCTCGGATAGATGATTTGTTCGACCAATTAAAGGGAGCGAGGGCATTCTCGAAGATAGATCTGAGATCAGGGTATTATCAGATGAAGATTAAAGAAGCGGATGTAGCAAAGACCGCATTTAGAACTCGTTACGGACACTATGAATTTTTGGTGTTACCGTTTGGGTTGACGAACGCCCCAGCCCTCTTCATGGATTTGATGAATCGGGTTTTCCAACCATACCTGGATAAGTTTGTGGTGGTATTCATTGATGATATACTAGTGTACTCAAATTCTTTCAAGGAGCACGAAGAACACTTGAGACAAACCTTACAAACCTTGAGAGATCACCAGTTATATGCAAAATTGAGTAAATGTGAATTTTGGCTGAAAAGAGTGACGTTTTTGGGACATGTCATTTCAGCCGAAGGTGTTTTTGTCGACCCTCAAAAAGTCGAAGCAGTCTTGAAATGGGAAAGACCGACTTCGGTCACTGAAATACGTAGTTTCCTGGGACTTGCAGGATACTATCGGAGATTTATCGAAGGTTTTTCCCTGATTGCAACCCCTTTGACCCAGCTAACTAGGAAGGATAAGAAGTGGGTGTGGTCGGAAGAATGTGAGGCAAGCTTCCAAGAATTGAAGAGGAGGCTCACCACTGCTCCAGTCTTAACTCTCCCCTCAGGGACCGAGGGTTTTGTGGTATATAGTGATGCCTCGGGGAAGGGATTGGGGTGTGTTTTGATGCAACATGGGAAGGTGATCGCCTATGCATCAAGGCAATTAAAGACTCATGAGGTGAACTACCCGGTGCACGACCTGGAGTTGGCAGCTGTAGTATTTGCCTTGAGGATATGGAGACACTATTTGTATGGGTCTCGAACCCAAATTTTTACTGATCATAAGAGCCTGGAGTATCTGATGTCGCAAAAGGAGTTGAACATGCGGCAAAGAAGGTGGATAGAGCTCATTAAGGATTATGATTGCACCATAGAATACCACCCGGGGAAAGCAAATGTGGTGGCAGATGCCCTCAGTCGCAAAAATAAAGCCTCCTTGGGAAGCTTAACAGTGGGAAAGGAGCGGCAATTGGCAGAATTAAAAGAGTTGGGTGCAAATTTGGGAATTGATGCAAGAGGTGGGTTAGTAGCCCAATTATTGGTGCGACCAACGTATCGAGAACAGATACTACATGCCCAATTCCATGACAAGGTGGGATCCAAGATTAGGAAGAATGTGGAGGCCGGGGTAGAAATGAAATTTCGAGTAGCGGATGATGGATCCTTGATGATGGGACAATGGTTGTACGTGCCTGATGACGAAACAGTCAAACGTATGGTTCTGCAAGAAGCACATGAGTCCAAATTCTCCATACATCCTGGCAGCACTAAGATGTACCGAGACCTGAAACACCTCTATTGGTGGCCTAATATGAAAAGGGAAATAGCTGAGTATGTGTCAAAGTGTGGGATATGTCAACAAGTCAAGGTTGAACACCAAAGGCCTGCGGGACCATTACAGCCATTACAAATTCCAGAATGGAAGTGGGAGATGATCACCATGGATTTCGTGTCAGGATTTCCCAAGGGGAGAAAAGGAAATGATGCGATATGGGTCATTGTGGATCGGTTGACGAAATCCGCACTATTCTTGCTCAAAGATGACCGACTCGGTGGACAAGCTTGCCAAGATCTACATAAATGAGGTGGTACGACTTCATGGGATTCCGGTGTCCATTGTATCGGATCGAGATCATAGGTTCACCTCTTGACTTTGGCCGAGCATACAACATGCCTTGGGGACAAGATTGGACATGAGCACTGCGTTTCACCCTCAAACGGATGGCCAATCGGAAAGAGTCATTCAAGTCTTGGAAGACTTATTACGGGCATGTGTGCTAGAATTTGGAGGAAACTGGGAGGAACACATGGCATTGGTGGAGTTCACGTATAACAATAGTCACCAAGCCACAATAGGGATGGCCCCATATGAAGCCTTGTATGGTAGGAGGTGTAGAACTCCTTTATGTTGGGAGGAAATTGGGGACCGAAAGTTATATGGCGCAGAGTTAGTTCAAGTCACCACGGAGAAAGTGAGAATTATCAGGGATCGCATCAAAGCCGCACAGGATAGACAGAAGAAGTATGCCGATGTGAGGAGAAGACCTCTCGAGTTCAGTACGGGGGACCAGGTGTTCCTGAAGGTAGCCCCATGGAAGAACATGTTACGATTTGGATTGAAAGGAAAGTTAACTCCCCGTTTCATTGGACCCTTCAAAATCTTACAACGAGTTGGACCAGTAGCCTACAAGGTGGATTTGCCCCCACAGTTAGCCAGGGTCCATGATGTGTTCCATGTCTCCTTGTTAAGGAAGGCTAACGTAGACCCCGCCCGAGTTCTACCCCAGGTCCCAGTAGAGGTCAAGGAAGACTTAACACTGGAATTGAGGCCCATAAGGATACTAGATCAAGAAGTGAAGGAGTTACGGAGCAAAAAGATCCCCATCGTTAGAATCTTATGGCGAAATGCTCAAGTAGAAGAGGAAACTTGGGAGAGGGAGGCTGAGATGAGAAAAAAGTACCCCAATTTATTTGATCTACCAGGTATGGAGTGTGAAACTTTTTAAATTTCGAGGACGAAATTCATATTTAGGAGGGGAGAATGTAAACACCCAAAGGAATATATATATATATTTAGAGAGAGAGAAATGATGATGAATGCGATTTTATTGCCGATCTGAATCGGCGGCCGACGATTTTACGCCGATCTGGACTAGCGGCAAGACGCGTTTCAGCTGGGCCGATTGGGACCGGCGGCGACGCGATTTGCCGCCGATGCGAAATCAGCGGCAAGCGATTTCGCTGCCGATTGGACCAGGCAAATGCGGCGTGCGATTTCGTTGCCGGTCCGGACTTAGCGGCGCGACGGTTCAGCTGGCCGATGCGCAAAATCGGCGGCGATGCGGTTCGCTGCCCATTACGGACTAAGCGGCCGATGGCGCGCGCCGATTTCCGATCGGGCAATGACGGCAGCGGTTTCGCCGATTTCTCAATGAACAAGGACGCAGAGCTGGGAGGGAGGGGTAAAAACTGATTTTAGATAAACCAAACAAGGATAAGGACACACCTAAACCAACCCCCAAACAACCCATTTCATTGGATGGGTAGTATAAATACAAAGAGGGGAGAGAGAATGACCTATCTTCTTCCAAATCCAACGAATGCATGTCGTTCTTCCCTTCCCCTTTCACAACAGAAACGTGAATCAGACCAGTAGAGATTACTTTGTGAACTTGTGAGGGAGAGATGAGACCTTGAGAGAGGAGTGGGCAGCTACATAGAGGAGAGGAAAAAGAGAGCTGGAAAACGTGAGAGGAAGAAGAAGGAGGAGAACCAACCTTCCTCAAACTTAGTTAAATTCAGAAGGTATGGGTCATGAAACTCTCTTCCTCTCCCCCGTAAGATCAAAAACGAAAATGAAGAAGAAAAACCCTAAGAAAGGAATTGATCTAAAACCTAAGCCAGCTGTGAAGGAAGCTGAAATTAACCAAGAGAACAAGCAAACAAAAGTGAAATAAAGTCAATTTCAGAACATCTAACAAATCATGGTAGAGGGCTGGCTTTAACTAGGGGGTAATTAATGTGTTCTGCTGTGATGTTGTTGCTGGACTTAATGTGTTCTGCTGTGATGATTGTTGCTGTAATTAATGTGATGTTGTTGCTTGAATTAATTTGTTCTCTGTGATGTTGTTCTTTGGACTTAATGTGTTCTACTGTGATGATTGTTGCCGGAATTAATGTGATGTTGTTGCTGGAATTAATGTGTTCTACGTGAGGATTGTTGCTGGAATTAATGTGTTCTCTCGTGATGTTTGTTGCCGGAATTAATGTGTTCTCTCGTGATGATTGTGCTGAAATTGATGCTCCCGATTGTATGTTGCTGCGCAATGGAATTACTTTTATGCCGCAATCTGAACCTCTGCAATGCCAATTGATATTCGCACGCCGATTTGTGTGTTGGGCAAAATTACATTTTGTTTGCCGCCGAATCGAACCCTCCGCCGCAATTATTATATTCGCCGCCGATTTGTGTGTTGCGCGACAAAATTCCGTTTTTGCTTCGCCGCAATCGAACCCTCGCAGGCGAAGTTTGATATTCGCGCCGATTTGTGTGTTGGCGAATGCACTCATTTCCGCCGAACCGAACCCCGCACCAGATTTGATAGATGCCGATTTGTGTGTTGCGCGGCGAAATTGCATTTATTTGCGCCGCGAATCGGTCTTGCCGGCCGAATATTAATTATTTGCCGATTTGTGTTCTTGCGCAAAGAATTCTCGTTTCCGACGCACCAATCGAACCTCTGCGGCCGATTTGATATTCGCGCCGATTTGTGGTGGCGCGGCGAAATTGCATTTGTTGCTGCCGCGGCTGAACCTCTGCGGCCAAGTGATATTCATTGCCGAAGTTGTGCGTTGTGCGTGGCGTAAATGCCAACAGCGGTGCGATTCCAGTGCCGACGCGACTGCGGCCGAACCGGTTCTCCTTTGCCGAATTAGGCGACCCGCGGCCGACCAATTCTCACTTTGCCGATTCCTACAATAAGCCTCCTAGGCGGGAATGACGTAAATGCTAATAACAATTTCATGATATGATGGTGTAAAATAGGGAACACTTGAATGTGAACATATGAACTATTGAAATAAGTGTGATGATGAATGTGATTCAAAAATAAAATAAATACAACGTTTCTGATTTGTTACCATTGAGTTCTTAGTGTGTGCTGTCGTGATTGTACCATCATCAAGACAGAACGACCCACGTGTGGAGCGGTAGGTGACTTGCACCTTTCTTTTTCATACGTTGAATCTTGGAATATTTTAACTTGAGTACTACCATATTGTTAGAACCGATATTAAATTGTCGAACGCTTAATTGTTGATAAAAGAATGATTAGCTTCGGCTAATGGCATCCGAATGGATGGTCGGGACAAAAGACTGATTAGCTTCGGCTAATGGCATCCAAACGGATGGCCGGGACAAAGAATGATTAGCTTTGGCTAATGGCGTCCGAATGGATGGCGGGATGAAGGACCCGATTAGCCGGCTAATGGCATCCAAACGGATGGCCGGGACAAAGAGTGATTAGCTTCGGCTAATGGCATCCGAATGGATGGCCGGGACAAAGAATGATTAGCTTTGGCTAATGGCGTCCGAATGGATGGCCGGGTTAAAAAGGGATGATTTCGCTGCCGATTGTGGATCGGCGACGCAGCCAGCTCCGCCGATTCCGGATCGGCAAATGACGGCGATTCGGCCGCCGATACCGTCTGGCTCGGCAAATGACCTAGTTTCCGCCGCCGATACGGAAATCGGCGCGAATGACGTTCATTGCCGATTACCGGATCGGCAACGAGCGATCTTCATTGCCGATCGCGAAATCGGCCCCGGTTCATTGCCGATTCCTTGATCGGCAGCGATGTAGTTTCGGCTGCCGATTTTAGGATTGGCAGCGACGCAGCTATCGCTATGGAATCCGGATGGATAGCCGGGACAAATAAACGACTAGTTTCGGCGAATGGCATTTGAAAACTTGTGTATCTATATGTACTACTAATTTTTACATCAAATACATGAAGAAATTATAAATGTTAATGCTTATTTAATTGCTAGGCCGTTAGTTACCATTATTATTATTATTAAGTATTTGTTTTCTCTTAAATGTTTTGTACTGCTGCAGGGACGTCACACCAACGAGATGTCTAGGATACCCGATACACGGGAACCTACTTTTGCAAGGAATTAAGTAGATGCATTCTAAATCACAATGTATTTTGTAGGGATCAATGTACTGAATGTATAAATTTTATTAGATCCTTTTTGTTTAAAATTTATGATGGCTATTAGAAGTATAAGAGTGCAAACTCATGTCCATGTATATATATTTTTAATATGAACTTCAAATCATGCAACCTTAATATTATGTGTTTGTGTAAGATTCACTTTTGAATGAACTGTTGATTGTATGGATTGTATTTTGATGATGTGAGGATTCAAGTTCTTTGATTACCGTCACCATGTGTATTAAATATATATATATAAAAAAAAAATTTACTATTGTTTTGGGCTTAGAAAGCCGGGTTGTTACAGTCTGGCTTAAAATTAAAATGAGATGCATCAGGGGGAAAAACTATGCATGAGGGTGCACTTGTTCTTGTGGGATTCATGTGGTCTCTAAGTGTTCTAACCCGAATATTCTCATTATTCTCATTATGAAACGATTGGTTATCTTCTTCGACCATATTTTCTGAAAATGATGAGGATACCCTACAAAGTCTACCACTTAATGTACGTGACCACACTCTCATGCACGTGCAGGAAGAGAATAAAAGAAAGAAAAGAAAAACAATAGAAAAAGAAACAAAACAAAAGAAACAAAGTTAGATACAAGAAAAGAGAAAAGAGAAAATAAAATAAATACTATAATTTGTACAAGAATTTACCTCCCCGGCAACGACGCCAAAAACTTGACACGACCAAAAGATTGATGTCTTCTCCCAAGTGCAGGAGTGTCGAAGTAATAAATAACCCGGCAAGACCGGGGTCGAACCACAGAGAGATTAATTGTATAAATTATAGTTAACAGCAACACAATAACAACAACAATAATAGTAATAATAATAATAATAATAATAATAATAATAATAATAATAAAGAAGAAGAAGTTGATGAGAACTTTGAGATGGAAGATTAACGTAAGGATTAAACAATGATAACAACAAATGTCAAGGTTAGAGGATCCACCAATGGTATTTCAAACAAGTATAGTATAAACCTTTTTTATTCAATTGGAAACCACACACAAAGGAGGTTCCAATCAGATTATAAATTGTTAACATGATTACATTAGTTATCTTATTCGAATAATGCTAATACTTGTAAATGTTGTCAGGCATTCATGATTATAACTTATGTTAATAACAAATCAAGTTCCTTTCATAGCTCAGGTGTCGGTTATACCATACAGTATGGGCTATGAAAGTGCCATGTATTTGTTGTACTAAGTGTTATACAACATAAATCTAGATTAACCATTTAACAAGCAAAGTATTAAAAGTGAACAAGATAACAAATATAAAGCATGTTAGTATCCAACATTAAGGTCCATGTTAAGTTTATATTATACTTATTCTTACACCATTAGTATACCCTTTTTACCTTGACATACTTAACTTAGCAACACATAATGAAAGAAAGAAACATAAATAAACAAGGAAAGGAAATGAAAAGCATAAGCAAGAAATTAATATAAACAAAACTTAAGCATTACAAAATATAAAGAAAGAGCAAGAGCATGATCTTGATCTGAACACCAAGATGCCTCAATACATGGCAAATGCCTCCAAGAGCACCCGGGATCCTAACATACACTCAATGTATGCTAGTTTATGCCTCAAATCACACTTCTCATATTTCCTTTGTCAGTGATAATTTCATTAGTTGGCAATTCCCATAACAACTTTTCATCTTGAATACACATACATCCAGTAATTCACATTTCACATCAATAATATATTAAATCATGGAATTTAACTAGAAAGCATAGGTGTGAATCACCTACCTGCAATAGAAGCTCTACTTGTGCTCCCCTGCTGCTGTTGTTGCACCATGCCTGTGGTCCCTCCTGCAAATCATAGGTTTATCTCATAAATTTTCCTCACTCAAGGATATGTTTTATAATAACCATATCAACAACCAATAAGTCTTTCTTTCAGTCATTTCTTAGTACTTTATGTATTTCTCATTTCACTCATTATTACTGTCGTTCTTTGTCCAATCCTAGTTATCATTCCTTTCTTTATATTTGAACCATCACTGTCCAACTGTTACTGCCTCGTTTTTGAACTGTTACTGTTTGAACTCTCCTCAGATTTTTAACTGTATCTGGAGTTATAGAACTCCGATTCAAGCAAAATTTATGGCATTGGAAAGGTCAGACATGAGGCTACAAGTTCTATGTAGAAGAACCCTGTTCTTCCTCTAAGATAGTCAAAATCGCTCATCAACAAACACTTGGACTGTTACTGTCCATTTTTGAACTGTTACTTTCTTACCTCTCCTCAGATGTTTAACTATATCTGGAGTTATAGAATCCGATTCAAGCAAAATTTATGGCGTTGGAAAGGTAAGACATGAGGCTACAAGTTCTATGTTTTGAGAAGAACCCAGTTCTTCCTCTAAGATAGTCAAAATCGCTCATCAACAAACACTTGGACTGTTACTATCCAATCATTCTTGTCCATTTTTGAATTCTTTATCGACCTCTCTCTTCTCAGATTTTTAACTATATTTGGAGTTATAGAACTCCGATTCAAGCAAAATTTATGGTGTTAGAAAGGTAAGACATGAGGCTACAAGTTCTATGTAGAAGAACCCTGTTCTTCCTCTAAGATAGTCAAAATCGCTCATCAACAAACACTTGGACTCATTCTTGTCCAACCCATTCTGTCCATTTTTGAACTGTTACTGTCTTACCTCTCCTCATATTTTTAACTATATCTAGAGTTATAGAACTCCGATTCAAGCAATATTTATGGCATTGGAAAGGTAAGACATGAGGCTACAAGTTCTATGTTTTGAGAAGAACCCAGTTCTTCCTCTAAGATAGTCAAAATCGCTCATCGACAAACACTTGGACTGTATCGCTTGCTTTTTTTTTCAAGCATTCTTGTCTGACCTCTCCTCAGATTTTTAACTATATCTAGAGTTATAAAACTCCAATTCAAACAACATTTATGGCGTTGGAAAGGTGAGAAATGAGGCTACAAGTTCTATGTAGAAGAACCCTGTTCTTCCTCTAAGATAGTCAAAAGCGCTCATCAACAAACACTTGGAGTGTTACTGTCCAACTGTTACTGTCCATTTTTGAATTGTTACTGTCTTACCTCTCCTCAGATTTTTAACTATATCTGGAGTTATAGAACTCCGATTCAAGCAAAATTTGTGGCATTGGAAAGGTAAGACATGAGGCTACAAGTTCTATGTAGAAGAACCCAGTTCTGCCTCTAAGATAGTCAAAATCACTCATCAATGAACCAGGCCTGCTACCCTATAGGGGCTGTCATGACCTAGTCTCGGTTGGTGACCCATAACTGGAGTTCTATGACTCCAAATTGAGCAAGACAAATTTCATTAGTTAGTAAACATCCAAAAATACAATTTCTATGAATGAACTTGATCCTAATCTTTCATTCTCCTACCCAAAGTCTCCTTGAAGGTCAAGAGACAAAACTGTCTAGATTCATCAACCTTTCCATTTACACACAACACATGAAGTTCTTTACTTTAACAACTCATACTTTTTTCTCAATTCAAGTCTAAGAACTCAATATATAAATTAACATCCAGGTATCAATTCATAATCGACTTGAAATGACTCATAAGACCAGGTTTAGAATATCTTACCTGGTGCGAATCAAGGCTTCGATCCCTCCTTTTCTTTCTAATGACAGCCGACCCTCCCCTCTTCTCTTCTTGTTCAATTTTTCTTGTTAATCCCTTTCCCACCAGGGTTTATTTTACCTATAACCCTCAATTTGGGATGAGTTCTTGAAATTTTGGTGTTTCTCTCTTGATTTGTAAAAATAGATATAAAAACTCTCTCTTTTCTTTCTTTACGTAGCTGCAGATTTGTTTTTGGTGAGAATAGGAGTATTTATGCTCTATAATTATTCTTAATTGCATTTAGGCCCCATTTTCTTTAAGTGTATTCGTTTTTGGCCCCACTTCTTTTTAGTTTAGTTTATTTTCTTTAATTTAATCCAGCCTTGGTTTTTTTCTCGGGATTTACAGGAGAAAACTTCCGACCCTTGATTCGGTTAAGAAGGATCCTAACCGTTGGTTTAAAGTAGGCACCATGAGTTGGCCATTTTAGTCTGGCGTTGCGGCCTCTGTGATGTCAATTAGCCTGAACGTATCGCATGGTGTTGTAGAGAAATGTCAGGTGATCATTTGCATGCAAGTGTTGTCAAATTTGGTGGGACATATGAGGCATTAAATGCACCTGAAAAGTAGCAAACCGGACACTTTTTTTGGGCAAAAACAGGGAAGACAATGAACAGTGACCAGATGACGCGTCGTGTGGTCCTTTTTTTTTTAATGCAAAATGACGCCGTTTAGCCTTAAATTAAGGATTTTAGCCAAAGTTCAATTGAATCCTCTAGCTTTCAATTTTGTTCAATTGCACCACTAATTGACCCTAAACTTTTTATTTAGTGCAATTTAGGCCCTAGAAAATGTCAATTTGAACCCCAGATTTCGACGCCTTTTGCTCTTTGATCATTGGTCTTGGTTTTATGCAATTTGACCCTCAATTTACTATTAAACTTTCAATTTTCATCAATTTCACCCTCGGTTTTTGTCATTTAAGCCCTAATAGTTTGATGCCTTTTGCAAAATGGACCTTAGGTGCGAAAGTTTTCAATTTCACCCCTAATTGACCCCAAAACTTTAATTTTCTTGTGATTTTGCCCTTGATTTCACTTTGTAAAAATTAAATTTGGTCTCTTAAAAATTCCATTCTTCTCAATTAAGCCAAAATCGGTCTCCCAAACTTAATTTTCACAAATTAAGCCCTAATAAAATTAATGTGACTCTTTTAAAGTATAATTAAGTCCTTGCATTTAATTAAATGCTTTAATTAGACCCAAATTAATTCTTAAACATTGTTAAAATTTAATTTGACTCATGATTAAATCAAATTGACCTATTAAAAATTTAATTATGTTCTTAGAGTTAATTTTTATACAAATTCGTCTAATAATCATTTAATTTGACCTTGAATCTGCATAGTTTCTTCATTTTAGGCATAATGAGATATAATTAGGCTTCGAATTTCCTCTAAAATTACAAATTGAATTTTATGGATTTTTGAAATCCTCTCAAGCCTGCTTTCTCCACATTGTCAACCTTTATTTTATTCTTTTATTTTTATTTTGGAAGAAAAAGAATGAATATGGGGAATGACCTAGAAATGGGTTATGACAAAAGTGATTGTTTATGTGTTATACATTCAAAACCATAAATCTAGACAATGTTGTTTGCTAACTTGTGACCAGAAATTGACCTAGATAAAGGCATAATTTGGGATGTTTCCCCCATGAAAGTTGTAGAATTGGATGTTAAATTTTAAATGGAACTAGAATCACCTAAATTGGAGCTATAGAACTCCAGGTATTGGTAAAAATCCGAAGATAGGTCAGAATGTAAAATTATGGACATAAATTGAAAGTTTAGGTTTACAAATAAGAACATTTGGGGTAAATGTCTTCATGAAAAATGTGTTCAATTGTGTTAAAGTTCACAGGGAACAAAACTTACTTCATTTGGAGTTAGAGAACTCTCGATATGGATAAAACACTAGAGAGGGGTTTGGTTGTGCGTTACAGGACAAACCCACGTACCATTGTATTTTGACGAATTTAGGTGTGTAAATGGTAGAAATGGGTTTAACCCTCTCATAAATGTTATGTAATTGTGTCTTAGCCTACTAAAGAAATAAACCCCAAATGAAACTGAGTTCTACAACTCTAGTGGGGGAAAACACTAAATAGTGTTCTAGTGCACTTGTCATATATTGTTTGAACATAATGAATTTTGTGATGAAGTTAAAAAGAAGTAATTCTTGTGTAAAGAATGAGTATGTAAGCTTATTAAAGAATATTTGTATGCTTTAAGGGGGAACACTGGGCACAAGATCTTCCATCAGGAGCTCACTCGACTAGAAAATGAGGTAAGTGAAATCTCGTCTACAATGAATAAAGTCGAATTTGAGTTTTTGAAGTTATGATGAATACTGAAACGTGAAAGTACTATGGATAAATTATGAATATAAATTAAGATTTGCAATTGAAATGCTTTTGGTAACAAGCGAAAGACCATTGTGGAAATTGTTTCTGAAGTTATTGGAAATTGATGAATTTGAATTTGCTTACAACCCATTAAGTTAGATTTGAAATTTTTAGGTTAATGATGAGTAATGAACATAATAGTAATATGGATGATTTATGAATGTGATATGAGGTTAGATGAATTTCAATTGCTTTCACAATAAAGGAATGTTGATGTTGGGATTGTTTTTGAAGTTTTGAAAACCAAAAAATTTGAATTGCTTTCACAATGAGCGAAAGTTGATGTTGGGATTGTTTTTGAAGTCTCAGAAACCAATGAATTTGAATTTCTTTCGCAATGAGCGAAACACAATATTGGGATTGTTTCCGAAGTTTCGGAAACCAATGAATTTGAGTGGCCTTTGTAATGAGCGGAGGCCAATGTTGAGATGTTCTTTTGAAGGCTATGAAAAACAATGTACTATAAGGATTAGTATGGTGAAGTCGTTGTAAATATTTTGAGTGATCTTGTATGTTAGATGATTTACGAGCATATGCCAATATGTTCTACATAATTGTTGTGAAAAATATGATTGTCATTCATGAGAACTCCTATAATAATTGATAGGAATAATGAGTACTCTCATTTTCATTACAATTAGCAGTAAGACTATGATCGTAATATGAAATTTTGCTTAATTAACTTTTATTGCAGGACCTTCTCATATTGGTGAACTAAATAATTAGGCAACAGACGGACTCTAGGATTTCAAGAACTTTTGTTGTGCATGTAATAGATTTTGTAACTTAACAAAAAAAAAAACAATAACTCTTTTCTTTGTAATGATGTTATTTTAACTATATATGTCTTATGTAATGAAATCCTTAGACAAATATCTTATGTAGACATTTGTAAAAAGTTTAGAGTGAAAAGAAAAGCCTGGAAAGATTCCTTGTCTCAACTTTTAAAAGCAAAGGTCTTTAATAGCATAATATATGTTGGAAGAATAAAAAAAAAGGATGAAGGAGTATAAAAGAGTGAAAGTGATCCTAGATCCATAAAAACCCTCAAACACCATTTGATCTTATGAATTCCTTTTCTTTGGTAGCCATGAAACTCAACCTTTATTACATGCCTTAAACAGTTCATTTCTAGTGACCTTCTACCAAACAATTAGGTGATAACTCATTGATCCTCGATCCCACTAACATTGCGCTCGCGCATGCAACAAAAATAGTTATATATGTAGAATTTTCTAAGATCCTTAGTTATACATTTGTAATTAAGACTTGATAAGACATGCTTTATTGTCTTTTAATTTTCAATATCAATGTTTTTCTTACTTTATTTGTTATGTGTTATGCTTGTTTGTATCTCTAGCTGCTCGTTTGATTATTTTGTTACCACTTGAAACTGCTAGTTTTACAATATAAGTTGAAATTTAATAAGTGCATAGTTGATAAAAGGAATTTAAATACAATGTCAATGAGCATTTTTGGGTCGATTTGTACAATCTATCTTTCACTTTTCAAAATAATGCATTTGAAGCTCATCTTATTTTAAATTATTATTGGTAATTTAGACTTATATAATAAATCAATATATGGGAAAAAAGAAAACGAGCTTAAGTTTGTGATCCTCAAAATTGATTTAGTTCTTGATTGAGATAATGTTTTTTGTGTGTGTGTGTGTCTATATATATATATATATATATATATATAAACTCATTGTATTAGAAATCAAGAATGAAAATTGATAGATATAAGCTAAAAAAATAGTTTTAGAAAATGCAAATAATTATTTTAACATATTATAACTTTTGATCTGGAATAATTTTTTTCAATTCAAAAGGTTAGTTTAAAACTCTATAGCTTGATGATGATCATGAAGGTGTTAAAGTCCCTTTTAGGTTCAAAATTCATAATATCAATACCTTAACAAATTTAACATCTAGCTATAAAATACATTTACATGGTTTTTCATAAGAAAGGAGAATAATATGCTTACCCAGAATTATTTTAGCATATAATTCAATATATATATATATATATATATATATATATATATATATATATATTGAATTATACAATAGTTGCTATGGCGTCTAAGTTCATATTTATCACTTTCGACATTGCTTTTACGATAAATTACGTAATACATTCAAATCTAAGGCTGCCGACTATACGTCACAACGTAGCAACTCATTTTCTTAATTTTTAATTCCCCAATCAATAATTAATATTTCATTTTCTTAGTTATCGATTTCCTTGGATACAATGCATGAAGTAACCACATATATTAATCTTATGTTTACTCGTCACCATCACTGCTTAACATAATTTGTTTGTAACATTACCATGCTTTCTATTTTCTAGGTATTACAACCGTTTGTTACATTATCACCCCATTACATTTTCTTTGACTTAGTAGTACATCAAACAGTATTACATCTTAAGTTGCCAATCAACCCCCCTTATCATATACATTTTTAAGCATAGGTTAATGGTCTTACACTATGGTTTCCATTATAAGATTGAGGATAATTTTAATGGTTTCTACTCACTAAAAACAATAACATAATAGTCTTCATTCAAAACAAAGACAACTACATGAATTCCTTTTTTTATTAGGGACAACTAGAAGTAATTTTTGTTGTTCATGATTTAATTTAAAGGACTTGTCAAATTAAATATAAGCATAGAGAAAGGAGAACATACATCATCATCTTATAATTAACCAAATTGTATTTTGCTTCATTGGTCATCATTCTTTTGGGCAACTAAACATCAAAAGCTGCCACATTCATAGATATTTGTAATTAATCACCAACTATCAATTCATATCTTGTCATTAGTCACTGATATTGTGGTCATTAAATATCATTCCTTTCTTATCCTTAGTCACCAACATTACAACCACTAAGTATCATTCCTATCTCATCCTTAATCGCCGATACTATGGCCACTAAGTATAATCCGATCATTCCCTCGCGAATGCTAATAATTCTAGCAAACCTATTTGATTGCCAACAAATTTAGTTATTAATATTTTCCTACCGAGTCTATCTTTAATATTTTATTCCATATCTTTATACAACCTTATACCGTATTATTTTATTTGAGCTATGTTCAACAAATAATTGATGACATGTGTTATGGTTTATGAATCCTTGTACATATAGAATTCTTTCATGGATAACTATTTATTCCTAACTATGATCAATTTTGTATATGGTTCTTTAAACATTAATTTTGATTGTGAATAACACACCATACTCCTTATTCCATCGTATTAGTAAACGCTTTCAAATGAGATGGTTCACAACACTAATTACCGGTAATCCTAGTATAGACCCCATTAATCGGACTTAACCTCATTCTTTACTCTCGGCTATCCAACATAGATGTCGTTAGCCAAAGCCAATCTTATCATTCATTCCCGGTTACCCAACATGGATACCATTAGCCAAAACTAATCTCATCATTTATTCTCGGCTATATTCAATATGGATACCTTTAGCCGAAGCTAATCTCATCAATTAATCTCAGTTATCTAATATGGATAGCATTAGCTAAAGCTAATCACATCATTATTTATTGTGTTTCATGAGTAATTTTAATCAATTGAAATCAGATAACAACATTATGTATAAATACTTCGAGGATTTAATATTAATTAGTTAAAGGTGGAAACCACCTACTTGTCCCTCCCGTAGTGTGTCCTCGCTCAGTCAAAGATTTGATTCCGGTCGCGCCTCCTGATACACAAAATGACCATTACTCAGTATATTTTTATTTAGGTAATGTCAAAGACCATTTCAACATATATAGCAGAACACACATACATTCATTCAAACATCTCCCATGTTTGTATAATAGTACAGTGATAATATTGTAACAAGACATTCATCCCTAATTTTAATGAAGGTCATCTATAGAAATTATATCATTATGATGCTGAAATTGTTAACAAAACTAAGTCGTTTTGACATTGAAAATCGTTAGCAAAATCTAAGTCATTCTAACACTGAAAATCATCAACAAAAAACTAAGTCATTTTGACACTAAAAATCATCAACGAAAACTAAGTCATTTTGACATTTCTTTTCTCTAAATTCACGCATATGGTCAATACCAAGTTTTCCTCCTAAAAACCATACTTCAACCTAGTTGTGGACATAAACCATAACCAAATTTTCTTTCAAAGTTTATGAAACAAGGGAAAAATGTAATGTTTCTATTCTATAACAATATCACACATTCATCAAACATTGTTAAAGAGGAACCATCACTCATTACTATCTTCATGAGGGTCTTTCTTTGTTATCCTCTCTTAAGGTGGCTGAAACCTATGTCATTCTCCTAATAAGCATATTTTTTTGTTCTTCATGTGGCAACATCAAATTCTCATTCATTATTGCATGGCATAAGATGTTCTACATATTCCAATTACGAAGTACTTCTAAATATGTTCAATGATCATATTCTTTTCTATAATCTCATCAAGTTCATCATAATGTTGCCAAGTAATACACAATCAAGTTCAACATGTACATTATCAAGGATTCTCCCATCTAAATTTCTATAGGCCAAAACATGGGTGTTCATTTCATCAATTTTTACAAAATCATTCCAAGTAAAGATTAGAGCTTGATTAGTCCTAGCTGGTTTAGTCCACCTAACCCAGAAACATTGTTTGGTGTTTTAATCGTAACTAAAGTTTCAGAACTTTTTTTTTAGCATGGTTTGGCTCTATGAAAAGCTGCCACATAGGGCTATAACTTTCATGAAAGACACAACACCCAGTTTTGTCATCTACATGTCTAAACTCACTCATTATAGTAGCATAAGAACAGCATAAGAAATCTGTCCAATACTATGATAGTCTGGACCCTTACTCAGTAGTTTAATCATATCTTGAGTTATACAACTCCAAAGACGTTGAGCCTAGATCCATTGGAAAAATAACACCCATACCTACAATTTTTATAAGACACGAGCTCCAAATTACATCGTTTCAAGGCCCAAAAGTGACAATTATAGTAGCACCTAAAATTTATCCAGTACTATGTCAGTCTGGACCTTTACTTGATGGTTTTCTCATATCTAGAGTTATACAACTCCAAATAAGTAGAACCTAGTTCCATTAGAAAGCTAACATCCATACCTATAACTTTTATAAGACACCACCTCCACATTACATCATTTTAAGGCTCAAAATTAACAATTATAGTAGCACTCAAAATATGTCCAATACTATGTCAGTCTAGACCTTTACTCAATGTTTTTCTCATATCCGGAGTTATACAACTCCAAATAAGTCAAGACTAGTTCCATTTAAATTATTACATCCATACCTATAACTTTTATAAAGACACCAACTCTAAATTATAATTTTTTCAAGTTGTAATTTCAACTAGAATTGGACTGTAAGAATTTTAATTACATGAGAGAAAATTTTGATAAGCACACCATGTGTTTTCATGCATCACAACATCCATTATCATCACTCCATGTTCAAAGAAACTCTCATTTCCTATATATTTTCAAGAACCTTAGAATCACAACATTGGAGGTTTTTCAATTATCTCTTACTAACTATGAAATTAAGGAGGAAAACTAAGGAAGAACACTTTTATCAATAATTTTGAGTTTAAATTGAAGAGTTCTTACCAATTTCTTCTTCAATTGTTCTTTCTCTTCATCACCCATACTTGTCCCTGAAGTTCCTCTCCTCCAACCATGCTTCTTAATTTTGGTCTAAATGTGTTTCTCTCCTCACAAACCTATTTGCAAGCTTCAATCTCACAATTTGGAAAGATTTCTCAAATGATTTTTGAAGAGAGGCAAGAGAGAAAGTTCAGTTTTATGGGTCAATGATGCAACCATTTTATTCAATAGTTTCACCCACATTTAACTAGTGTTTTGCCTATGTTTTATATATTATGCATAAATTATGCATTCTTCCTTCTTTTTGATTAGTTGTTCAACAAACATGCAAGGCTAAATATTTTTTCTTGATTGCAAAGACACGGAAACCTTCGAATTTCAAGAACTGTGAGATTTGTTTTACCTTTTCTTTTCAGTTTATATGATGAATATGTTTGTTCTCCTATGCTTATTTTTCCTATGATTGTTTATTTTAATTGCTAGAGCGGACTCTAAGTTATTATTGTAGACAATCTATTGCTAAGTTTGATATCAAAACTGGAGTTATGGTATATGAACTTGTGAAGCAACCGAGTTTAATAATTGTGGCAGATCTACGTTATTAATCTTAGGGAGAACATTCAATCAAATCAAACATAGACTGCGGACAGTTATGTTTTCTTGATTAATCAACTTATCTAGTTCTTAAGGCTGCCATTAAATTAAATTACTAGTGCGGACACTGTGGTTGTTTAATGGTTAGGGTTAGTTATACGGCGGATTCGTTAACTAACCAATGTTAAGAAGAGATAAATATTCAGAATATAAATTGATGTTTCGTTTCCATGATTAGTTCTGATTTCTGTAGGTGGATATGTGCTTGTGACAAAGGTTTGTTCTCTTGATAATTTTCAGATTTTATTAAATTTCATTTGATAGTTTTTTGTTTTCTTTTGCTTTAGCCTAGATAACGTCCAAACCCCTCCAAATTGCATATCATCTAACATAAAAATCTGACTTGAACTTCCTCGTGGGATCGACCCCTTGCTTGCTCTATACTATCTTGTGTGTTGTGTTTGAAGCTAGGGTAATTAATTTGTGCGACCGCGACATCGCAACAGTCAATTACTATTATACCCTAACTTATCCCCCTTAAATTTCGGTTTATTGCACTAACCTGACACTATATTTTTATTTTTAAGATCTTCCTGAACCCCGATCGATATCAAATTTTAACCTAAGGTAAAAACATATTTCTTAAGACTCTATGTAAAATTACATCCCGATCCAACGAATAGATTGATAAATACATTCAATATTATAAAACTGGACAATTGAAAATTTCACGCCAAAAATCCAAATTTTACATACCATATAATTTACTTAAAATCATCTTGGGTCTTAGACTAATTTTTTAGAGATTTCTATTTATAATTATCATAAAAATTTTCTCTGAGTTTCTTACCACTTTCACTACCAATAGCGCGATTGTGCACGAGGATTATATTAAAATTCAACGTGTCTCACGTAAAGGGTCATGCATTGATTTATTTGATATTTCCTTCTATTTTACACATAATATCACCCAATTTACAAAATTTCCTCCAAATTATTATTTTTACGTGGTCAAGGAGTTTTCATGATTTATCGTTAACTAATATTTCCCATACTATTCTATTACTTTATCTTCTCTAAATTTTAAATTAATCTCCCGGAAATGTTCATCCTAATTCATAAGATTTTCTCCATAATTTATTATTTTTCAATTAATAGTTACCTTTTTAAACTCAAATTTATCTATTTTTGACTGGGGGTTTATATCATTGGTATTAGAGCTAGGTTTCTTATGGGAACCAACAAGGAGCGAATTGAGCACTTGGAGTCTAGGCTCGGTGCAATTCTGGAGGGACTACAATGAATGGAATTTGGTATAAACGACAAGCTCTACCATTTGGAGGAAGCTCTTAATCGACTTTCAAATGTGTTGCTCTCTAATCCAAAGTCCTCAAATCATGGCAATCACCACTAAGAAAACCAAGATGGAGGTCGGCAAATTCTCTCGTTTAAATCAGCCAAGCTAGAAATTCCACACTTCTTTGGAGATGATCTAACATAGTAGTTCAATCGGGTGGAACAATTCTTTGAATACTAGGGCACAACAGTGAACCAAAAGGTTCCCATGACTGCTTACCACCTTAAAGGGGAGGCCAACCAATAGTGGTAGTGGCTTCGTAGGACGTTATAGGAAAAATGACATGTGAGTTCATGAGAAACATTTGAAGAGGAATTATAGGCTAACTTTGGACCATCAAGATGTGAAGACTTTGATGATGCTCTCTCAAGAATCAGGTAACTGGGAACGTTAAGAGACTATCTAAGTGAATTTAAAAAGCTCATCAAGAAGGTGTGTGGATGGACGCAAAGGGCGTTAGTGGGGACGTTCATAGGAGGTTTGAAGGCTGAGAGTTTTGAAGGGATATGGATGTTTAAACCGTAATCCCTCAAGGAGGCCATTAGTTTAGCACGAATGCAAGATGAGTAGTTTACATGGCAATAACGATTCATGTGAATTCCACGCACAAGAACTCTTCTAGCTCTTCCATAAACCACGTATGTAGCTACTACCATCTCTGCTATTCCAATTAGATGCTTAACATGGGAAGAAATGCAAAAGAGAAGGGCTTAAGGTCTCTATTTCAACTACAAGGAACGTTTCACAGCTGGGTATAGATGTCAAAGACCATAGTTATTACTTTTGGAAGGGCATGTAAGTAAAGTGGTATGTGAAGAAATTACTAACCAACCAAAATTGGAAGAAGACCAAGGTAGAGATATAGGGGAAGTACAATAACCTGAATTGGAACCCGAAATCACGCTGCATGCATTAACGGGATGGATGGGTCCATAAACCATGTGCATAATGATTAGTACTTAAAACTGCATTTTTATCAAGGTTTTATATCATCATTTTGCACTTGAAGTATCAATAACTCCTTAACTAAAGCATGTTTTATAATAACATATCTAATAATATAAGATACCTTTAATTTATGGTAAATGTTCATCTTAAATGCAGGCCTATCACATAAATGAAAGAATTGATTGATGAGTTGAAGTACTGAAATTGAAAGGACAAAGAGATGGCCAAACTTAGAAAAGAGATGCTGGTGCAGTCCAAACTGGAACACTGTTTGGTAATTGGGTCATATCTGGAGTTCTAGAAGTCCAAATGATCTCAAATTTTTACCCTGGAAAGATGAGACAATTCTCTAGAACTTTCATGATTTAAGTTTGTTCAAATTATGACATCATCAATGACGTTTTTGGCAGACAAGAAGATAAGGATTGTCACCAAGTCAAGATATGGCCACTCACTCATCAATTAGTCAACAAATCAATAGTTCTGAATTTTGGCCTATAAAAGGAGGTATTTGCCATATATTGAGGCATCTTGGTGTTCAGATCAAGATCATGCTCTTGCTCTCTCTTTATATTTTGTAATGCTTAAGTTTTGCTTATATTAATTTCTTGCTTATGCTTTTCATTTCCTTTCCTTGTTTAGTTATGTTTCTTTCTTTCATTATGTGTTGCTAAGTTAATTATGTCAAGGTGAAAAGGGTACACTAATGGTGTAAGAATAAGTATAATATAAACTTAACATGGATCTTAATGTTGCATACTAATATGCTTTATATTTGTTATCTTGTTCACTTTTAATACTTTGCTTGTTAAATGGTTAATCTAGATTTATGTTGTATAACACTTGGTACAACAAATACTTGGCACTTTCATAGCCCATACTGTATGGTATAACCGACACCTGAGCTATGAAAGGAACTTGATTTGTTGTTAACATAAGTTATAATCATGAATGCCTGACAACATTTACAAGTATTAGCATTATTCGAATAAGATAACTAATGTAATCATGTTAACAATTTATAATCCGAGTGGAACCTCCTTTGTGTGTGGTTTCCAGTTGATTAATAAGAGTTTATACTATACTTGTTTGACGTACCATTAGTGGATCCTCTAACCTTGACATTTGTTGTTATCATTGTTTAATCTTTACGTTAATCTTCCATCTCAAAGTTCTCATCAACTTCTTCTGCTTCTTTATTATTATTATTATTATTACTATTATTATTGTTGTTATTGTGTTCTTTGTTAACTATAATTTATACAATTAACCTCCTTGTGGTTCGACCCCAGTCTTGCCGGGTTATTTATTACTTCGACACTCCTGCACTTGGGAGAAGACATCAATCTTTTGGTCGTGTCAAGTTTTTGGCGCCGTTGCCGGGGAGGTAAATTCTTGTACAAATTATAGTATTTATTTTATTTTCTCTTTTCTCTTTTCTTGTATCTAACTTTGTTTCTTTTGTTTTGTTTCTTTTTCTATTGTTTTTCTTTTCTTTCTTTTATTCTCTTCCTGCACGTGCATGAGAGTGTGGTCTCGTACATTAAGTGGTAGACTTTGTAGAGTATCCTCATCATTTTCAGAAAATATGGCCGAAGAAGATAACCAATTGCTTCATAATGAGAATAATGAGAATATTCGGGTTAGAACACTTAGAGACCACATGAATCCCACAAGAACAAGTGCACCCTCATGCATAGTTTTTCCTCCTGATGCATCTCATTTTAATTTTAAGCCGGGCATTATTCAACTTTTACCTTTTTTTCATGGTTTAAATTTAGAAAATCCATACTTGCATTTAAGGGAATTTGAGGAGGTCTGTAACACCTATAATGACTCAAATTGTAGCATGAACACCATTAGGTTAAAGCTTTTTCCTTTTTCATTAAAAGATAAAGCTAAAACATGGCTACAAAATTTGAGACCTGGATCCATTCGTGCGTGGGATGATATGCAACAACAATTTTTAAAGAAGTTTTTTCCATCCCACAGAACAAACTCTTTCAAAAAACAAATCATCACTTTCACTCAAAAACCAGGAGAAACATTTTACCAATGTTGGGATAGATATCGAGACTTGCTTAATACTTGCCCCCATCATGGTTTGGAAACATGGAGATTAGTTTCACATTTTTATGAAGGCTTAACACCTAGAGATAGGTAAATGGTTGAATTGATGTGCAATGGAACTTTTGAGGATAAAGACCCTAATGAAGCCATGGAATACCTAGACTTGCTAGCTGAAAATGCGCAAAATTGGGACACTACAGGAACTTATGAGGCACCAAGTAAAACCCAACCTCATACATCTAGTGGAGGTATGTACAACCTTAGGGAAGATCATGACCTCCAAGCCAAGTTTGCATCTTTAGCTAAAAAAGTTGAGGCATTAGAATTAAAAAAGAGTGGTCAACAAAAATCTGTTCAAGATATTGTGTGTCAAATCTGTGAAACCAATGAACATTCAACCCATGACTGTCCAACTTTGCCCTCTTTTAGGGAATGTCTCCATGAACAAGCCCATGCATTAAACAGTTTCCAAATGCCCAATCATAACCCATACTCGCAAACATACAACCCTGGTTGGAGAAATCACCCAAATTTCAATTGGAAGAGTGATAACAATAATGCACAAACTTCACAACCACCGTTTCAAGCACACCATAATTTCCAAAATTCTCATGGATATGCACCTCCTCATGCTCCCCCTCCTAGAAGAAATCTTGAGGAAACATTGCATGCATTCATGGAAAAGCAAGAGGCAATTAACACTCAACTTGCTCATAGCATGACAGATTTTAAAGATACTCTTGCAAAATTGACATATGCTCTCAGTTTCCAAGAGAAAGGTAAGTTTCCATCCCAACCTCAACAAAATCCAAAGGGGCAATACAATGCGAATGCAAGTAGTTCGGGAAGCCAACACATGGATCAAGCCAAATCAGTCATCACTCTTCGTAGTGGTAAGGTTATTGAAAAACCCATTCTTGAACCTTGTGAGAATGATGATGAATCAATCTCTGAGGGTAAGGAAGGGGTTGAATCTGAACATTGTAAAGAAAAGACTGATTCTTCGCCAGCACTTCCATTTCCTCATGCCATGACCAAACAAAGGAAAGTCAATCACAACTCTGAAATCTTTAAAACTTTCAAACAGGTAAGGATCAATATACCATTGTTGGATGCTATTAAACAGGTTCCTTCTTATGCTAAATTTTTGAAAGATCTGTGCACTGTGAAGAGAAAACTGAATGTGAAAAAGAAAGCCTTTTTAGCCAAACAAGTAAGTGCCATTCTTCAGAACAATAATGCTTTGAAATATAAAGACACTGGTTGTCCTACAATTTCTTGCTTTATTGGAGAACATAAAATTGAAAGAGCCTTACTTGATCTTGGAGCTAGTGTGAATTTACTTCCATATTCAGTCTTTCAAAGTCTCAATCTAGGTGAGTTAAAACCAACTTCTGTAACTCTTTTACTTGTCGATAGATCTGTAAAAGTGCCTAGAGGAATAGTTGAAGATGTGTTAGTACAGGTCGATAAGTTCATTTATCCTGTGGATTTTATTGTCTTGGACACACAACCTGTTCAAGCATGTAATTCATTTCTTGTTATTTTAGGACGTCCGTTTCTTGCAACTTCTAATGCATTGATTAATTGTAGGAATGGACTGATGAAGCTATCTTTTGGAAACATGACATTGGAGATGAATATTTTCAACATTTGCAAGCAACCTGGAGATGATAATGATTTACAAGAAGTAGATTCTATCGAAGAATTAGTTTATGATCAACTTGAATCTACTTTGAGTAAAATTGAATTGGATGAATCTGAAGATTTGCAAATGATTTATTCTCAGGAAGAAATCACGGATGAAAAAGACACCGAAAATATTGATGCGAATCTTTTGTCAAAAGTGACAACAGATTCGACATCCGACATCACACCAATCGATGATTACTTTCCTGATGAATCCTTACTTTCTCTTAGTTCAATGCCTCGGTTTGCTAAAAATATCAATTTCCTTGCTACAGGAGATTTGTCAACTCATTGGAGTACCGAAGACAAAGGTAAGTTTTTGAACGAAGTGAAGAAATTTTATTGGGATGACCCTTATTTATTCAAATATTGTCCTGATCAAATATTTCGAAGATGCATTCCTGACAATGAGGTAAGTAGTGTCATTAAATTTTGTCATTCTGAAGCATGTGGGGGTCATTTCTCATCAAGAAAGACCACTGCAAAAATCTTACAAAGTGGATTTTACTGGTGTAACGACCCGGCTTTCTAAGCCCAAAACAATAGTAAATTTTTTTTTTATATATGTATATTTAATACACATGGTGCCGGTAATCAAAGAACTTGAATCCTCACATCATCAAAATACAATCCATACAATCAACAGTTCTTTCAAAAGCGAATCTTACACAAACACATAATATTAAGGTTGCATGATTTGAAGTTCATATTAAAAATATATATACATGGACATGAGTTTGCATTCTTATACTACTAATAGCCATCACAAACTATAAACAAAAAGGATCTAATAAAAGTTATACATTCAGTACATTGATCCCTACAAAATACATTGTGAGTTAGAATGCATCTACTTAATTCCTTGCAAAAGTAGGTTCCCGTGTATCGGGTATCCTAGACATCTCGTTGGTGTGACGTCCCTGCAGCAGTACAAAACATTTAAGAGAAAACATTTGGTAACTAACGGCCTAGCAATTAAATAAGCATTAACATTTATAATTTCTTCATGTATTTGATGTAACAATTAGTAGTACATATAGATACACAAGTTTTCAAATGTCATTTACCGAAACTAGTCATTTATTTGTCCCGGCTATCCATCCGGATTCCATAGCGATAGCTGCGTCGTTGCCAATCCTAAAACCGGCAGCCGAAACTACATCGCTGCCGATCAAGGAATCGGCGGACGGGTCGCCGCCGATTTTCGGATCGGCACCGAAGACGCATCGCCGCCGATCCAAAATCGGCGTGGAATACGCGCCGCCAATTTCTCGGACGGCAATGAACGGGTCGCCGCCGATTTCAGTATCGGCAATGGAAACTAGGTCGTCGTCCGATTTGTCGATCGGCGGCCGAATCGTGTCGGTTGTCGATCCGGAATCGGCGATGAACAGCGTCATTGCCGATCCACAATCGGCGAAAAAAATCATCCCTTTTTAACCCGGCCATCCATTCGGACGCCATTAGCCAAAGCTAATCATTCTTTGTCCCTGCCATCCATTCTGATCCCATTAGCCGAAGCTAATCACTCTTTTGTCCCGCCATCCATTCGGATGCCATTAGCCGGCTAATCACTCTTTGTCCCGCCATCCGTTTGGATGCCATTAGCCGGCTAATCGGTCTTTCATCCCGCCATCCATTCGGACGCCATTAGCCAAAGCTAATCATTCTTTGTCCCGGCCATCCGTTTGGATGCCATTAGCCGAAGCTAATCACTATTTTATCAACAATTAAGCGTTCGACAATTTAATATCGGTTCTAACAATATGGTAGTACTCAAGTTAAAATATTCCAAGATTCAACGTATGAAAAAGAATGGTGCAAGTCACCTACCTGCTCCACCTATGGGTCGTTCTGTCTTGATGATGGTCCAATCCCGATCGCACCACCTAAGACATCAATGATCACAAATCAAGACAGTTGTATTTATTTTATTTTTGAATCACATTCATCATCACACTTATTTCAATAGTTCATATGTTCACATTCAAGTGTTCCCTATTTTACACCATCATATCATGAAATTGTTATTAGCATTTAAGTCATTCTCGCCTAGGAGGCTTATTGTAAGAATCGGCAAGAACGGTTCGGCATTTCGTGGCCTATTCAAGCCCGGACCGGCTGCCGGTTCGGCGTGAGAATCGCAGCCGCCGTTGGCGCCACGCCATTTCAGCACACTGCCACAACTTCGGCGGCGAATATCACTTGCACTGCGGGGGGTTCACCGCAAACAATTCGCACCCAACACACAAATCGGCGGCAAATATCAAATCGCCGTAGGAGGTTCGGTTGCGTCGGTAATGAATATTTCACGCCAACACACAAATCGCGGCGAATATTAATTGACTCGGCAGTTGAACACAAATGCAAATCGCGCAAAGAAACATCAAATCGCCGATGGTTCGGTTCAGCGGCCAAAAATGAATTTCGCCACGCAACACACAAATCGGCACGAATATCAATTGGCCGCAGAGGTTCGGTTCGCGGCGTAAACAAATGCAATTTCACCCAACACACAAATCGGCGCGAATATCAATTGATTGAGGGTTCGATTCGCGGCGTAAACAGAATTTCACCTTGCGCCAACACACAAATCGGCGGCCAATATCAAATCGATGCGGAGAGGTTCAGTTGCGTCGGCAAACAGAATTTCTTGCCGCAACACACAAATCGGCGGCCAATATTAATTCGGGCAGGCGATTCGGCGCAAACGAATTTCACCAAGCGCAACATACAAATCGGCCAGCGAATATGAATTCACCGAACAGAATTTCACTGCGCAACACACAAATCGGCGGCCAATATCAATTCGCCGGAGAGGTTCGGTTCGCGGCGGTAAACAATTTCATTGCCGCGAACACACAAATCGGCGGCGAATATTATTTATTTGCGGCGAGTTCGATTCGCGGCGGCCAAAACAAATTTCAACTGCGCAACACACAAATCGGCGAATATCAATTCGGCCGCGGAGGTTCGATTCGCGGTAGCGAAACGCAATTTCATTGCGCAACACACAAATCGGCGATCAATTTCAGCACAATCATCACAAGAAAACACATTACTTCCGAGAACAAACATCACAGAGAACACATTAATTCCAAGCAACAACATCACATTAATTCCAAGAACAATCATCACAAAGAGAACACATTAATTACCCCCTAGTTAAAGCCACCCTCTACCATGATTTGTTAGATGTTCAAATTGACTTTATTTCACTTTTGTTTGCTTGTTCTCTTGGTTAATTTCAGCTTCCTTCACAGCTGGCTTAGGTCTTAGATCAATTCTTTTCTTAGGGTTTTTCTTCTTCATTTTCGTTTTTGATCTTACGGGGGAGAGGAAGAGAGTTTCATGACCCATACCTTCTGAATTTAACTAAGTTTGAGGAAGGTTTGACACTATTCAGCTGCTGGTTCTCCTCCTTCTTCTTCCTCTCATGTTTTTTCAGCTCTCTTTTTCCTCTCCTCTATGCAGCTGCCCACTCCTCTCTCAAGGTCTCATCTCTCCCTCACAAGTTCACAAAGTAATCTCTACTGGTCCGATTCACGTTTCCTTGTGAAAGGGGAAGGGAAGAACGACATGCAGCTGCTGGATTTGGAAGAAGATGGGTCATTCTCTCTCCCCTCTTTGTATTTATACTACCCATCCAATGGAATGGGTTGTTTGGGGGTTGGTTTAGGTGTGTCCTTATCCTTGTTTGGTTTATCTAAAACCAGTTTTACCCCTCCCTCCGCTCTGCGTCATTGTTCATTGAGAAATCGGCAATAAAATCGCATCAACTTGTCGATTTACGCATCGCTAACAAAATCGCGTCATTTGCCGATTCTGACGACGGCGTGGCTAATCGCGGCCGCTACCGATTTCTGTATCGGTAGTGAAGGCTGCGCGTCCAAATCGGCAAAGCATCGCCGCCTATCCAATCGGCAAAAAATCGCATCGCCGCTGATGCCAATCGGCAATAAAATCGGCCCGCTGATTCGGCAAATAAAACGTTCATCATCATCCCTCTCTCTCTAAATATATATATATATATATATATATATATATATATATATATATATATATATATTTTCCTTTGGGTGTTTACAACTGGTCCACCATGTTCAAAGATTCACATGCATTCTGCAAGACTTGTGAAAACTGTCAAAAGTTGGGATCTATTTCAAAACGTCACATGATGCCTTTAAATCCTATTCTTGTCATTGAAATCTTTGATTGTTGGGGTATAGATTTCATGGGTCCATTTCCTCCATCATTTGGTTTCTTTTTTTTTTTTGATCAAATGTAAGAAGTATATTAAATCAAAAACGAGCAAGACAAGCTTGCAATACAAGCTGGAAGCCAGCAAAGAACATAGTAAATACATAAGCTCAAATAGAGAATAAAACCCGAAAAAGAAACAGAAACGAAAAGCCAGCAAAAAACAAGCTGAAAACACAAGCCAAAAGCTAAGAAAAAACCAAGAGGCAGCCAAACCAAGCATCCAGCCAGCCAAGCCAGCATAGGGGAGAGCCGAAGCCACCCCCACATCCAACAAGCAAACTGCCAAAAAGCCAAGATGGACAGCTCCACAACCCCATGAAGAGACAACCCGACAGAAATTAACCAACCAAAAGCCTTTGCCAAAAACACTCAATTTCCTCCAGCACGCGAAGGGAAAAGAGCTCACCAAGAAGGAGCACTAAAAGCCGAAAGCAACAAAAGCACACCGATAGAGACTGCAGCCATCAAGATTGAAGAGCCAAGCTTCCAAGGGGAACCCCCCACGTGGAAAGGAACCACAAGCATCCACTGAAGAAGGGGAAAGAAACCAGCCAATGAGGAGCCTTACACATCATGCAGAGCATGCATAGACAATGAAGGACTGCACCGAAGAACCCAATTAGCAAGCCCCCGGCCCCACCAACAACCAACCTCACGTTAAGACCCATGCAAGCAAAGCTTCTCCATGCATTCAATGAGGAGAAGCCAAAGACAACGAGGCAACATTCCCATAAGCTGGAATCCACGAGAACACCAACTGCATGCGACATGCAACCAACGCAACAGAGAAGCCAATATTATCAAGGAGACAGGGGCACCCCAGGAGTGAAGTGGAAAGCCCGGCAACAAAGCATGCAAAATTAGCTATCGCAATGCACCCCAAAAAGCCATGCAGAATTGCTCAAAAGAGCAGGATAGCCATAAACACCACAAAAGGAGCATCCTGAGAAACCAGACCATCACCCTACCGCCAATTGGAGATGGTCCTGTTCATGGAAATGAAACACCGTATAAAACAGAATTTGAAATCTCCTGAACATGACATCAACCTCTCTGGATTTTGCATCAAAGACCCGCTTGTTTCTTTCTTCCCAGATAAGATACACCGTGATACCCAATGAGACTCTGCGCATCCGAGCCACAAGATTGGACCTCTTAGGGAATAATCCACGAAGTGCACTATTGATGGACATCATCCTCCTATCAATTCGAAGCCAATCTTTTATCCTACCCCACAACCTGCCCGTCCAGCTACATGCGAAAAACAAATGAGCATGGGTCTCAGATTCACACCTACAGAAGGCACAAGAGGGGTCAGACGGGATGAACCACAACCGGTCCCGAGTTTTGAGTTTACCCAAGACCGCCAGCCATAATATAAAGCTATATTTTGGAAGGGACCACTGCTCCCAGACAACCCGATCCCATGGGACAATTGAACCAACCGGCCTGAAGAAATCATATGCATGAGCAAGAAAGGGACCAGCAGTATTAGACCAGGCTCTCATCAAGGATACACACTCCATCCATCATTTGGTTTCTTGTACATATTAGTCGCAGTAGATTATGTTTCAAAATGGATAGAGGCAATTCCAAGTCGAAACAATGACCATAAAACAGTGATAAAGTTCTTGAAAGAAAATATTTTGAGTCGATTTGGAATCCCTCGAGCCATGATAAGTGATGGTGGAACACATTTCTACAACAAGCCAGTTGAGTCTTTAATGAAGAAATATGGAATCACACACAAAGTTGCCACCCCTTATCATCCTCAGACAAGTGGACAAGTAGAGCTTGCTAATAGGGAGATCAAACAGATCTTAGAGAAAACAGTGAACCCTAATAGGAAAGACTAGTCTTTAAGACTTAATGATGCACTTTGGGCTTATCGAACTGCTTATAAAACATCATTAGGTATGTCACCTTATAGACTAGTCTATGGAAAACCTTGTCACTTGCCTGTGGAACTGGAACATAAAGCTTATTGGGCTATCAAAGCTTTCAATTCAAACCTTGATGATGCTAGTCAGCTGCGTAAGTTACAAATAAATGAGCTTGAGGAAATAAGAAATGATGCTTATGAGAATTCAAAAATTCATAAAGCAAGAATCAAAGAATTTCATGACAGGAGAATCTTGAGAAAAACATTTGATGTTGGTCAAAAAGTTTTGCTTTATAATTCTCGACTCCATTTATTTCTTGGAAAGCTAAGATCAAGATGGAGCGGTCCTTTTATTGTGAAACACGTGTATCCATATGGGGCTTGTGATATCGAGAATCCAAAGAATGGCAATGTTTTCAAGGTAAATGGGCATCGTTTGAAAGTTTACTTTGATAATTTTTCAGTTGAAAATGACTCTACTGAATTGAGTGATCCTATATATAAAGAATGATTCTTTTTCTCACATTGTTTTGTGTTTCGTTTTGGTGTGAATTTTGTTTTGCTAGTCTCTCTCACCCCGGTCAAATGGCGGATAACGGTACTCCGTGACTTCAGTCGGTTCTTTCAGTTTCCCATAATAACTGATATCTGTATATATTTGTGCAATTCTTTGATCTTTCTCTCTTCTTTGAATCTCTTCTCTAATTCTCATTTGAAAATGGACACCACTCTTGAAAAATTGAAAAAGTACTTTCCCGCTCCGCCTCAGAATGCGATTACAAAAATTTACCATGCTAGGTGTGCAAGATTGAGGTTGTTAATGAATAATAGAATTCCTGAAGATATTCGTTGGCTGATTGAAGCAAAGGTCCGATTATCAGGTGAGTCCTCTAATTCTTTCATTTCACACATGCCTGGAACAGGTAAAAGCACTTTTGCAAAGAAACGTCGTGCAAAACGACTGAAAGTCTGTCACCGATGTGCTAGATGGACTTGTAATGCAACATGTCGTTCTTTAGGAATGGTATCTATAAATCGTGAAGACAAAATACAATTCATTAAGGATGGCCTGAGTAAGGGGTCTTTAGATAATCTTCTATTAACCCTTGAGACGCATCCTAGTGGAGATGTGCATCGTGCTATTCATGATTTATGGCCACAATTCCATAAAGAACATGATCAACTTAGTCTTGGGAATCTGACTAAAAAAAACCATGTTTGCCAGTTTTTAAGAAAACTGGATGGGAAGCCTATCCCCGACCCATAGAGGCATTTAAGCCGTTCTTGGACGTAAAATCAAGGGAAGATGTGAGCCACAATCACAACTACCTGTACATACACATGCTTTTCAAAATAAATAAATAAATACATAAAGAGAGAGAGAGTGTGTGAGACTCCAGCTGGCCTATATCTAGGTGATATGATTGCATTTTCAAATCCTCATCTATAAAATCTTCTCTTCCTTCCCCTCATTTCTACTCAACCCTTACATTAGACAGATATAGAAGTGTGTAGAAATGGCAGGTCCCTCAAGTTATCACATAAAAAATATTTGTGTTTTCGGTGGATCCAGTCCTGGGAAGGAAATAGCTTTTTTGGAAGCAGCAAATCATCTTGGTCAGGTACTAGCTGAGAAAAAGATTCATTTAGTGTATGGGGGAGGTAGCCATGGGTTAATGGGGGGTGTGGCAATAGCTGTATTTTTAGGAGGTAGTCAAGTTTTGGGGGTCGTCCCTGAAGCTTTAACAAAAGGGGACATCATTGGAAGAACAATTGGAGAGGAACTACAGGTCTCTACAATGTTTGATCGAATGAATACAATGTTTAACCATGCTGATGCCTTCATTGCCTTACCAGGTAGTTTGGGCACATTGGAAGAGATCTTTCATATTTCCTCTTGGGCCCAACTTCATATTCACCATAAACCTATAGGTTTGCTCAATGTTAATGGTTTTTATGATAAATTGTTGTCTTTTCTTGATCAAGTTGTGGAACAGGAATTTCTAACATCTTCAGCACGACAAATCATAATCTCTACTGCTACTGCTGAACAATTGATCGACAAACTACAATCTTTCACCCCGGTAATTGATCCTTCCATGAGTCGTATAAATTTGTCAACTACTGAAAAGTAAAAAAGTTTAGATTGGATTTGAGCCTTCGTTTGTGAATCCTTGTGTCTTTTGGTTTTATTATTAGCATATTATTTTGTTTTGTTATTTCTTATATTTGTTTAAGTGTGTTTCAGGTTTGTCAGTGTTCGTTGTTTCAGGTGATGTCTTCTATACTCTATCTTTCTACCTTAGGACATTGAGGACAATGTCTCGTTTTGGTTGGGGGGAGAGGGTAGTAGTAATTAAAAAAAAAACCCATTTGGCTAAACTGTTCTTACTAGGATGGCAGAGTAAGGAGGAATTTTAGTGACTCTTGAGACGCATCTTAGTAAATATTTTCCAATGGTTATTTGCAATATTCATAACAAGGCCTATTAGAATACTTCTTGAAATATTCAGGTTTACAAACTCTCGCATTATTATCACTTGATTCTGCTCATATACTCATTTAACAAGTATTCTTAAACCTTCATTTTCACACACACACTTTAAGATATGATTGTGGGTTGCACATTGGATTATTACATTATTTATGTTCTTTTGTTAAAGGTAACAACTAAGGGATAGGGATAGTCTATAATTTGCAAAAAAAAAAAATGATGATAATAAAAACGTAGATAAGTTTGATTTCGTAGCCTCCCTAACCTAAGCAATTAAGCCCGAAGGGGTGTTTTAACACCTAATACCCTAAAGTCAACTGACTTGGGAGCTATTGGCCCAAAGCTTGTTACATGGGTTAAGGAGAAAAGCTTAAGGGAATCAAACATTGCACTATCTACGTGTCGATGATCTGCAACCCGAGTTACTAAGATCTTAGGGGTGTCTCAACACCTAATGCCCTAAGACCAACTGGTCTGGGAGTCATTAGCCGAAAGCTCGTTACATGGGTTAAAGATGCATTGTGTATATATATATATTAAAAAAAAAAAGAAAAAAAAAAGAAGAAGATAATAATCCCAACCCAAGGAAGTTAACCTTAAACATTAGAACAGAATATTGTTTTCTTCCAATAAAAGCCCCATCATCTATGTTTTCATACATTGAACACATAAAAAGGAAGGTTTATTAATATCTTGTTTAAGAGGTATTGAGCAGATATATAAATTTAATGAGAGTTTGTTTATCTGGATAGATTAATGGAAGTTGAATGATGAATGCCTTGCTTTGTGGAATTTGCAAATAGTTTTTCTATTTTAACGCTTTGATTACTAGGGACTAGTAATAAGCTGGTTGGGAGGTGTGATTAGTACTTAAAAGTGCATTTTTATCAAGGTTTTATATCATCATTTTGCACTTGAAGTATCAATAACTCCTTAACTAAAACATGTTTTATAATAACATATCTAATAATATAAGATACCTTTAATTTATGGTAAATGTTCATCTTAAATGCAGGCCTATCACATAAATGAAAAAATTGATTGATGAGTTGAAGTACTGAAATTGAAAGGACAAAGAGATGGCCAAACTTAGAAAAGAGATGCTGGTGCAGTCCAAACTGGAACACTGTTCGGTAATTGGGTCATATCTGGAGTTCTAGAAGTCCAAATGATCTCAAATTTTTACCCTGGAAAGATGAGACAATTCTCTAAAACTTTCATGATTTAAGTTTGTTCAAATTATGACATCATCAATGACGTTTTTGGCAGACAAGAAGATAAGGATTGTCACCAAGTCAAGATGTGGCCACTCACTCATCAATTAGTCAACAAATCAATAGTTCTGAATTTTGGCCTATAAAAGGAAGCATTTGCCATGTATTGAGGCATCTTGGTGTTCAGATCAAGATCATGCTCTTGCTCTCTCTTTATATTTTGTAATGCTTAAGTTTTGCTTATATTAATTTCTTGCTTATGCTTTTCATTTCCTTTCCTTGTTTAGTTATGTTTCTTTCTTTCATTATGTGTTACTAAGTTAATTATGTCAAGGTGAAAAGGGTACACTAATGGTGTAAGAATAAGTATAATATAAACTTAACATGGACCTTAATGTTGGATATTAGCATGCTTTATATTTGTTATCTTGTTCACTTTTAATACTTTGCTTGTTAAATGGTTAATCTAGATTTATGTTGTATAACACTTGGTACAACAAATACTTGGCACTTTCATAGCCCATACTGTATGGTATAACCGACACCTGAGCTATGAAAGGAACTTGATTTGTTGTTAATGACACGACCAAAAGATTGATGTCTTCTCCCAAGTGCAGGAGTGTCGAAGTAATAAATAACCCGGCAAGACCAGGGTCGAACCACAGAGAGGTTAATTGTATAAATTATAGTTAACAGCAACACAATAACAACAACAATAATAGTAGTAGTAATAATAATAATAATAATAATAATAATAATAATAATAATAAAGAAGAAGAAGAAGAAGAAGTTGATGAGAACTTTGAGATGGAAGATTAACGTAAGGATTAAACAATGATAACAACAAATGTCAAGGTTAGAGGATCCACTAATGGTATTTCAAACAAGTATAGTATAAACCTTTTTATTTCAATTGGAAACCACACATAAAGGAGGTTCCAATCAGATTATAAATTGTTAACATGATTACATTAGTTATCTTATTCGAATAATGCTAATACTTGTAAATGTTGTCAGGTATTCATGATTATAACTTATGTTAACAACAAATCAAGTTCCTTTCATAGCTCAGGTGTCGGTTATACCATACAGTATGGGCTATGAAAGTGCCAAGTATTTGTTGTACCAAGTGTTATACAACATAAATCTAGATTAACCATTTAACAAGCAAAGTATTAAAAGTGAACAAGATAACAAATATAAAGCATGTTAGTATCCAACATTAAGATCCATGTTAAGTTTATATTATACTTATTCTTACACCATTAGTGTACCCTTTTCACCTTGACATACTTAACTTAGTAACACATAATGAAAGAAAGAAACATAAATAAACAAGGAAAGGAAATGAAAAGCATAAGCAAGAAATTAATATAAGCAAACCTTAAGCATTACAAAATATAAAGAAAGAGCAAGAGCATGATCTTGATCTGAACACCAAGATGCCTCAATACATGGCAAATGCCTCCTTTTATAGGCCAAAATTTGGAACTATTGATTTGTTGACTAATTGATGAGTGAGTGGCCACATCTTGACTTGGTGACAATCCTTATCTTCTTGTCTGCCAAAAAAGTCATTGATGACGTCATAATTTGAATAAACTTAAATCATGAAAGTTCCAGAGAATTGTCTCATCTTTCCAGGGTAAAAATTTGAGATCATTTGGACTTCTAGAACTCGAGATATGGGCTAAACACTGAACAGTGTCTGGGCTGCAGGACAGATTCGGACTTCTTTGTTGTTGCTGCAATTTGGACTTGAAAACGGCTTTTTTAAATCTTTGGCTTCACATGAAAGTTGTAGGCCTATGTCTTATCTTTCCATCCATTTAAAATGGACCTAAATCCAAGATCTACAGCTCCAGATATGACCCAATTACCGAACAGTGTTCCAGTTTGGACTGCACCAGCATCTCTTTTCTAAGTTTGGCCATCTCTTTGTCCTTTCAATTTCAGTACTTCAACTCATCAATCAATTATTTCATTTATGTGATAGGCCTGCATTTAAGATGAACATTTACCATAAATTAAAGGTATCTTATATTATTAGATATGTTATTATAAAACATGCTTTAGTTAAGGAGTTATTGATACTTCAAGTGCAAAATGATGATATAAAACCTTGATAAAAATGCACTTTTAAGTACTAATCACACCCCCAACCAGCTTATTACTAGTCCCTAGTAATCAAAGCGTTAAAATAGAAAAACTATTTGCAAATTCCACAAAGCAAGGCATTCATCATTCAACTTCCATTAATCTATCCAGATAAACAAACTCTCATTAAATTTATATATCTGCTCAATACCTCTTAAACAAGATATTAATAAACCTTCCTTTTTATGTGTTCAATGTATGAAAACATAGATGATGGGGCTTTTATTGGAAGAAAACAATATTCTGTTCTAATGTTTAAGGTTAACTTCCTTGGGTTGGGATTATTATCTTCTTCTTTTTTCTTTTTTCTTTTTTCTTTTTTCTTTTTTTTTAATATATATATATATATACACAATGCATCTTTAACCCATGTAACGAGCTTTCGGCTAATGACTCCCAGACCAGTTGGTCTTAGGGCATTAGGTGTTGAGACACCCCTACGAGCTTAGTAACTCGGGTTGCAGATACTGATACGTAGATAGTGCAATGTTTGATTCCCTTAAGCTTTTCTCCTTAACCCATGTAACAAGCTTTGGGCCAATAGCTCCCAAGTCAGTTGACTTTAGGGTATTAGGTGTTAAAACACCCCTTCGGGCTTAATTGCTTAGGTTATGGAGGCTACGAAATCAAACTTATCTACGTTTTTATTATCATCATTTTCTTCTTTTTTTTTCTCTTTTTTTTTTGTTTTTTTTTGTTTTGTTTTTTTTTTTTTTGCAAATTATAGACTATCCCTATCCCTTAGTTGTTACCTTTAACAAAAGAACATAAATAATGTAATAATCCAATATGCAACCCACAATCATATGTTAAAGTGTGTGTGTGAAAATGAAGGTTTAAGAATACTTGTTAAATGAGTATATGAGCAGAATCAAGTGATAATAATGCGAGAGTTTGTAAACCTGAATATTTCAAGAAGTATTCTAATAGGCCTTGTTATGAATATTGCAAATAACCATTGGAAAATGTTTACTAAGATGCGTCTCAAGAATCACTAAAATTCCCCCTTACTCTGCCATCCTAGTAAGAACAGTTTAGCCAAATGGGTTTTTTTTTTTAATTACTACTACCCTCTCCCCCCAACCAAAACGAGACATTGTCCTCAATATCCTAAGGTAGAAAGATAGAGTATAGAAGACATCACCTGAAACAACGAACAACGACAAACTCGAAACACACTTAAACAAATATAAGAAATAACAAAACAAAATAATATGCTAATAATAAAACCAAAAGACACAAGGATTCACAAACGAAGGCTCAAATCCAATCTAATCTTTTTACGGCTTTTTGTAGTTGACCAATTTATACGACTCATGGAAGGATCAATTACCGGGGTGAAAGATTGTAGTTTGTCGATCAATTGTTCAGCAGTAGCAGCAGAGATTATGATTTGTCGTGCTGAAGATGTTAGAAATTCCTGTTTCACAGCTTGATCAAGAAAAGACAACAATTTATCATAAAAACCATTAACATTGAGCAAACCTATAGGTTTATGGTGAATATGAAGTTGGGCCCAAGAGGAAATATGAAAGATCTCTTCCAATGTGCCCAAACCACCTGGTAAGGCAATGAAGGCATCAGCATGGTTAAACATTGTATTCATTCGATCAAAGATTGTAGAGACCTGTAGTTCCTCTCCAATTGTTCTTCCAATGATGTCCCCTTTTGTTAAAGCTTCAGGGACGACCCCCAAAACTTGACTACCTCCTAAAAATACAGCTATTGCCACACCCCCCATTAACCCAAGGCTGCCTCCCCCATACACTAAATGAATCTTTTTCTCAGCTAGTACCTGACCAAGATGATTTGCTGCTTCCAAAAAAGCTATTTCCTTTCCAGGACTGGATCCACCGAAAACACAAATATTTTTTATGTGATAACTTGAGGGACCTGCCATTTCTACACACTTCTATATCTGTCTAATATAAGGGTTTAGTAGAAATAAGGGGAAGGAAGAGAAGATTTTATAGATGAGGATTTGAAAATGCAATCATATCACCTAGATATAGGCCAGCTGGAGTCTCACACACTCTCTCTCTCTTTATGTATTTATTTATTTATTTATTTTGAAAAGCATGTGTATGTACAGGTAGTTGTGATTGTGGCTCACATCTTCCCTTGGTTTTACGTCCAAGAACGGCTTAAACGCCCTCTATGGGTCGGGGATAGGCTTCCCATCCAGTTTTCTTAAAAACTGGCAAACAGGGTCTTTTTTAGTCAGATTCCCAAGACTAAGTCGATCATGTTCTTTATGGAATTGTGGCCATAAATCATGAATAACACGATGCACATCTCCACTAGGATGCGTCTCAAGGGTTAATAAAAGATTATCTAAAGACCCCTTACTCAGGCCATCCTTAATGAATTGTATTTTATCTTCACGGTTTATAGATACCATTCCTAAAGAACGACATGTTGCATTACAAGTCCATCTGGCACATCTGTGACAGACTTTCAGTCGTTTTGCACGACGTTTCTTTGCAAAAGTGCTTTTACCTGTTCCAGGCATGTGTGAGATGAAAGAATTGGTGGACTCACCTGATAATTGGACCTTTGCTTCAATCAACCAACGGATATCTTCAGGAATTCCATGATTCATTAACAACTTCAATCTTGCACACCTAGCACGGTAAATTTTTGTAATCGCATTCTGAGGCAGAGCGGGAAAATACTTTTTCAATTTTTCAAGAGTGGTGTCCATTTTGAAATGAGAATTGGAGAAGAGAGTCAAAGAAGAGAGAAAGAGCCAAGAATTGCACAATGTATACAAATATCAGTTATTATGGGAAACTGAAAGAACCGACTGAAGTCACGGAGTACCGTTATCCGCCATTTGACCGGGGTGAGAGAGACTAACAAAACAAAATTCACACAAAAAAGAAACACAAAACAATGTGAGAAAAACAAAATAATCAACCTTTATCTATAGGATCATTCAAACCAATGGATTCATTTTCACTAGGAAAATTATCAAAGTAAGGTTTCAAATGATGTCCATTTCCCTTAGAAACATTGTCATTCTTTGGATTCTCAATATCAAAGGCCCCATAAGGATACACATGTTTCTCAATAAATGGACCGCTCCATCTTGATCTTAGCTTTACAGGAAATAAATGGAGTCGAGAATTATAAAGCAAAACTTTTTGACCAGTATCAATTTTTTGACAATTTTCACAAGTTTTGCAGAATGCATGTGTGTCCTTGAACATGGTGGGCCAATAAAATCCCTTTTGTAAGATTTTCGCAGCTGTCTTTTTTGACGAGAAATGATTCCCACATGCTTCAGAATGACAAAGTTTAATGACATTACTTACCTCATTGTCAGGAATGCATCTTCGAAATATTTGATCAGGACAATATTCGAATAAGTAAGGGTCATCCCAATAAAATTTCTTCACTTCGTTCAAAAACTTACCTTTGTCTTCGGTACTCCAATGAGTTGACAAATCTCCTGTAGTAAGAAAATTGATACTTTTAGCAAACCAAGGCATTGAACTAAGAGAAAGTAAGGATTCATCAGGAAAGTAATCATCGATTGGTGTGATGTCAGATATTGAATTTGTTGTCACTCTTGACAAAAGATTCGCATCAACATTTTCAATGCCCTTTTCATCCGTGATTTCTTCCTGAGAATAAGTCATTTGCAAATCTTCAAATTCATCAAGCTCAGTATTACTCAAAGTAGATTCAAGTTGATCATAAACTAATTCTTCGATAGAATCTACTTCTTGTAATCATTATCATCTCCAGGTTGCTTGCAAATGTTGAAAATATTCATCTCCAATGTCATGTTTCCAAAAGATAGCTTCATCAGTCCATTCCTACAATTAATCAATGCATTAGAAGTTGCAAGAAACGGACGTCCTAAAATAACAGGAAATGAATTACATGCTTCAACAGGTTGTGTGTCCAAGACAATAAAATCCACAGGATAAATGAACTTATCCACTTGTACTAACACATCTTCAACTATTCCTCTAGGCACTTTTACAGATCTATCGGCAAGTAAAAGAGTTACAGAAGTTGGTTTTAACTCACCTAGATTGAGACTTTGAAAAACTGAATATGGAAGTAAATTCACACTAGCTCCAAGATCAAGTAAGGCTCTTTCAATTTTATGTTCTCCAATAAAACATGAAATTGTAGGACAACCAGGGTCTTTATATTTCAAAGCATTATTGTTCTGAAGAACGGCACTTACTTGTTCGGCTAAAAAAGCTTTCTTTTTCACATTCAGTTTTCTCTTCACAGTACACAGATCTTTCAAAAATTTAGCATAAGAAGGAACCTGTTTAATAGCATCCAACAAAGGTATATTGATCCTTACCTGTTTGAAAGTTTCAAAGATTTCAGAGTTGTGATTGACTTTCCTTTGTTTGGTCATGGCATGAGGAAATGGAAGTGCTGGCGAAGAATCAGTCTTTTCTTTACAATGTTCAGATTCAACCCCTTCCTTACCCTAAGAGATTGACTCATCATCATTCTCACAAGGTTCAAGAATGGGTTTTTCAATAACCTTACCACTGCGAAGAGTGATGACTGATTTGGCTTGATCCATGTGTTGGCTTCCCGAACTACTTGCATTCGCATTGTATTGCCCCTTTGGATTTTGTTGAGGTTGAGATGGGAACTTACCTTTCTCTTGGAAACTGAGAGCAGATGTCAATTTTACAAGAGTATCTTTAAAATCTGTCATGCTATGAGCAAGTTGAGTGTTAATTGCCTCTTGCTTTTCCATGAATGCATGCAATGTTTCCTCAAGATTTCTTCTAGGAGGGGGAGCATAAGGAGGTGCATATCCATGAGAATTTTGGAAATTATGGTGTGCTTGAAACGGTGGTTGTGAAGTTTGTGCATTATTGTTATCACTCTTCCAATTGAAATTTGGGTGATTTCTCCAACCGGGGTTGTATGTTTGCAGTATGGGTTATGATTGGGCCTTTGGAAACTGCTTAATGCATGGGCTTGTTCATGGAGACATTCCCTAAAAGAGGGCAAAGTTGGACAGTCATGGGTTGAATGTTCATTGGTTTCACAGATTTGACACACAATGTCTTGAACAGATTTTAGTTGACCACTCTTTTTTAATTCTAATGCCTGGACTTTTTTAGCTAAAGATGCAAACTTGGCTTGGAGGTCATGATCTTCCCTAAGGTTGTACATACCTCCACTAGATGTATGAGGTTGGGTTTTACTTGGTGCCTCATAAGTTCCCTAGAGTGTCCCAATTTTGCGCATTTTCAGCTAGCAAGTCTAGGTATTCCATGGCTTCATTAGGGTCTTTATCCTCAAAAGTTCCATTGCACATCAATTCAACCATTTACCTATCTCTAGGTGTTAAGCCTTCATAAAAATGTGAAACTAATCTCCATGTTTCCAAACCATGATGGGGGCAAGTATTAAGCAAGTCTCGATATCTATCCCAACATTGGTAAAATGTTTCTCCTGGTTTTTGAGTGAAAGTGATGATTTGTCTTTTGAAAGAGTTTGTTCTGTGGGATGGAAAAAACTTCTTTAAAAATTGTTGTTGCATATCATCCCACGCACGAATAGATCCAGGTCTCAAATTTTGTAGCCATGTTTTAGCTTTATCTTTTAATGAAAAAGGAAAAAGCTTTAACCTAATGGTGTTCATGCTACAATTTGAGTCATTATAGGTGTTCTGAGACCTCCTCAAATTCCCTTAAATGCAAGTATGGATTTTCTAAATCTAAACCATGAAAAGAAGGTAAAAGTTGAATAATGCCCGGCTTAAAATTAAAATGAGATGCATCAGGTGGAAATACTATGCATGAGGGTGCACTTGTTCTTGTGGGATTCATGTGGTCTCTAAGTGTTCTAACCCGAATATTCTCATTATTCTCATTATGAAGCGATTGGTTATCTTCTTCGGCCATATTTTCTGAAAATGATGAGGATACTCTACAAAGTCTACCACTTAATGTACGTGACCACACTCTCATGCACGTGTAGGAAGAGAATAAAAGAAAGAAAAGAAAAACAATAGAAAAAGAAACAAAACAAAAGAAACAAAGTTAGATACAAGAAAAGAGAAAAGAGAAAATAAAATAAATACTATAATTTGTACAAGAATTTACCTCCCCGGCAACGGCGCCAAAAAAACTTGACACGTCCAAAAGATTGATGTCTTCTCCCAAGTGCAGGAGTGTCGAAGTAATAAATAACCCGGCAAGACCGGGGTCGAACCACGAGAGGTTAATTGTATAAATTATAGTTAACAACGAACACAATAACAACAACAATAATAGTAATAATAATAATAATAATAATAATAATAATAATAATAATAATAATAAAGAAGAAGTTGATGAGAACTTTGAGATGGAAGATTAACGTAAGGATTAAACAATGATAACAACAAATGTCAAGGTTAGAGGATCCACTAATGGTATTTCAAACAAGTATAGTATAAACCTTTTTTTATTCAATTGGAAACCACACACAAAGGAGGTTCCAATCATATTATAAATTGTTAACATGATTACATTAGTTATCTTATTCGAATAATGCTAATACTTGTAAATGTTGTCAGGCATTCATGATTATAACTTATGTTAACAACAAATCAAGTTCCTTTCATAGCTCAGGTGTCGGTTATACCATACAGTATGGGCTATGAAAGTGCCAAGCATTTGTTGTACCAAGTGTTATATAACATAAATCTAGATTAACCATTTAACAAGCAAAGTATTAAAAGTGAACAAGATAACAAATATAAAGCATATTAGTATCCAACATTAAGATCCATGTTAAGTTTATATTATACTTATTCTTACACCATTAGTGTACCCTTTTCACCTTGACATAATTAACTTAGCAACACATAATGAAAGAAAGAAACATAAATAAACAAGGGAAGGAAATGAAAAGCATAAGCAAGAAATTAATATAATCAAAACATAAGCATTACAAAACATAAAGAGAGAGCAAAATCATGATCTTGATCTATACACCAAGATGCCTCAATACATGGCAAATGCCTCCTTTTATAGGCCAAAATTCAGAACTATTGATTTGTTGACTAATTGATGAGTGAGTGGCCACATCTTGACTTGGTGACAATCCTTATCTTCTTGTCTGCCAAAAACGTCATTGATGACGTCATAATTTGAACAAACTTAAATCATGAAAGTTCTAGAGCATTGTCTCATCTTTCCAGGGTAAATATTTGAGATCATTTGGACTTCTAGAACTCGAGATATGGGCTGAACACTGAACGATTATGTCCGGGCTGCAGGACGGATTCGGACTTCTTTGTTGTTGCTGCAATTTGGACTTGAAAACGGCCTTTTTAAATCTTGGGCTTCACATGAAAGTTGTAGGCCTATGTCTTATCTTTCCATCCATATAAAATGGACCTAAATCCAAGATCTACAGCTCCAAATATGACCCAATTACCGAACAGTGTTCCAGTTTGGACTGCACCAGCATCTCTTTTCTAAGTTTGGCCATCTCTTTGTCCTTTCAATTTCAGTACTTCAACTCATCAATCAATTCTTTCATTTATGTGATAGGCCTGCATTTAAGATGAACATTTACCATAAATTAAAGGTATCTTATATTATTAGATATGTTATTATAAAACATGCTTTAGTTAAGGAGTTATTGATACTTCAAGTGCAAAATGATGATATAAAACCTTGACAAAAATGCACTTTTAAGTACTAATCACATGTCTTCTCCCAAGTGCAGGAGTGTCGAAGTAATAAATAACCCGGCAAGACCGGGGTCGAACCACAAGGAGGTTAATTGTATAAATTATAGTTAACAGCAACACAATAACAACAATAATAATAGTAATAATAATAATAATAATAAAGAAGCAGAAGAAGTTGATGAGAACTTTGAGATGGAAGATTAACGTAAAGATTAAACAATGATAACAACAAATGTCAAGGTTAGAGGATCCACTAATGGTACATCAAACAAGTATAGTATAAACTCTTACTAATCAACTGGAAACCACACACAAAGGAGGTTCCACTCGGATTATAAATTGTTAACATGATTACATTAGTTATCTTATTCGAATAATGCTAATACTTGTAAATGTTGTCAGGCATTCATGATTATAACTTATGTTAACAACAAATCAAGTTCCTTTCATAGCTCAGGTGTCGGTTATACCATACAGTATGGGCTATGAAAGTGCCAAGTATTTGTTGTACCAAGTGTTATACAACATAAATCTAGATTAACCATTTAACAAGCAAAGTATTAAAAGTGAACAAGATAACAAATATAAAGCATGTTAGTATCCAACATTAAGGTCCATGTTAAGTTTATATTATACTTATTCTTACACCATTAGTGTACCCTTTTCACCTTGACATACTTAACTTAGCAACACATAATGAAAGAAAGAAACATAAATAAACAAGGAAAGGAAATGAAAAGCATAAGCAAGAAATTAATATAAGCAAAACTTAAGCATTACAAAACATAAAGAGAGAGCAAGAGCATGATCTTGATCTATACACCAAAATGCCTCAATACATGGCAAATGCCTCCTTTTATAGGCCAAAATTCGGAACTATTGATTTGTTGACTAATTGATGAGTGGGTGGCCACATCTTGACTTGGTGACAATCCTTATCTTCTTGTCTGCCAAAAACGTCATTGATGACGTCATAATTTGAACAAACTTAAATCATGAAAGTTCTAGAGAATTGTCTCATCTTTCCAGGGTAAAAATTTGAGATCATTTGGACTTCTAGAACTCCAGATATGACCCAATTACCGAACAGTGTTCCAGTTTGGCCTTGAAAGTGCATTTTTATCAAGGTTTTATATCATCATTTTGCACTTGAAGTATCAATAACTCCTTAACTAAAGCATGTTTTATAATAACATATCTAATAATATAAGATACCTTTAATTTATGGTAAATGTTCATCTTAAATGCAGGCCTATCACATAAATGAAATAATTGATTGATGAGTTGAAGTACTGAAATTGAAAGGACAAAGAGATGGCCAAACTTAGGAAAGAGATGCTGGTGCAGTCCAAACTGGAACACTGTTCGGTAATTGGGTCATATCTAGAGTTCTAGAAGTCCAAATGATCTCAAATTTTTACTCTAGAAAGATGAGACAATTCTCTAGAACTTTCATGATTTAAGTTTGTTCAAATTATGACGTCATCAATGATGTTTTTGGTAGACAAGAAGATAAGGATTGTCACCAAGTCAAGATGTGGCCACTCACTCATCAATTAGTCAACAAATCAATAGTTCTGAATTTTAGCCTATAAAAGGAGGCATTTGCCATATATTGAGGCATCTTGGTGTTCAGATCAAGATCATGCTCTTGCTCTCTCTTTATATTTTGTAATGCTTAAGTTTTGCTTATATTAATTTCTTGCTTATGCTTTTCATTTCCTTTCCTTGTTTAGTTATGTTTCTTTCTTTCATTATATGTTGCTAAGTTAATTATGTCAAGGTGAAAAGGGTACACTAATGGTGTAAGAATAAGTATAATATAAACTTAACATGGACCTTAATGTTGGATATTAACATGCTTTATATTTGTTATCTTGTTCACTTTTAATACTTTGCTTGTTAAATGGTTAATCTAGATTTATGTTGTATAACACTTGGTACAACAAATACTTGGCACTTTCATAGCCCATACTGTATGGTATAACCGACACCTGAGCTATGAAAGGAACTTGATTTGTTGTTAACATAAGTTATAATCATGAATGCCTGACAACATTTACAAGTATTAGCATTATTCGAATAAGATAACTAATGTAATCATGTTAACAATTTATAATCCGAGTGGAACCTCCTTTGTGTGTGGTTTCCAGTTGATTAGTAAGAGTTTATACTATACTTGTTTGACGTACCATTAGTGGATCCTCTAACCTTGACATTTGTTGTTATCATTGTTTAATCTTTACGTTAATCTTCCATCTCAAAGTTCTCATCAACTTCTTCTGCTTCTTTATTATTATTATTATTATTATTATTACTATTATTATTGTTGTTATTGTGTTGCTGTTAACTATAATTTATACAATTAACCTCCTTGTGGTTCGACCCCGGTCTTGCTGGGTTATTTATTACTTCGACATTCCTGCACTTGGGAGAAGACATCAATCTTTTGGTCGTGTCACATAACAACAAGAATAGGCCCTCACGAAGTGGTGATTTTGGTTGACAATGGATCGACGTATAATTTCATCAGCGATCATTTGGCAAACTTGCTCAAGTTGCCAATTGTTCCTAAGGAAGCATTTTTTATCTGGGTGGCCAATGGAGAAAAACTAAAGTTTTAAGGGTGTTACGATAAGGTATGAGCAGAGTTGTAGGGCACCGAGTTTTACCTTACTCCTTTTCCTCTACCTTTAACAAGTCTTGACTTTTTACTTGATGTGTAATGGCTTGAAATGATTGTATCTATGGTCTATAACTGGAAACAATTGACCACGAATTTTATTTGGGATAATCAAAATTGAAGGCTGCAAGGTGTAGACGTGCAAGCAATTGAGGTTGCTTCACCTAACGAATTATTGAATGAGCTTCGCCAAGGCCATACATTATTTGTAGTATGCTTTCAACCAACTCTGGGAACAACATCATGTGGTGCACCACCTGATGATAAGCAACAAGATATGTAGAGGTTGTTGAAAGACTGTACAGACGTGTTCTAGGAGCCCTCAAGTTTGTCATCTGTGCGCGAGGTAGAGCATTGCATTACGCTCAAAGAGGGGACTAAGCCAATTAATGCATGTCCATATCGATATGCCCATTTCTAGAAGAAAGGAATTGAAAAACAAGTTCAAGAGATACATAATTCTAGCCTTATTCGACTAGGCACCAATCTGTTTTCATCGCTAGTATTATTGGTGAAAAAAAGGATAGAAGTTGGTGATTTTGCACAGATTATTTCACACTCAATACCGCTACCATCAAGGATCAATTTCTCATTCTAACAGTAGATGACATGTTGGATGAATTATATGGTGCATCTTTCTTTACCAAGCTCGATCTAAGGGTCGGATATCACCAAGTAAGAGTAAATTCTTCTGACATACTCAAAACTACTTTTTGTACTCACAACGATCATTATGAATATTTAGTGATGTTGTTTGGCATATGTAATGCACCCTTTACATTCCAAGCCATCATGAACTCTATATTTTGACCTTATCTTCGAAAGTTTATTTTGGTTTTCTTCAATGATATTCTCGTATATAGTTCTACTTGGGATATGCATGTTAAACAAACCTTGGAGATTATGAGGCAACATCATTTTTTTTCTAAGGCTGGCAAGTGTGCATTCGACCAACAAGAATTATAATATTTGGGACATATTGTTATGCCTCAAGGAGTGAAGGTCGATAATCACAAAATTATAGCCATGATGGTGTGGCCAAAAATAATTAATATTTTTGAATCATGTTGTTTTTTAGGCTTGAAATGATATTACAGGAAATTTGTTTGAAATTATGGCATCATCGCTCGATCCCTTACCAACCTCCTCAAGAAAGGGCAATTCAGATGGAATGAGGAAGCTGGAGTAGCCTTCGTGACTCTTAAGCAAGCAATGACCACCATACCTGTTTTGGCGATGCCCGATTTCAATGAGTCCTTCACCATAAAAACAGATGCTGCGTAAGAAGGAATAGGTGCGGTTTTAACTTAACAAGGAAAAATCGTCACCTTTATGAGTCATACACTAGGAGTTTAGTGAAAATTAAGCAATGAATGCCCTCTCACGCAAGCCCAATAGTCCAGTCCTTAATCATCTTCATGTACCCACTGTAACCATGTAGGATGAAGTTCGGAAGGCATATGAAGTAGATCCATACATCCAGTCAGTCACTCAATTGGCTAAGACTTAAACCGAAAGGATACATAACGACAAGGGTTATCCTACTTCAAAGGCAAGGTAATCATTCCTTCCCAAGGGGAGTTATGAAAAAGGATGTTACATGAGGCTCACAACACAAAAATCAAGGGGCATTCAGGAGTGTTATGCATGTTCAAGCGGTTGGCTTAACAATTTTATTAGCCTAAAATGTATCGAGAAGTCCACAAATACATCCAACACTGTGAAATATGCCAAAAGATAAACTTCGAGACACTTTCACCTGCATGACTTCTCCAACGATTGCCTATTCTATGCCAAGTATATGATGATATCACTCTCGACTTCATTGAAGGACTGATCACTTCCCACAGCAAGGGTACAATATTGGTAGTAGTAGACAAGTTCAGTAAACCTACAAATTTCCTAACCTTAACTCAGCCATTTGTTGCTAAAGGTGTGACTAAAAAATTTATGGAATGGATTATCAAGTTGTATGGACTGCCAAAATCCATCATTAGTGATCACAATCTAGTCTTTATTAAAAGGTTTTGGAAAGAAGTTTTTCAAATGTTAGGCACCAAATTACAACTTAGCTCCACCTATCATCCGCAAACCAATGACCAAAAGGAAGTGGTCAACCACTATATGGAGCAGTATCTTTGGTGCTTTATGCATCAATGGTTGCACAAGTAGAGTTCCTATCTTCATTGGGCTTAGTTATGGTATAATATAATATACCATGCCTCAACGGGAATGACTCAATTTCAGGTGTTATATAGGCGTCTGTCCCCCCTTATTTCCACATTATCATAATATTTTTTCTTCTATCAATGAAGTGGATGGGCAACTGATAACTAGAGATGTGATACTATGGCAACTTAAAGCCAATCTGGAAGCCTCCATCAATCGCATGAAACAAACAACTGATTAAAAGAGGAGGGATGTCATGTTCGAAATAGGTGAAATGGTGTTTCTCAAGTTGCATCTCTATCGGCAACAATCAATTTTTAAACATACCCTCCAGAAGCTTGCTAGTCAATTTTATGGGTCGTATCCTATGATACAAAAAATTAGAGTGGTTGCTTACAATCTTTAGCTGCCAACGAGAGCCTGTATTCACCCAGTTTTTCACATTTCCCTTTTAAAGAAATTTATTGACGAGCGTACACTGTCCTCTACTAAGTTACTGCCCATAACTAATGAAAAAACGATCATACTTGAGCCCCAGCACATTCTGGATACTCACTGGATCAAAAAGGTCAAAAAGTTTGAAGAAGAACACTTGGTTCAATGGAAACATTTGCCAGCTCAAGAGGCCATATAGTAGACACACCAGTCATTGGTTAAGTAATTTCCAGATGTGGACCTTGTAGAAATGTGTCCATCTACTGGGGAAAGTATTGATAAGCCACGACGTTTAGATAGAGGTTTCAAACCAAATCACAAGTATTTGAGAGGAGGTTGACGGGAGACACAAACAGGATGTAATGATGTAATGCATGAGAGTGACATGCATACATATATGGATTGGGTCTTAGCAGCGTGTATGGACTAAGTCTTAGCAGTTGGAGAAATTTATGCTTGATGTTATCTTTCTGTTGCATTTTATTTTAGTAGTACGTGGAGCCCATTTTCTATCATTTCATTTGTTAAGCATCGGATATTGGTAATGGCCTTAGGATGTTTCTTTGTTTTCAGCTTACCATGTTTTTCAGTTTCATGCATATGGTTTGCTATTTAAGTAGTCGTGGATTATCAATTAGGGATATAAAAATTATTCAAGTTAATCTGTGGTACATCCTCACCAGCATAGAATATTTTCGTGAGTTTTTTTTATTTATATTTAAACGGAACCTATCACTATATATATATATATATATATATAACCCTTTATATAACTTAATCATCTCATCAATTTTATATTATATTTTGAAAAATATATATATAAAATTATTAATGTTAAAAAAATTGATATGTAAAAATAAAAATTTTGAATAAAAAATAATAGTGATCTCTTTGAACTTGTGAAGAGGTCTGAAATTTTAAAAATTTAAAAGAAGTCACTTTATAGGAGAAAATCATAGTAAGTCAATTCATTACATCATATGATAATACAACTCACGTATCCTGCTAACCTTCTAACCGGGAAAAAAAAAAGGAGGAAGAAGAAAGGGGTAATCGATGCCGGTCAAGAAACTATGGACTAATCAATTAGTTTCAATAAATTAGAAGGACCAAGCTATACTTAACTCTAGTTAGCAAGGAACGTATACGTGGCAAAAGATAAGACAGGCAGTGACTTTGAGAGGGAAGGAAGGTAAGTTTAAGAAAACCCAAACAGATTTTGTGTCTTGCTTAAATAAAGCGGTGTTGTGTCCCGAAGAAGGGGCTAGTCCGTCGAGAGTCAAATACTTAAAATTGGTGAGCTGAAGAGTCGAGAAGAGAAGAGAAGCCGAGAGAGGCATGGCACTGAAAGAGCGTAGTCCTGAAACCCCCAAAACATCCCCCAAGGTACTACTCCGATTCAATCACCTAAAATAATCTAGGTCTTATGTTTCCGATCCGATCTCTATAGATTTAAGTAATTTAGTTGCTGAGATTTGTTTATTTATTTTTGAAGAAAAGATAAGGGTAGGGATGTTGCAAGCAAGTGAGAGATGTTTTGATCTATCTTTATGTCTGTACATTCAACCCTAACATGAGATTGCCTTTATTTTTCTTCGATTTGCGCTGTCAAGATGTTTAATCTTCGTGAACAAAAAAAATTTGTCAAAAGATTTATTATCATATGCGGATTAATTAGTAGTTGTTGCTATCGGGTGGGAATACTAGTTCAAATTAATGATATGGTACTTTATTGGTGGTTCCACGTTAGTCTGGTCGTTTGGTGCCTTAAGTTCCTCAACTTTCAATGGTTGTTTGGTTGTTTTTACTGCTCTTGCCGTTGATTTTGTATCTTTGTATTAGGGGTAACGTGACCTCTGTGTGTCAAATGGGTACAATAGATTATAAAAAAGATGCAAAAATTTTCTTTTCCATTGTTTTTTCTTGTCGATTTTAGCAGCACATTGAATTACCCATTTCTTTTCCAAGGCTGTTGATTGCCTTTCCTAGTGGCAATCCAAGTTTTTAGGATGCACTATAGAAAGAAAGATACACGTGGTTGCCTAAAACCATCTCCATCATGTAGATTCATTATATCACAATTCCCTTTCGATTCTTGTAATTCAAAATTTCAGAATCTTTTTTTTTAAAACATTAACCTAACCTGCTGGATTATTTACAAATTTGTTTACTTTTTTCTTTTGGCATTTGAGGAAAATAAATAGGAAAGAGATGTTAAGTGCTTTTTAAGTTGTGATGACAGAATCCACGGGTTGCCGTGCGATCAATTGATACATATGCTGCACAATGTGACAAATGCTTAAAATGGAGGGTGATTCCGACTGAAGAAGAGTACGAGGAGATAAGAAGTAAAATGGAAGAGAATCCATATGTTTGTGACAGAAAACCTGGCGTATCTTGTGATGATCCTGCTGACATTGAGTACAATGCCACTCGAACCTGGGTCATTGATAGGCCTGGTGTTCCCAAGACTCCGGAAGGTTTTAAAAGGAGCTTGGTGCTTAGACGTGATTTCTCAAAAATGGATGCTTACTATATCACTCCCACAGGAAAGAAGCTGAGAACACGCAATGAGATAGCAGCATTTATAGAAGCAAATCCAAAGTACAAAGATGTAAACCTCTCTGCCTTCAATTTTACTTCTCCAAAGGTAATGGAAGACACCATCCCTGAAGATGCTGTGAGAAAGGTTCCCTCTAGTGCAAATGGCAACAAAAAGAAGGCATTAAAGGATTCAGCTTGAAGTGGAACTTTGTCTGCTGATCTGCAGTAAATTTTGTTGGGGTCTTGTAACTTGTGAGATTGGTCTGGTGAGCATTTCCTGCAGCTTTTTACCTCATGTGATCTTGTTGGTTTCCGTCCCTGTCCTCCTCCCATTCCAGTTCCCCATTGATTATTGTAAGGCAACTAGAAAGAACTGATGCTTTGAGAAGATGTTAGAACAGTGTTTTTTAATAGTTAAACTAGTTGTTAGCTTACTGTTTACTTTATTTAATTGCATCAGATATTTCACAATCAGTTGCAATCTTCTTTGGGTGCAAAATCTAGTCCTTTAATGGAAACCCGTAGTCTGTAGGGATCCGTGTTTACTAGGATTCCAGGGGTGAGAGCAGAGGTATTGTTACTGTATTGTTTTATTTTTCTGGTGATTGCAGCAGAGAATTAGTTTTCCTTTGGCGTAAGTATGGATCGTGGATTGTGGACCATACTACTTGCCAGTGTCAAGGAAGGCAGCGATGCGGTTGGCATCTGCAACTTATTTGGTCTATGAACCAACATCATGAGTTTTGGTCGGCAGACCCGATAACTGCGTCAAGGTTCTTGACAATAGATGCCATTGATTTGAGTTGGTATTAGATCCTTTCTCCTCTCAAGATTGTGGAGTTATTTGTACAAAAAAAAAAAAAAAACATTTTAGTGGTGCTGTCATTGTGAAGTTTAACATGTTTGTTTATTGTGGAAATTGGCGTATCATAGAGAAATTTCAGTGTTTAAGTTGTAATTATCAGTATAGAGGAGAGAGGAATATGTGAGAGGAATTTTTATCATATTTTGGTAGATTTTTTTTTTTTTTTCATGTCTCTCTTCTCATGTTTATCTTTCTTATAACGTTGAAAATATTGATAGCATCACTTTTTTTTTTTTTTTTGCATTATTACGTTTGGTTTACTTTTTTTTTTAATTTAAAAATTACTCCAATGAACAATAACACAATTTGAGTACAAGGTTATAGATTATGTAATAATTAATGAAATATATTATAATCCTTGTTGATATTTTATACTGTGAAGCACAACACAGCCCCACAGCTAAGGAAATAATTCTGGTGTGTCTAGTCATGAATGGTCTGGTTCTGGTTCTGCATGTTTCGAAGCAGTTCATTGCGAATATCTGATATTGCGGTTGTTTCTTGCATTACCATTGTTACTGATGTATATCACTGCACATCCTCGTGTTAAATTGGGGGGAAAACCACCCAAAAACATCATCAATTGTAACACTTGAGAGAAAGTAACCAAGAAAAAATCTGGAAAAAACTCTGGGCGCAAGAAACTGAAGACAACCGAATCGTTTGGCACTCTTGACATGCGTACAAGTGGGTGCATCATCCTAGCAAACGAAGAAATATTCGAATCCCACAGCTGGATAAATGTATTGAAATTTGATTACTCATTTTTCTTTTTAAATTTTGCAAGAATTGATTCAATACATCAAGAATACAGTTGCAGACACTTTAACACCCCCAAAAAAGTTATGTACACGAACTCGGATGGGTGTAAGCCTTGTGTGCATCACAGGAAAATATCTACTTTGACCCCGTAATTTTCATTTGCTAGTTGTTCTGCCCTATATTGGCCATGCGGGGAAAGAAGTCATAATTATAAAGATGCTACGTTGAAATTACAGTTTGAAGGCCAATCTCAAATAAGTCTTCATCAAAATCGAAGCAGCGAATCCTCTGCAGAAATGATCTTGGAAGGGAAAGAGAAATCATAATCCATCCATGCCGTGGTCTCGAGTAACTTGGTGCTGGTCAAACGTTGTGTCAGCATCTATCCTTGTGAAGTGAAACTGCAGGGTGGTTTGTGTCAGTGCTCGTCTGGTTTGGTGTCCTCCAGAAGCATATGTGGCGACCTGTAAATCTTTATTAGTGTCCAGTAAAGAACCTCTTCAACTCCAAGCTCACGCTCTGCTCTCGCATCATTAATGTCCTCGCAGATGGCTATCAACCTACAGCAAATCAGGTAATGCCAAATAAATTTTCTTGTATGAATGCAAATGTTCCATCCGATCAAGCATGTTACGGAATAAAAATACTGATCATTTTTTGACGTTACGTTTTCTAATAATCGAGCGTCCATGTTCCGAAAAGTCAACACATAAGAACAGATGCAGAATGAGGCCACGTTAGTTGTTACCTGCCACAGGAAGGTAGATTCTCATATGGTATTCTCATTCTTAGGTCTGAGCATTGAAGTCTAGTAAATCGGCCCACAGCAAGCACAAAAGTTATTTAGAGGCCCCAGATGCTGAACTTAATTGCTGACGGTGTCACCAAGAATACCCTCTGCAGAAGCATTTGAGCATTAGTTTTATCAAGAAAGAAAATGCCACACCATATTGTTAGATACATACATGACATAGAAATGCTTCTTTAAACTCACGCGGTGGTGTTTCTTCAGACATTATAATTGCCATAGGTCCAGCAAACCTCCAAAGCCACGAATATCTGACGAATTATGACAAGATCTGCACTAACTGCATCCACCTGTAAATATTGACTTTCAGTGGTATTCTGATAAATGTATGTTGTGAAGGCATGTAACGTTGTTTAGGCCAGATGGCTACATGTCTAGACTAACTCATTTGAGACCAATTCCAAGTTAGCTATCAATTTTCCTTTGCTGAAAAATTCAGAGCACAGAATGTCATGTTACACTAATCCCAGCCTATTAAAACTATTTAGCAGGCTTTAACAGCACATTATGAAAGCACAACTTTGATATAAGTTGCACGTATTTATGAATGGCAGATATGCAGATGCAGATATTAATTTCATCATCAATAATTCTCACAAAAACATCATAAAGACTGAGAAACAGTGTCTTGTAGTAGTACATCATAATTCTAGATAGTTTAGGCAGATGATCGGTAATTTCTTCATTGAGGGGGAGAAAGGGAGAGAAGGAGTATTATAAGGCCATGTTTGTTTTCCGGAAAGTAATTTTCGGGAAACCACTTTTCAAATTTTCCTGTGTTTGTTTACTATTAGGAAAGTTGGTCAACGGAAAACACTTTCTAGTCAACGAAAAACACTTTCCAATCAAAGAAAAATTTAGCTTGGTTTCCAGGAAAATGTTTTCCCTTTGTCTGTGTTTGTTTTTCGGGAAACAACTTTCCAAACTTTTCTATGTTTGTTTGTCATTAGAAAAGTTGATCAACGGAAAACACTTTCCAGTCAAAGAAAAATTTGGCTTGGTTTTCAGGAAAATGTTTTCCTGGTTTGGACGGAAAACACTTTCCGGAAATTGTGAAAAATTTAGAAATGTCATTATTTGCTTATTATATCAAATTTGATCCTCAAACTTTTGATTGCTCTATATATATATATATATATATATATATATATATATATATATATATATATTTTTGTTTTGAATATTTATTTTTCAATTTCATCTCTTAAAATTTAATTTTTATATTAACTTTGGTCTTTATTTTTATAATTATTATTATTTTTTCTTATTATTTTTTTATTGAAATTTTTTATGTATCAAATTTGATCCTCATTTTTTTATTGTTACTTATTTTATTTGAAATAATTTATGAAATGTTAATTATTATTATTTTAATTTCTTCATCTTTCATTTTTTTTAATTTTTTAGATTTGATCTCTATTATTTTGATTATTATTTATTTTATTTGAGATAATTTATGAAATTATATTTTTTTTTCAATTTCATTCTCATTCAACTTTTTAATTTGTAAAATTTGTTCCTCATTATTTTAATAAACTTGAGAAAAATAAAACATTAATAAGTTATTTTCCAGCTCATTTTTCATGACATCACCAAACACTGGAAAGTGTTTTCCAACTTATTTTCTATTACACTACCAAACATCAGAAAATAATTCAGTTTCCTAGAATTCACTTTAAAAAAAAACTACTTTCCAGCAAACAAACGGGGAATCAATTGAGACAAGTGTAGATTACCTCTTGTTCAAAAGATATGACCTCACCAAAACCAGTAACACGGAAGAATCTAGCATATAGATTATATATGATCCTAAAGCTGTTTGTAGAACCGTTTAAGAGCTTTCTATACATCTTGATGATTTTAGAAGGAAGAAAAGAAAAGAAAACAGGAGAGAATTTTATGATAATAGTCTGCTATTGTTGTGTAGACTTGAGTTATGATATATAAAAGGAAGAATTTTATGATAACATACGCTTTAAAACTTCATTACATTTATAGAAAAACAAACAACTGAAATGCTATAATAAAGCATCAAATCAGCAAATAATATCTTAACTAACTAATTTGTTCCTCTAGACTAGCTCAACATTTATTTGATGATAACATGATTAAAAAAAAGGACTCCTAGATTCCTAAAGCAGTCTTCAACACTCTTCCTTGCTTCAAGAATTACATATCCTAATTTTTTATAATAGGAATTCGAATTTGCTTGGTGAACATATCTGCTAATCTTTAATTTTAATTTTATAGTTAATTAACATTAACATGATCTCATCATTTTTCTGCACTTCTCATCAAAAAATAAAGTTTGATATTAAAATATTTGGTTTTTCTATAAAACATTGGATTGTGAGAAATTGTTATTATAGGGTTCTCAAATATCTTACACACAACAAAAATTATGAAACAAAATTATCTGAGAGTCCTTACGATCCCGTTAGACAAATCTAGAATTGTTTAGGGATTTATTACCTAAAGATCTAATCTTTTTTGGCTTTGAATAATTATTTAAAAGCTGAGTTGTCGCAAACCATAAGCTGTCCAATTTTCCAGCCTCCAACAGTAATCCACACTAACCACCCGTGAGAAATCTCTTAAATATCTATTTAGAAGAGAGGGATTGTTATGCCTAAAGTGTTGGTTCTAATTCTGTGTTTTTGTAGTTTTTACGTCTAATAGACAACAACTAAAAAATAAGAGACATATCTTACTATTTATAGGAAAATTTGAAAAAACATATTAATTAAAAAAAATATCAATTTGACCCTGAATAATATTCATATATTAATTCAAAATAATTTTAGAAATTAACTCAATCAAATCTTCACTTGACTTTTCCAAGTCTAGAAATATAATTTTTATATTAATTATATTCTAATCCTTACTTTCTAAAATATATTTTAATCAAGTCATACTTAATTAAATCATCCAAATTTGATTTTTGACTAATGGTTCTTAGTGTGTTTGACTCATTATGTTCCTAATATGTTGACCCAATTATAAATTATAATTATAATTAATTAGAATTAAATAAATTAAACAATTTAATTTATTATCAATTAAAAAATTGATTAATTTATATTTGAAGATTAGGTGTATCATCTAGTAATGTGTCACGATCCTCCAAATATTAGAAAAGTTATTAGTGGTTTGACTAAAGTGACTGGTTTCTCAATGTAATTAATATTTTTTTTTATCAATAATGTTCTAAGAATTTTTGTGGGCTATAGTTTAGTTTCTATAGCCAACAAAATTTATCATCCTCAAACATAAAAGATGACAATTTCAAGAGATGTCCACTTTCATGAAGATGAACAATGAAATTATAAGGATTCTTAGAACAAGAAGTTCGTTGAAGATCAAATACTTTGGCATAATGAGTTGGTTGATGATTCACCATTTAGAGGAATAAAGTCTCTAGTAGAAATTTATCAAAGAAGCAATGCGGTTATGTGTGAAACAGATGGATATGAAGAAGCACACAAAGTTTCAAAATGGAAGAGAGCAATGGAAGAAGAAATATCAATTATTCAAAAAAACTCCACCTAGAAATTGGTTGAAAGACCTCTGGACAAAAACATTATTGGTGTTAAATGGATGTTTAAGACTAAATTAAATGCAGATGGTTCAATCAATAAACATAAGGCTAGGTTGGTGATTAAGGGGTATGCTCAAGTATTTGGTTTTGATTATTTAGATACCTTTGCCTTTGTTGCAAGATTAGACACCATTAGATTGTTATTTGCAATCGCTACACATAACAACTAGAAGGTGTTCTAGTTAGATGTTCAATCAAGATTATTAAATGTTGTTTCACAAGAGGAGATTTATGTTAAACAACCAGCTGTATTTGTGGTTTAGGGAGAAGAAGATAAAGTTTATTTGATAAAAAAAGTTCTTTATGGTTTAAAGCAAACACCTAGAGCTCTTTATGGATTTGTTCAAAAAGCTTTGGTTTTCAGAAAATCATCAACCCTGCTATACCAAGCAACACCATTTAAGAGCTTTGGTTTTTAAAAAATCATATACCATGTTATACTAGGCTAGAGATTTATGTTGAACAACTAGCTGGAACACCTTCTAGTTATGTGCAACATTTACAAATAACAATTTGATAATGTCTAATCTTGCAACAGAGGAAAAAGTATTTGAATAATCAATATGAAATACTTGAGCATACCCTTTAACCACCAACCTAGCCTTATGTTTATTAACTGAACCATCTATATTTAATTGTTAGATGATACACCTAATCTTCAAACATCACAACTTGTATTTAATGAAGAAAATTCAACACATTCTAGTAAGATCATCAATAAAAATAATATATTAATAACTACCTTTTAATGAAGGTGTTTTTTGAGATCTTGCCACATCAGTACGGATCAATTGGAGTTTTTGTGCAAATCTCCATGTCGATCTGGGAAATGGCTTTCTGTTTTGCTTACCAAACTAATATGTTTGATAGTTTGGTAATTGATTAATAAACAAAGGTAGACCTTTCATAACATCATTCTTCTTCATATTGTGCATGTGTTGAAGATGACAATGTCCCAGTTCTTTGTGCCATACTTCTGTGTTGTTAATCTTTGTTGAGAAAGTTGTATGCTCCTCTTTAGATTGTAAGAATGAGAAAATTTTACTTCTAATCTTTGCTTGCTGTATATTCTATCTAGTAGCATAAAAAATATGACAAGATTGATCTTCAAAAGTCACTTTCATTCTTTTTTTTATCAACTGCCCAATACTCAACGAGTTTTGGTCTATATCAGGTACATAGAGAAATCTGAAATTGTTTTTTGACACGACCAAAAGATTGATGTCTTCTCCCAAGTGTAGGAGTGTCGAAGTAATAAATAACCCGGCAAGACCGGGGTCGAACCACAGAGAGGTTAATTGTATAAATTATAGTTAACAGCAACACAATAACAACAACAATAATAGTAATAATAATAATAATAATAAAGAAGAAGAAGAAGTTGATGAGAACTTTGAGATGGAAGATTAACGTAAGGATTAAACAATGATAACAACAAATGTCAAGGTTAGAGGATCCACTAATGGTATTTCAAACAAGTATAGTATAAACCTTTTTTATTCAATTGGAAACCACACACAAAGGAGGTTCCAATCATATTATAAATTGTTAACATGATTACATTAGTTATCTTATTCGAATAATGCTAATACTTGTAAATGTTGTCAGGCAATCATGATTATAACTTATGTTAACAACAAATCAAGTTCCTTTCATAGCTCAAGTGTCGGTTATACCATACAGTATGGGCCATGAAAGTGCCAAGTATTTGTTGTACCAAGTGTTATACAACATAAATCTAAATTAACCATTTAACAAGCAAAGTATTAAAAGTGAACAAGATAACAAATATAAAGCATGTTAGTATCCAACATTAAGGTCCATGTTAAGTTTATATTATACTTATTCTTACACCATTAGTGTACCCTTTTCACCTTGACATAATTAACTTAGCAACACATAATGAAAGAAAGAAACATAAATAAACAAGGAAAGGAAATGAAAAGCATAAGCAAGAAATTAATATAAGCAAAACTTAAGCATTACAAAATATAAAGAAAGAGCAAGAGCATGATCTTGATATGAACACCAAGATGCCTAAATACATGGCAAATGCCTCCTTTTATAGGCCAAAATTCGGAACTATTGATTTGTTGACTAATTGATGACTGGGTGGCCATATCTTGACTTGGTGACAATCCTTATCTTCTTGTCTGCCAAAAAGTCATTGATGACGTCATAATTTGAACAAACTTAAATCATGAAAGTTCTAGAGAATTGTCTCATCTTTCCAAGGTAAAAATTTGAGATCATTTGGACTTCTAGAACTCGAGATATGGGCTGAACACTAAACAGTGTCTGGGCTGCAGGACAGATTCGGACTTCTTTGTTGTTGCTGCAATTTGGACTTGAAAACGGCCTTTTTAAATCTTGGGCTCCACATGAAAGTTGTAAGCCTATGTCTTATCTTTCCATCCATATAAAATAGACCTAAATCCAAGATCTGCAGCTCCAGATATCACCCGATTACCGAACAGTGTTCAAGTTTGGACTGCACCAATCATCTCTTTTCTAAGTTTGCCCATCTCTTTGTCCTTTCAATTTCGGGACTTCAACTCATCAATCAATTCTTTCATTTATGTGATAGGCCTGCATTTAAGATGAACATTTACCATAAATTAAAGGTATCTTATATTATTAGATATGTTAGTATAAAACATGCTTTAGTTAAGGAGTTATTGATACTTCAAGTGCAAAATAATGATATAGAACCTTGATAAAAATGCACTTTTAAGTACTAATCACACCCCCCAACCAGCTTATTACTAGTCCCTAGTAATGAAAGCGTTAAAATAGAGAAACAATTTGCAAATTCCACAAAGCAAGGCATTCATCATTCAACTTCCATTAATCTATCCAGATAAACAAACTCTCATTAAATTTATATATCTGCTCAATACCTCTTAAACAAAATATTATTAAACCTTCCTTTTTATGTGCTCAATGTATAAAAACATAGATGATGGGGCTTTTGTTGGAAGAAAACAATATTATGTTCTAATGTTTAAGGTTAACTTCCTTGGGTTGGGATTATTATATTCTTTTTTTCTTTTTCTTTTTTCAATATATATATACATATACTTAAAACACAATGCATCTTTAACCCATGTAACGAGCTTTCGGCTAATGACTCCCAGACCAGTTGGTCTTAGGGCATTAGGTGTTGAGACACCCCTACTAGCTTAGTAACTCGGGTTGCAGATATTGATACGTAGATAGTGCAATGTTTGATTCCCTTAAGCTTTTCTCCTTAACCCATGTAACAAGCTTTGGGCCAATAGCTCCCAAGTCAGTTGACTTTAGGGTATTAGGTGTTAAAACACCCCTTCGGGCTTAATTGCTTAAATTAGGGAGGCTACGAAACCAAACTTATGTACGTTTTTATTATCATCATTTTTTTTTTATTATTTTTTTAATTTTTTTTTGGAAATGAAAATTATATACTATCCCTATCCCTTAGTTGTTACCTTTAACAAAAGAACATAAATAATGTAATAATCCAATATGCAACCCATAATCATATGTTACAGTGTGTGTGTGAAAATGAAGGTTTAAGAATACTTGTTAAATGAGTATATGAGCAGAATCAAGTGATAATAATGTGAGAGTTTGTAAACCTGAATATTTCAAGAAGTATTCTAATAGGCCTTGTTATGAATATTGCAAATGACCATTGGAAAATGTTTACTAAGATGCGTCTCAAGAGTCAATAAAATTCCTCCTTACTCTGCCATCCTAGTAATAACAGTTTTGTCAAATGGTTTTTTTTTTTAAATACTAATACCCTCTCCCCCCAACCAAAACGAGACATTGTCCTCAATGTCCTAAGGTAGAAAGATAGAATAGAGAAGACATCACCTGAAACAACGAACATTGACAAACCTGAAACACACTTAAACAAATATAAGAAATAACAAAACAAAATAATATGCTAATAATAAAACTAAAAGACACAAGGATTCACAAACGAAGGCTCAAATCCAATCTAAGCTTTTTACGGCTTTCTGTAGTTGACCAATTTATGCGACTCATGGAAGGATCAATTACAGGGGTGAAAGATTGTAGTTTGTCGATCAATTGCTCAGCAGTAGCAGCAGAGATTATGATTTGTCGTGCCGAAGACGTTAGAAATTCCTGTTCCACAGCTTGATCAAGAAAAGACAACAATTTATCATAAAAACCGTTAACATTGAGCAAACCTATAGGTTTATGGTGAATGTGAAGTTGGGCCCAAGAGAAAATATGAAAGATCTTTTCCAATGTGCCCAAACCACCTGGTAAGGCAATGAAGGCATCAGCATGGTTAAACATTGTATTCATTCGATCAAACATTGTGGAGACCTGTAGTTCCTCTCCAATTGTTCTTCCAATGATGTCCCCTTTTGTTAAAGATTCGGGGATGACCCCCAAAACTTGACTACCTCCTAAAAATGCAGCTATTGCCACACCCCCCATTAACCCAAGGCTGCCTCCCCCATACACTAAATGAATCTTTCTCTTAGCTAGGACCTGACCAAGATGATTTGCTGCTTCTAAAAATTCTATTTCCTTCCCAGGACTGGATCCACCGAAAAGACAAATATTTTTTATGTGATAACTTGAGGGACCTGCCATTTCTACACACTTCAATATCTGTCTAATGTAAGGGTTGAGTATAAATGAGGGGAAGGAAGAGAAGATTTTATAGATGACAAATTGAAGATGCAATCATACCCCTATATGTAGACCAGCTGGAGTCTCACACACTCTTTCTCTCTCTCTCTTTATTTAATTATTTATTTTGAAAAAGCATGTGTATGTACAGGTAGTTGTGATTGTGGCTCACATCTTCCCTTGGTTTTACGTCCAAGAACGGCTTAAACGCCCTCTATAGGTCGGGGATAGGCTTCCCATCCAGTTTTCTTAAAAACTGGCAAACAGGGTCTTTTTTAGTCAGATTCCCAAGACTAAGTCGATCATGTTCTTTATGAAAATGGGGCCATAAATCATGAATTGCACGATGCACATCTCCACTAGGATGCGTCTCAAGGGTCAATAGAAGATTATCTAAAGACCCCTTACTCAGGCCATCCTTAATGAATTGTATTTTATCTTCACGGTTTATAGATACCATTCCTAAAGAATGACATGTTGCATTACAAGTCCATCTGGCACATCTGTGACAGACTTTCAGTCGTTTTGCACGACGTTTCTTTGCAAAAGTGCTTTTACCTGTTCCAGGCATGTGTGAGATGAAAGAATTGGAGGACTCACCTGATAATCGGACCTTTGCTTCAATCAACCAACGGATATCTTCAGGAATTCCATGATTCATTAACAACTTCAATCTTGCACACCTAGCACGGTAAATTTTTGTAATCGCATTCTGAGGCAGAGCGGGAAAGTACTTTTTCAATTTTTCAAGAGTGGTGTCCATTTTGAAATGAGAATTGGAGAAGAGAGTCAAAGAAGGGAGAAAAAGCAAAGTATTGCACAAATATATACAAATATCAATTATTATGGGAAACTGAAAGAACCGACTGAAGTCACGGAGTACCGTTATCCGCCATTTGACCGGGGTGAGAGAGATTAACAAAACAAAATTCATACCAAAAAGAAACACAAAACAATGTGAGAAAAACAAAATAATCAACCTTTATCTATAGGATCCTTCAAACCAATGGATTCATTTTCACTAGGAAAATTATCAAAGTACGCTTTCAAACGATGTCCATTTCCCTTAGAAACATTGTCATTCTTTGGATTCTCAATATCAAAGGCCCCATAAGGATACACATGTTTCTCAATAAATGGACCGCTCCATCTTGATCTTAGCTTTACAGGAAATAAATGGAGTCGAGAATTATAAAGCAAAACTTTTTGACCAGTATCAATTTTTTGACAATTTTCACAAGTTTTGCAGAATGCATGTGTGTCCTTGAACATGGTGGGCCAATAAAATCCCTTTTGTAAGATTTTCGCAATTGCTCTTTTTTGACGAGAAATGATTCCCACATGCTTGGAATGACAAAGTTTAATGACATTACTTACCTCATTGTCAGGAATGCATCTTCGAAATATTTGATCAAGACAATATTCGAATAAGTAAGGGTCATCCCAATAAAATTTCTTTTACTTCGTTCAAAAACTTACCTTTGTCTTGGTACTCCAATGATTTGGCAAATCACCCGAGGCAAGGAAATTGATACTTTTAGCAAACCGAGGCATTGAACTAAGAGAAAGTAAGGATTTGTCAGGAAAGTAATCATCGGTTGGTGTGATGTCAGATATTGAATCTGTTGTCACTCTTGACAAAAGATTCGCATCAACATTTTCAATGCCCTTTTCATCCGTGATTTCTTCCCCGAGAATAAGTCATTTGCAAATCTTCAAATTCATCAAGCTCGGGATTACTCAAAGTAGATTCAAGTTGATCATAAACTAATTCTTCAATAGAATCTACTTCTTGTAAATCATTATCATCTCCAGGTTGCTTGCAAATGTTGAAAATATTCATCTCCAATGTCATGTTTCCAAAAGATAGCTTCATCAGTCCATTCCTACAATTAATCAATGCATTAGAAGTTGCAAGAAACGGACGTCCTAAAATAACAGGAAATGAATTACATGCTTCAACAGGTTGTTTATCCAAGACAATAAAATCCACAGGGTAAATGAATTTATCGACTTGTACTAACACATCTTCAATTATTCCTCTAGGCACTTTTACAGATCTATCGGCAAGTAAAAGAGTTACAGAAGTTGGTTTTAACTCACCTAGATTGAGACTTTGAAAAACTGAATATGGAAGTAAATTCACACTAGCTCCAAGATCAAGTAAGGCTCTTTCAATTTTATGTTCTCCAATAAAGCAAGAAATCGTAGGACAACCAAGGTCTTTATATTTCAATGCATTATTATTCTGAAGAATGGCACTTACTTGTTCGGCTAAAAAGGCTTTCTTTTTCACATTCAATTTTCTCTTCACAGTGCACAGATCTTTCAAAAATTTAGCATAAGAAGGAACCTGTTTAATAGCATCCAACAAAGGTATATTGATCCTTACCTGTTTGAAAGTTTCAAAGATTTCAGAGTTGTGATTAACTTTCCTTTGTTTGGTCATGGCATGAGGAAATGGAAGTGCTGGCGAAGAATCAGTCTTTTCTTTACAATGTTCAGATTCAACCCCTTCCTTACCTTCAGAGATTGACTCATCATCATTCTCACAAGGTTCAAGAATGGGTTTTTCAATAACCTTACCACTGCGAAGAGTGATGACTGATTTGGCTTGATCCATGTGTTGGCTTCCCGAACTACTTGCATTCGCATTGTATTGCCCCTTGGGATTTTGTTGTGGTTGAGATGGGAACTTACCTTTCTCTTGGAAACTAAGAGCAGATGTCAATTTTGCAAGAGTATCTTTAAAATCTGTCATGCTATGAGCAAGTTGAGTGTTAATTGCCTCTTGCTTTTCCATGAATGCATGCAATGTTTCCTCAAGATTTCTTCTAGGAGGGGGAGCATAAGGAGGTGCATATCCATGAGAATTTTGGAAATTATGGTGTGCTTGAAACGGTGGTTGTGAAGTTTGTGCATTATTGTTATCACTCTTCCAATTGAAATTTGGGTGATTTTTCCAACCAGGGTTGTATGTTTGCGAGTATGGGTTATGATTGGGCCTTTGGAAACTGTTTAATGCATGGGCTTGTTCATGGAGACATTCCCTAAAAGAGGGCAAAGTTGGACAGTCATGGGTTGAATGTTCATTGGTTTCACAGATTTGACACACAATGTCTTGAACAGATTTTAGTTGACCACTCTTTTTTAATTCTAATGCCTCGACTTTTTTAGCTAAAGATGCAAACTTGGCTTGGAGGTCATGATCTTCCCTAAGGTTGTACGTATGAGGTTGGGTTTTACTTGGTGCCTCATAAGTTCCTGTAGTGTCCCAATTTTGCGCATTTTCAGCTAGCAAGTCTAGGTATTCCATGGCTTCATTAGGGTCTTTATCCTCAAAAGTTCCATTACACATCAATTCAACCATTTGCCTATCTCTAGGAGTTAACCCTTCATAAAAATGTGACACCAATCTCCATGTTTCAAAATCATGATGGGGGCAAGTATTAAGCAAGTCTCGATACCTATCCCAACATTGGTAAAATGTTTCTCCTGGTTTTTGAGTGAAAGTGATTATTTGTCTTTTGAAAGAGTTTGTTCTATGGGATGGAAAAAACTTCTTTAAAAATTGTTGTTGCATTTCATCCCAAGCACGAATGGATCCAGGTCTCAAATTTTGTAGCCATGTTTTAGCTTTATCTTTTAATAAAAAAGGAAAAAGCTTTAACCTAATGGTGTTCATGCTACAATTTGAGTCATTATAGGTGTTACAGACCTCCTCAAATTCCCTTAAATGCAAGTATGGATTTTCTAAATCTAAGCCATGAAAAGAAGGTAAAAGTTGAATAATGCCTGGCTTAAAATTAAAATGAGATGCATCAGGAGGAAAAACTATGCATGAGGGCGCACTTGTTCTTGTGGGATTCATGTGGTCTCTAAGTGTTCTAACCCGAATATTCTCATTATTCTCATTATTCTCATTATGAAGCGATTGGTTATCTTCTTCGGCCATATTTTCTGAAAATGATGAGGATACCCTACAAAGTCTACCACTTAATGTACGTGACCACACTCTCATGCAAGTGTAAGAAGAGAATAAAAAGAAGGAGAAAACAAAAGAAAAAGAAATAACACAAAAGAAACAAAGTTAAATACAAGAAAAGTAAAAAGAGAAAATAAAATAAATACTATAATTTGTACAAGAATTTACCTCCCCGGCAACGGCGCCAAAAACTTGACACAACCATAAGATTGATGTCTTCTCCCAAGTGCAGGAGTGTCGAAGTAATAAATAACCCGGCAAGACCGGGGTCGAACCACAGAGAGGTTAATTGTATAAATTATAGTTAACAGCAACACAATAACAACAACAATAATAGTAATAATAATAATAATAATAATAATAATAATAATAATAATAATAATAAAGAAGAAGAAGTTGATGAGAACTTTGAGATGGAAGATTAACGTAAGGATTAAACAATGATAACAACAAATGTCAAGGTTGAAGGATCCACTAATGGTATTTCAAACAAGTATAGTATAAACCTTTTTTTATTTAATTGGAAACCACACACAAAGGAGGTTCCAATCATATTATAAATTGTTAACATGATTACATTAGTTATCTTATTCGAATAATGCTAATACTTGTAAATGTTGTCAGGCATTCATGATTTTAACTTATGTTAACAACAAATCAAGTTCCTTTCATAGCTCAGGTGTCGGTTATACCATACAGTATGGGCCATGAAAGTGCCAAGTATTTGTTGTACCAAGTGTTATACAACATAAATCTAGATTAACCATTTAACAAGCTAAGTATTAAAAGTGAACAAGATAACAAATATAAAGCATGTTAGTATCCAACATTAAGGTCCATGTTAAGTTTATATTATACTTATTCTTACACCATTAGTGTACCCTTTTCACCTTGACATAATTAACTTAGCAACACATAATGAAAGAAAGAAACATAAATAAACAAGGAAAGGAAATGAAAAGCATAAACAAGAAATTAATATAAGCAAAACTTAAGCATTACAAAATATAAAGAAAGAGCAAGAGCATGATCTTGATCTGAACACCAAGATGCCTAAATACATGGCAAATGCCTCCTTTTATAGGCCAAAATTCAGAACTATTGATTTGTTGACTAATTGATGAATGGGTGGCCACATCTTGACTTGGTGACAATCCTTATCTTCTTGTCTGCCAAAAAGTCATTGATGACGTCATAATTTGAACAAACTTAAATCATGAAAGTTCTAGAGAATTGTCTCATCTTTCCAGGGTAAAAATTTGAGATCATTTGGACTTCTAGAACTCGAGATATGGGCTGAACACTAAATAGTGTCTGGGCTGCAGGACAGATTCGGACTTCTTTGTTGTTGCTGCAATTTGGACTTGAAAACGGCCTTTTTAAATCTTGGGCTCCACATGAAAGTTGTAGGCCTATGTCTTATCTTTCCATCCATATAAAATAGACCTAAATCCAAGATCTGCAGCTCCAGATATCACCCGATTACCGAACAGTGTTCAAGTTTGGACTGCACCAATCATCTCTTTTCTAAGTTTGCCCATCTCTTTGTCCTTTCAATTTCAGTACTTCAACTCATCAATCAATTCTTTCATTTATGTGATAGGCCTGCATTTAAGATGAACATTTACCATAAATTAAAGGTATCTTATATTATTAGATATGTTAGTATAAAACATGCTTTAGTTAAGGAGTTATTGATACTTCAAGTACAAAATAATGATATAGAACCTTCATAAAAATACACTTTTAAGTACTAATCACTCAAGTATTTGGTTTTGATTATTTAGATACCTTTGCCCTTGTTGCAAGATTAGACACCATTAGATTGTTATTTGCAATCGCTACACATAACAACTAGAAGGTGTTCTAGTTAGATGTTCAATCAAGATTATTAAATGTTGTTTCACAAGAGGAGATTTATGTTGAACAACCAGCTGTATTTGTGGTTTAGGGAGAAGAAGATAAAGTTTATTTCATAAAAAAAGTTCTTTATGGTTTAAAGCAGACACCTAGAGCTTTTTATGGATTTGATCAATAAGCTTTAGTTTTCAGAAAATCATCAACCCTGCTATACCAAGCAACACCATTTAAGAGCTTTGGTTTTTAAAAAATCATATACCATGTTATACTAGGCTGGAGATTTATGTTGAACAACTAGCTGGAACACCTTCTAGTTATGTGCAACATTTACAAATAACAATTTGATAATGTCTAATCTTGCAACAGAGGAAAAAGTATTTGAATAATCAATATGAAATACTTGAGCATACCCTTTAACCACCAACCTAGCCTTATGTTTATTAACTGAACCATCTATATTTAATTGTTAGATGATACACCTAATCTTCAAACATCACAACTTTTATTTAATGAAGAAAATTCAACACATTCTAGTAAGATCATCAATAAAAATAATATATTAATAACTAACTTTTAATGAAGGTGTTTTTTGAGATCTTGCCACATCAGTACGGATCAACTGGAGTTTTTGTGCAAATCTCCATGTCGATCTAGGAAATGGCTTTCTGTTTTGCTTACCAAACTAATATGTTTGATAGTTTGGTAATTGATTAATAAACAAAGGTAGACCTTTCATAACATCATTCTTCTTCATATTGTGCATGTGTTGAAGATGACAATGTCCCAGTTCTTTGTGCCATACTTCTGTGTTGTTAATCTTTGTTGAGAAAGTTGTATGCTCCTCTTTAGATTGTAAGAGTGAGAAAATTTTACTTCTAATCTTTGCTTGCTGTATATTCTATCTAGTAGCATAAAAAATATGACAAGATTGATCTTCAAAAGTCACTTTCATTCTTTTTTTATCAACTGCCCAATACTCAACGAGTTTTGGTCTATATCAGGTACATAGAGAAATCTGAAATTGTTTTTGTACCTGAATTTATTGAGATTGCAATGGTTCCTTTTCCATTTGTTGCTATATAATCATCATTCCCAATCCGAACCTTTGTAATTCTTATAGGTTGCAACATTCTGAAAAGACTCTTGTTAAAAGTCATGTGGTTTGTGCAATAATTATCAATGAGTCAATGATATGAGTAGTCTCTAGTTGAAAAAAAGGTAGCCATGAACATTTGATCTTCATCATCTTGGTTATCCACTTGAGCATCTACCTTTTATTTATAAGGTTTGGTTTGCACTTGCTGCACCTTACATATGGTCTCTTCCTTGAATGGTGGATGACCTGTCTTGCCACGTTGTTGACATGGTGGATAGCCATTTTTCAAAGATCTTCCCTTGTTCTGAAACTTATTAACAATAATTTTACTGCTTGAAACCTGATTTTTCTTGAACAATTTTTTCTTATCATTTTCAGAATTTTGATGCTTGGCTGGTAAAGTTTCTTATGCAAAACAATCCTACCTTATAAGCCTTCATTGTTCTTGAGCTTGCATGGCATTCAAAAGTTCTTCCGATGTAATTTTGGACATATATTTTGTGTTCTTCAAAGTAGTGATTAATGCTTCATATCTCTTAGGTACTGTATCTATAATTTTCTCAACAATTCTAGAGCCTATAAATATAGTACCAAGTAATCTAACCTTGTTAACTATAGTAAGCAATCTATCTAAGTACTCCTTGATAATCAAATTTTTTCATTCTTTGTAACTCGAGTTTTCTTATTAAATTTAGTACTTGCATGCCACGTATCCTTTTATCTCATGCATTTTCTTTTTTCAGATAGTCCTAGACAACGTTTGCTGATTTGAGAGACAAAAATTCTTATGAAAATAGTTGTTGAAATGAAATTAAACAAGCATGCTTTTGCTTTTGATTTTTTAGTTTTTCTTTTTTTGGTGGATTTTGATCTAAGTCATGGTTGGGTTATTTGGTAATGGAGAAACATCATAACCCTCTTCAACAATTTTCCAAAGATAATAGTATGGTATTGTTGTAAAGACTTGAGTTACTATTTTATTCATTAAAACTTCATTACATTTATAGGAAAAACAAACAACCGAAATGCTATAATAAAGCATCAAATCAACAAATAATATCTTAACTAATTTGTTCCAATAGACTAGCTCAACGTTTATTTGATGATAACAGAAAAGAAAAAACAGGACTTGTGGATTCCTGAAGCAGTCTTCAACTCGTGATTGTTTTGGAAGATCCAAAGGATTGACTGTTTTCTCATATTTCACAACCTCCTTGCCTTTCGGCCTATCCCTTGTAAGTACCCACGTAAAAATAATATCCATATCTATATCCCAGTTAAGGGGCTGGATAAAATCTCATCTGAACCACATCTGGAACAAGCCACAACATACTTGCATCTGATTGGCAGCAGCATATCAGCTGGATATCATTCTCATTAAATGTATCAAAATAACCATGGGGATACGTACGGATCAAAATCAGAGTTGATGTTATCCCATGGCAGCTTCTCACAAATGGTAGTTTGATAGTTCAACCTTTCTTTTTTAGATCACAAACTAGCGTGTCATTCCCCGTTATTCTCTTATTGATAGTTCAACCTTTCTTTTTTTACTATATATGTTGATGTAATTCTGAATATTGTGTTTTGTTATCTCAAGATGATAAAATAAAGCAATAAATTGTTTGATGTGCTTTTATAATATAAAAGAATAAAGAATCATACTTGTGCAAGATGTCAAATTGACGCAGAAAAACCTTGAAAATGTAGAAATTTCAGTGCATAGGTGGCAATTTAGCGTTAGGGTTTCTTACATGCAGAAATCGATTAATTGATGGTCGATATGTTTAAAAATAAAATGATGGTTAAATTTGGCTGTAAATAGCACCCAAGGTACAACAATAATAATAAGAAAACAAGAGTAGATAGATCAGAGAGACGCCATAGCAGCTAGTGCATAATTCAATATGTATATGATGTAATCGATACTAAAAGAATTCTGAATAATCATATTGTTCTCCTTCCTTATGAAAAACCACGTACATGTATTTTATGGCTAGATGTTAAATTTGTAATGTTATTTTAATTGCAATAATAGCACGAGTATTGTCATATGAGTTAAGGTATTATTGAATTTGAGTTGAATATTTTGAGCAAGATTGTTAAAAAAGTGTTAATAGACATAATATTCATTTCTCTCATAAAAAAATCATGAGCATAAGTTTTCTTGACGACTAATAACTCTTATAATGTTATATATGTTGCAAGTCTATGTCATGAAGTAGGCCAACACTGATTGTGTCATTTCACTATTTATAATTTTATTAGGTACTTATTTGTATGTACTATTATATATCTTTTGTTGTGTGTGTGTATGTGTATCAATCACACGTATGTTTTAAGTAAATGAAAAATGGAAAGAATATAAGATGAATTGTGAGAAGTGATGTGAAAGAATCAAATGGAGAAACAATTGAATTGGTGGGTGGCCGAAGGCTACTACATGTATGTAATAGAGTTATTTGATATTGTATTGCTTAGAAGGATAAGAAAAGAACAGAGAAAATATATGAGTTATAGGGGAAACTCTGCTGTAAATTTGGTAAACCAAAGAATCAATAATGGGATGTTACATGAAAATTTCAGGTCATTATAGGAATAATATCCAAAAAACAATTGTAACTATATTATTTAAATAACTTAAATTTTGTATAAAGGTAATTAGGCCAATTGTTGGCCTAATTATTCGTTTTAACTATATTGAACGAACGATGCACCGTCCACTCTTATGTAAGGATTTTTATAGAGTTGATGAATTTTTATCTCAGGTTGCCGCATAATGTGTGCCTTTTTCTCGTTGTGTGGTTGAGTGATTCTCATACTAAGTTTTTTGTTGTACTTACAAACTCTTTAATGGATTGATCCACTTCGTTGTGATTTATACTTCTTATTTGTGTCTCGTTATAGGCATAGGGTGGGGGTGATCAATGCATATAACTTTGGTTCTTCAAGGTAAAGTTCTTATTGGATCAAATTATAAATATTTCTTCAAGCTGGTTGGTTATTATTATTAATCTTTATTATTCCTTTATTTTATAATAAAAATAATAACAACTAATCGAGAAAGAGAAATCATTGTTCCCCTCCTCACAAAGTACTATTTATTGGAATAGTACTTTGTTTTCTTTTTTAATTTCATCATTTAATATTAGATTTATTGAAGATTGAGTTTCATAATTTATTTCAATTTGTTTTTTTTAAGGTTATTTCAATCTCCTAACCCAAGTCACGAGTTTTGTGAGTTGATCTAATTAACTAGTGTTTTTCTAGGTCCTTTTTTGCAATTGAATTTTCTTTTCAATTTTATCCTTCGCCTTTTGAGTTGATTGAGAATTAAACTTCATAATTTATTTTGGTTTGATTTTTATAAGGTTATCTCAGTTTCATGACTTAGGTCAAAGATTTGGCGGATTAAACCCAACTGACTTAGGTTTTTTTATTTTTTTATTGATTTTTTTTCAATTTCATCCTTCAATATTGAATTGATTGAGAATTGAAATTCATAATTTATTTTGATTTGCTTTCTAATATGTTATCCCGATCTCATGATTTGATTGATTGACTTAGGTAATTTTATTCTTTTTTTAATTTTATTTTTGAATATTGAGTTGTTCGAGAATTGAGCTTTAATATACATTTTGATTTGGTTTCTATGAAGTTATCACGGTTTTAATGTCCTAGGTCACGGATTTTACACGTTAACTTGTGTTAACCTGAATCAGTTTAATATATTTTCGTCTAAATATTTTTTAAAAAATATTATCTTTAATGTTTTTAAGTCAAACTATGTTTTTTAATTCGGTTGTCCAAGTTACCTTTTGATTTGCCAAGTTGTCCGAGTCACATTGGATCAATCTCTACATGATTAATTTTTTTTCTTTCTTGAAAATATATTAGCAATGCTTGGATATTTTTTTTTAAATGATTTAGTGTTATTTCTATATTGATAGAATCATAAAATACATTATGTAAATAGCATGTTGTTGATTTAGTAGTAATTTTAATTAAAATAAATATTCACTAAAAATTCATAATTGACTTACAATGTTAAAAGTATTATGAATTATAGAAATTAAAAATAAAAATAACTTAGAAAAGAAGGATCATGTTAATGGGAGGGAGTGAGAATTAGAAACAACTAAATTGGTGGTCAGCACTACATTAGAGGCTGGGTCAAAAAAATTTTAATGTAAAAAAAGGATACTTAAATAATAATAGTGATTTTAAAGAAGCAAAAAAATAATAATTGAGATTTAGGTCATTGACTTGAATAAATTTAATAATCTCAATTAATTTAATAATATAATTATAAAAAATCTAATAAAAATAAAAAAAGAAAAAGAAAAAATAACAATGACTAATAAAAATAAATAAATGTTTATATTATTATGAAAAAACATCCTTTAAAATATTCTTAAAAGGTTTCAACAATCTTATTTGATAACAAAACAAAAATTAAATGAGGATAACCTCATAAAGAGAAAAAAAAAGTTCAAAGTTTAATTACCAGCAAATCAAATAGGATGAATTGAAAAAAATATTAATTTAAAAAAAAATAAAAAATCTAACTCTAATCAACATGCTAAACTCACAAGTCACTTGTGAAGTTGAGATAACCCTGTAGAAAAGAAAAGGAATAACAATGAAGGTCAACTCTCAAGCAAACTAAAAAATAAAAGGTGAAAATGGAAATAAAATCAATTACAAAAACTCGAGTCAATCGGTGTTAACTCAACTAACTCACGACCTAGGATATGAGATTGAGATAACCCTATAAAAAAAAAACGGCAAAAATCACAAAGTTGAAGGCTCAATAATCTAATATCAAAGATAAAATTGATTTTTTTTAAAAAAAATATAGAACTTAAAAAAATCAAAGTCAAATCGCGCTAATTTTTGAAACTCGAGACTTGATTCATAAGACCAAGTTATACATAGAGGGCAAACTTGTAAAAATCATGAATCAAAATTCCCAATCACCAAAAACTAAAAAACATAATAAATAGCAATCAAAATAATGAGGATCAAATTTGATAAAAAATAAATAAATTAAAACAACAAGGAATGAAATTGAAAAACAAAATAAAATAAGAAAATGATAAACAAAATAGTAATAAAAAGAATGACGACCAAATATAATAGATGAGAAATTAAAGAAGGATGAAATTGAAAGAAAAAAATTCTAATTTTATAAATTATTTCAAATAAAAAAAATAGTAATAAAAAGAATATAAACCAAATTAAAAGGAAAACCAAATTCAAGGGCTAGTTTGAAAAATTGGAGGGTTTTAAAGATGAGAGAGAAAAAAAAAAAAAGAAAAGGCAGCTAGGGTCAATTGAAGGTCCATTTTCCACACTCACCCAGGCATGAATAAGCTGTCAAGAAAATTCCAACATGGTCTTGAAAGCTAGTTATTAACAATGTGCGTCGCCTAAAGTGTGTGAGCACCATTCACATGCTGATAAGGCAGTACGCTTTACAACCACTTGTTTTTTTAATAATATTTATATTTATCAAAATATTATATTGCCCCTCAATGTACTTGATTATAATAATAAAAAAACATAATGAAAATACAAAAATATTTCTAAAAGATACTTTAGTAAATTTTGCTTTTACACTTCAGTCATTGTATTGTTTTAAAAAAAGTAAAATGACTAAAAAACCTATGGATGCCACTTTAAATCTTTTTATTTTTAAGAAAAATTAAATTATTTTATTGTACTTTAAATAAAAAATTATATTTATCCTAACTAATTTGATAATACCAAATAAATCTTGTTTTCCTCTTTTCACTTCATTAATTGTGCAGAAACAAAAATGTCATTAAACATTAGCAATTAATAATGCCACAAGTCTAGGGATATTTGGCAGTGCAGTTTAAAATTTATTAATTTTTATTTAGAATTATTTTTTAATAATTTTAAATTGTTTTAATGGACTAAAGTTAAAAATAATTTTTTTTAAAATATTTTAATATATATATAAATAAAAACTTATTTTAAAATAAAAATATTTCATTCTAGAAAATGCTCTAATCCTCAATAAAACTTTTAGAAATAAAGGGCGGTTGAAAGTGCTGTAATGATTGTTTTTTAAAATATTTTTTATTTAGAAATGTATCAAAATAATTTTTTAAAAATAATTTTTGAAATTAACACATTAAAATAATATAAAAATACCTAAAAATATTAATTTAAAATAAAAAATTAAATAAAATTAAATAAAAAAACTTTTAAAATAGAAAAACAACCTTCCCATAAATACCCACAGACACAACATAAAGCTGTTCTAATCCATTCCGCAACGTAAGAAAAAGAAAAGAAACTTCCACCTTCCAGATCCACTACCACCACCAGCCAATTATATCTGTCAGCAGCAGCAGAAGAAATAGAAGAAGAATATGAGGAGGATGAGCGGTGTGCTTGTGCTCATTTTTTACATTTTAAGTTTGCTTCTTCCTCTCCCAACCACTACAGCTTCTTCCTGTTGTTCTATCAAAGGTCTTTTCTTTCTTCCTTTTTTTTTTTCCTGCTTCACCTCACGGATATTATTATTATTATTATTATTTATAGATTGCTATAATAATTAATTAATTTTCTTCTTATTAGGATTTCAAAAAGTTGTTTTTATCAAATCAAAAGCAATTTGGAATGGTTTTAAAAATAAAATAAAATAATTAATGAATGAAGCTGTGGTTTTTTTAATACAGGGTTGTCACTTGTGAGGAATATCAGTGAGCTTCCACAGGATAACTATGGAAGGGGAGGTTTGTCTCATATCACTCTTGCTGGTTCTGCCATGCATGGATTGAAAGAGGTATGCCGCGCTGCTTGCATTTCGTAGACTTTTAATGTTTCTGGTGTTTTGATTATTTACTGTTACTATTTGGATAATTGGAAATTGGCCATCTGTGTGAGAAGAAAAAATATACTCTCTTTTCAAATGGGAACTAGTCAAAAGGAAAAGGATTTTTGTCTCTTGTACAGAAGCTATAGAATACAATTTTGGGTTCTTAACACTTGTTCAACACATTTTCTGGGCTTTTGTAGGTAGAGGTATGGCTTCAAACATTTTCTCCAGGCTCGCGCACTCCAATCCACAGGCATTCTTGTGAAGAAATATTTGTTGTCCTCAAGGGAAGTGGAACTCTCTATCTTGCATCAAGTTCACACGAGAAGTATCCTGGAAAGCCTCAAGAATATTTTGTGTTTGCCAATAGTACATTTCATATTCCTGTCAATGATGTTCACCAGGTGAACCTTTCTACATAAATTGTTTTCTGATAGGATATGAACTTCTTAGGGTATTTGGTGTTCTAAGAATCTCCACTTTAGATGAATTAGGAGGAAGAAACTTGTTAATCTGGAAAAAGAAACATAGCAATGTCCATTACTATTTTCTTTTTCAATTGGTTCAATACATTTAGTTACAAGTATTGTTGTAATGGATTACAAAATCTCACCTGCAAATGCTGCAAGATGCACTTTGAAATATGAAAAAAAAAAAAAAATGAAAAAGAAACTGGTTCCAATTCTAACCCACTTCCAGTTCGGAAATGAGAACCTCAAGCTTTTGAGCTTGTGTGTGCAACCAAAAAACTGATTAGAGGATTATCTTTAAATATTCGGATAACTAACTCTATCTTGCGAACCTAGGGATTGAATGCTGCCTTTCATATCAAATTGTAATGGTTAAATGAAATTCAATTGACAAGTGTGATGCATTGCTCAAGTATTGTGTAGGCAAGATTAAACAGGGAGATTGGTAATATTTCCATAAAAGTATTTTTGGTTTTGATTGAAGAGGTAAAATCATGCAAGAAAACCAAGTAAAATGCTGGTCAGATCAAACTGAAGAATACAAATGCTGAATTGTTTCCGTTGGAGTTCTGACATCTAAAGAAACATATTTCCGCAGAAGCCATCACTTGCACTTTGAGTTTACTGGCAAATTATTATCTAGACACTTGGAAACAGATATCTGAATCCTAGAAAGAACTCAAATGGCCACCAAAGTAAAAAATAAAAGCTATGTAATATTATTATAGGCCAATACTTGTTCGATTCTATATTTGTATGAAGTTGTCATTTTGTTTTCCATGTCTTCCTCTTTCAATTGTGACTATTTCTCTTATAGCATGTCTACATGTAGACTAGTGAAGTACAATATGCTCAGGACATTTGATAGTTTGAAAATATTAAGTGGAATGGTGCTGAAAGGAAATAAATATAATTCAGCTGTACTTAACTGTTTGCAAATTCCTTGGCATAAGGATTTGGTTGCAATTTATCTCTGCTGTTCCAAACACCAATATAGGTCAAATGCTCTTGGTCCTAGCTTACATAATGTGAATCTTATCGGGTCTCGTGCTTAAGTCTGCTTGTCAATATATTGAAATTATTTTATCTTCTGCTGTTTTGCAATTATCTGTGACATGATTGTTTTCTTTTTTTGCTGCAGGTCTGGAATACGAATGAACATGAGGATTTGCAAATGCTTGTCATAATATCTCGCCCACCAGTTAAAGTGTATGCAAATGCTTTTCTTCCATTCCTTAAAACTTAAATGTTTACAAACAATGTGCTGCAATTTATATCTTTTTTTGGACTGCTTGTTCAAATACACCAGGCGACAAGCTTCTATGTGATCTTCCCAAATATTTGTTTGTTCAACCATTTGCATTATAGTATCATTATAGACACCTTTAACTTTTATGATGCCCAAGAATCTCCATCCTCAGCTATTGAGTTTGATGATCCAGAATAGTTCTAGCTGCTTTTGTATTTCTGCTGTCAGTGCTTCTGATTGTTGTCATTTGAAAAAAAGACCCAGGTCATCCTACTATTGCATGATATTACTGCTTCCGAAACATTTGGCTTTGATATTTGATCCTTGGTCCTAAAATGTCACACCTTTTGAAAGTTATTTCCACGTTCATGGAAGAGGTGTCATTCCAGCCTGATGTTGCAGTCCTTTTGGCTTATTATTCTGAAAGAAACATCCTTTTCTTACAATACCGAGCACACCAAGATGGGCATGATAATATAAAGCGCAATTGCAATTTACTACCCCTTGTCTCTGTGGCAAGAAACATTGTTCTAATGCAGCTATTTGTATCATAAATGTCAACACAGAGGTGAAAGATAGATGTCCTGTATTATTTTTGCATTAAGTTCCGGGTTTACTTTCTTACCTTTGTTGTTTTTATACACAAACACACACACACACACACACACACTTCTCAGAATCCAAATCTAAAAAAACTGCGGTTTTTCGATCTTGTCAAGCTTATTGTACCATACAATATGTTTGCCCTAAAAGTTTCATCTAGATGAATCTCAAAATTTTCTTTTCCACTTTTTTTTTTTCTTCTATCCATGATACCAATCAGGTGGTATGTGTTATTTCCTCAGCTTATAATGTGTCTGGCTTTGGAATCAATTCTCATTTGCAGTATTCCAAAATAAGTAAATAAATTTTACTCTGGTCCTTCTTTTGTCCCCATTTTGGTTTTTCTCTTGCTCAACAATTTCTTGTTTCCAGGTTCATTTATGAGGACTGGTTCATGCCTCATACTGCAGCAAAGTTGAAGTTTCCCTATTACTGGGATGAGCAATGCCTCCTAGAACCTCCAAAAGATGAACTTTGATATCTACTCCTTGTGCATATATGCTAACACACACCATGGACTTTCTTGTAGTGGACTGATAAATATTGATATGGAAGTTGTCTTGAAATTCAGGAGCGTTAAAGTGATTTACCTATTTTGCAACATCAGCTAAGAATTTCAGAAGTTGTATGTATTTGGGAACTTTTAAATGTACTCCTGACTGGAATGTGGATTTTGATGTTTTTCATTCTGCTATACGGTTTCCATGTTATCATGCAGCAAAGGCTTTTGTTTCCATATGATTGGGAAATAGTAATTTCTTGGGGTAATTGCAAATATGCTGTCCAATTAAATTAAAATAACCACTAGCTGTTGTTCCCGCTATATACCGTGTGCTGGCATTATGAATGTGTTTTTTGATATTATAAAATTTTGGTAATATAAAATTTGTTATTTGAGGAATATAAAGATGTTTATACTTGATACAATGAATACTAAAAATAATTGTGAATGTTAATTAAAAACTAAATGGAAAGTTGATTTTATTTGTAACAAGTAAAATATAGTAACAGAATTTATGACTGGGTTTTGTTACTGTACATGAATGCATTGTGGATATAGAAACAATTAATTATGAATTTATTGTACATACATGTACCGTGAACTTATATAGTTGCTTTGCTATGTTTTAACACGAACGAGGATTTTTTATTATACATGCATTATGGATCAAGATATAATGAATTGTGGATGACATTATAGTCACTTGGAGGTGTTCCTTGCATGTGTTTTTAGTCGAATTGCGGCTGGGGTGGCTTATTTGATGTGATAAATATTGTCATTTGCATTCTAATTACCCAAGTGCTTGGCTAGACGCACGCCCTTGGGGCTACAGATACCTGACGCTTGGGTTGTCAAGCCTGGGAGTGGGGTTGGCTACACGCGCTTGCCCACGCCCCAAGCTGCCACCTGGCGCTATGGCTGGTTGAGGCCCTAGTATGCAGACACCTAGCGCGGGTCTGCCACTCCTTGGGTGCTAGGGGAAGACCCGTGAGCCTGGTTGTAGCCCCAGGGCGAGCGGGTCTGCAGACCCGCGAGGCAAGGTGTGCAACCCCGCGCTCCTGGCCTCTAGATCCGCGTGCTAGGTGCAGATCTGGCTGCCGAGGTCTGTTCTAACCACCCTTTGGTGTAGAGGCCCCACAAAATCAGCCAGACAAAATCTCAATATTTTTTAAAAATATAAAAACATGAAAAATACATTATTTTGAAGCAAAGAAAAAAATTAAAATTTGAAAATTTCTTGGGTTTGGCATCGTAATCAAACACAATGCCAACATTTAAAAAAAAATACAAAAAAATATAAAAAGAAAAAAAAAACTTCAAAATTGTCAAATGTTTTTCAAAGAATATTTGAAACGCAAAATCAAACATGATCTAATTAATTTGAAGTAAAGAAAAATATATAAAATATTTCAATTTCTTGAGTGTCGCCTCTCAACCAGACACAATCTCAATATATGTTTTTTTTTATAAAATATTTAAAAAATAATACAAAAACATGAAGAAAATATTATTTTGAAGTAAAAAAAATTCAAAATTTCTTGGGTTTGGCGTCGCAGCCAGATACAATCTCAACATATTTTTTAAAAAATTAATACAAAAACATAACAAAAATATTAATTTCAAGCAAAGAAAAAAAACTTAAAAATTGTCAAATTTGTTTCAAGGAATTTTCAAAACGCAAAATCAAACATGATTTAATTAGGAAATTGAACCCAACCTAAAATGGGAAAACTTTTATCATCACTCAACTTTTGTAAAATATAAAAAAAATCTCATCTATTTATTTTGAAAAATAAATTTAAATAAGAGAAAGGCAACGACAAAGAAATTTAATTGGGTATATGGCTGGGTCTGGAAGTTAGTCATCCTTATTGATCAATGGTCTTGCATTAATATTCAATCATGGTGTTATACTATAGTGAAAAACACACACACACACACACACACACGATGTGTAGAGGCATAGAGAGGTATGGAGGATTGATTTCTCATATACGTGATAACATGGATTCCTTATTTATCTACCGAAGGAAATCAATTGTTCTGTTTTTTTTTTTTTTTTACAGTCTTGCTATGTTGATGTCCCTGGGGTAGATTGCTTAAGGTACTTGAAAGTGGTTTCTATTGGCCTTCTATTTTTAAAGATGCATATCACTTCTGCAAATCATGTGAGAAATGCCAAAGAACAGGTAATATCAATCATAAGAATCAAATGCCTTTAATGAATATTCTTGTAAGTGAAATTTTTGATGTTTGGGGTATTGATTTTATGGGTCCATTTCCTTCTTCTTTTGGCAATCTTTATATCCTTCTTGCTATTGATTATGTGTCCAAGTGGATTAAAGCGAAAGCCACACGAACTAATGATGCTAAGGTTGTTTTAGATTTTGTCAGGGCTCATATATTTGACAGGTTTGGAATCCCTAAAGCTATCATTAGTGATCGTGGCCCTCATTTTTGCAATCGTTCAATGAAAGCATTATTACGCAAATATCATGTGACGCATCGAACTTCAACAGCCTACCACCCTCAAATGAATGGCCAAGATGAAATTTCAAATCGAGAAATCAAGTTTATTTTAGAGAAGACAGTGCAACCTAATCGGAGAGATTGGAGTCTACGACTTGGTGATGCACTTTGGGCTTATCGGACTGCTTACAAATCACCTATAGGGATGTCACCTTATAGGATGATTTACGGGAAAGCATGTCATCTATCGGTAGAGCTTGAACACAAAGCTTTTTGGGCCATTAAACAAGGTAACATGGATTATGATGTTGCTGGGATTGTAAGAAAGTTGTAATTGCAAGAGTTGGAAGAGATTTGAAATGATGCTTACGAGAATGCAAGGATTTACAAAGAAAAGACTAAAAGTCTTTATGACCGAATGCTTACAAGAAAGGAGTTTCATGTTGGAGACAAAGTCCTTTATCATTCACGTTTGAAACTTTTTCCTGGAAAGTTATGCTCTCGTTAGATTGGACCATTTGTTGTTTCTAATGTTTTTCCTTATGGTGCAGTTGAAATTACAAGTTTAGAAACCAACAAAGTACTCAAGGTCAATGGGCATCGCTTGAAACCTTTCTATGAAGGTTGGACGGCAGAACTCACCGCTTCTGTGGAGTTAGCTGAACCAATCTATGAAGAATAAGCATGCAACATGTTGAGCCAATGACATAAAACAAAAGCGCTTACTGGGAAGCAACCCAACAAAAAAAAATTCAGATTTGCTTTCTTTTTCCTTATCTTTTATTTTTCATATTTTACTTTATATTTGTCATTCTCTTATATGCCTTTTCTTTTATTTTCACATTGAGGACAATGTTGTGTTTTAAGTGTGGGGGTATTGGGAGAATTTTGGTTTTCTTATTTTCGTTTTCTTTGTTGTCCTAAAAAAAATCTAAGTTTGATCTTTAGAACTCCCATTGGTTTTTAAGAATATGAGTATTATGTATGAGAATTAGTTGAAATAGATGAAGATATAAATCAAATGAATGAGTGTGCATGCCAATTTTAAGATTTAATTGTTTTAGGGATTGACTTTGAGAATATGTCATGTTAACTTTATAGTGTTATACCAATGCAAGCTTTTGAGCCTTCAACATTATATTCTTTGATTGTGCATTCTTTCAATGATATGTATCTCTAGAACTTGCTTTATATCTTGTTGAGATTACATTCACATTACATGTGTACATGAAGATGTTAAAGGCATTAGGAATTTTAACCACTTGAACCAAAAAGTCAACTTAAAGCAAATTATCCTTAGTAAACCCCTTTTGAGCTTGTTTATCTTTTCTTTGCTTTATCCATGTATAAACCTTAACTTTTTATGTGTTTTCCTTTTCCGCTGGCCAAGGAGTAGTAGATCATATACTTGTGATATCTCATAGAATTATAGTTGGAAATTATGTGAAAAGAAAGAAAAAGTGATGCTTGATAAAAAAAATGGGTAAAGTTGCCAAAGGTGAAAAACAAAAAAAAACAACAAAAAAAAAAGAATAAAAGAAAAGAAAAGAATAAAAAAAAGTATTCCTTTATGTTCTTAAGGTTTTATGTTGAAAGAGAAGCATTGGTGATTAAAGATGGAAAATTTATGTGCTTTAATGGAATATCTTGTTTGAAATATCATTTTTCAGAATGTTCTACTATCTTTGGTTTGAATCATTTCTTTTACTCTCTTTTACCTCACCTTAACCCTAGCCCCATTACAACAGGAAAATAAGACCTTTTGATTCATGCATTGCTTGTAATATATTAGTAATGGAGATGAGATTGAAGAGCAAGCTTATGGTAGAACATATTCATTGATTGAATTTGAGAGATTTAAACACATAAGCCCTAAACACGTGAGTGTTGGAGTTTATATCAATGAGAGGACCTATCACTTTAGCATGACATAGATTTCATTTAAATCCTGATGATTAATTAAGCTATGAAGTTTGTATGTAAATGAATTCATGAAAATTTATACTCTTTATCCTTCTTGATTGTATTCTAGTTTATAATGCATATATTCTTGGACATTGATGGGAGATTAAGAGATTGATCATAGTTATTTTCAATTTGATTTTATAAGAGATTGATCATAGTTATTTTTAATTTGATTTTATCTATCCTTTCTCGAGGACGAGCATGAGCTAAGTGTAGGGGTATTTGATGCAACCATATTATTCGATAGTTTCGCCCACATTTAACTAGTGTTTTGCCTATGTTATTTATATAAAATGCCTTGATATTCTTTGTTTTATGTTTTGAAGGCACTTTTGGATGAAAGATGCAAAAAGAAGTAAATTGGAGGTAATTGGCAGATTTGACCCTCAGTCGATGTTTTGTGCAGAGCGTGAGTTCTAGAAGTCGAAATGAAGTGATTCCAGTGGTATTAGAAAACTAACATCCATACATTTCTGGAAATCTAATTCAAGAAAAATATTAATACAAAGAGCATGGAAATCACATCCTTCAAAGTCAAAACTCGCATTCTGCTAGTGTTGACCTTTGTCCATTAAAAATTCAATATCTAGATATCCAATTGATGCAAACTCAATTGTTTTGGATTCCTGACTCAAAGTTCTATAAATGCTTTAAAGTTCAGCCAAAAAAGATGTCCGATGAGGGAGCTATGAGTTTTCAAAGATGACAACTGAATTCTGCCAGCAAACAGGTTTCGTGAAAAAATGAATCCAAATTACATCCCGAAGCATCCAAACCGACATTCAAGTTTTTATTTCAACAATTTAGCTCCTCTAGAAAGTCAAGGAAGGCAGCCACCAACCTCAAATCACCAACCACAAACCAGCTGCCAGCCGCCTTCACACTACCACCATCTCTTGATGTTCACACTTGAACTTTGATTTTTCTTACTTACAATTTGTGTATAAATAGACAGTTAAGTTTATGTTGTTAAGAGAGCCAAGAGAGAGGGAGAGGGAGTGCAGTAGAACAAAAGAAAGAGGGGTGGCAGCCATAAGAGAAGAAACACAAACTCTCCCCTCTACAACCCAGAAATCATGTATTCTTCCATCTTTAGGAGTAGTTGTTCAATAGATATGCAAGGCTAAACTTGTTTTCTTGGTTGCAAGGACGCAAACACCTTCAGATTTCAAGAACTGTGAGATTTATTCTTCCATTTATTTTCAGTTTGTATTATGAATGAGTATGTTTGTTTTCCCATACATATTTCCTATGATTGTTTATCTTAATTGCTAGAGTAGACTCTGAGTTATTATTGTGAACAATCTATTGCTAAGTTTGATATCAAAACCGGAGTTATGGTATATAAATTTGTGAAGCAACTAAGCTTGATAATTGTAGCGGAACTACGTTATTAAACTTAGGGAGAACATTCGATCAAAGCAACACAAGCTGACCACTTGGTTGTTAAGATTAATAAATTTATCTAGATCTTAAGGCTGCCATTGGATTAAATCATTAGTGCGGACACTATGATTTTTTGTTGGTTAGGGCTAGTTATACGGTGGATCCGTTAATTAACCAATGTTAAGAAAAGATAAAAATTCAGAATATAAACTGGAGTTTCGTTTCAAGGATCGATTCTGATTTCTGTAGGTAGATGTGTGCTTGCGACCAAAGTTTGTTTTCTTGATAAATTTCAGTTTTAATTGATTTTGTTTGCTAGTTTAATTTCTGCCATAGTTTGAATCATTACAAATCAAACACCCCCCCATTGCATAACGTATAGCATAAAAATCTAAACTAAACCTTCCTCGTGGGATTGACCCCTTGCTTGCTCTATACTATCTTGTGTGTTTTAAGCTAGGGTAATTAATTTGTGTGACCGCGACATCGCAACACTTCGACAGCGCAAACAGTCCCTAGGCACTTAGAAATCATCACCGAAATTGCTCTCACGGGTGACACATGGATTCGACAGCCCAAAGAACCCTTACGGACTCGAATATCATCAACAAAACTGCTCCCACGAGTGACTCATGGATGCGATAGCGCAAACAAGCCCTAGGGACTCCAAAATCATCATCGAAACTCCTATCACAGGTGACACATGTATTCGACTGCGTAAACAGCCGATAGGGTCTCCGAAATCATCAAACAAACTCCTACCATGGGTGATGCATGGATTCGACAAACAGCCCCAAGGGTCTCTGAAATCATCAACCAAACTGCTGCCACGGGTGACGCATGGATTCGACAGCAAAAACAGCCCCTAGGGTCTCCGAAATCATTAACCAAACTGCTGCCACGGGTGACGCATGGATTTAACAGCGCAAACAGCCCTTAGGGACTCAGATATCATCACCGAAACTGCTGCCACGAGTGACACATGGATTCGACAGCCGAAACATCCTCAAGAGTCTCTGAAATCATCAACCAAATTGTTGCCACGGGTGACGCATGGATTTGACAACGCAAACAGCCCCTTGGGACTCAGAAATCATCAACGAAACTGCTGCCATGGGTGACTAATGCATTGGACAGCAGAAACAGCCCCTAGGGTCTCCGAAATCATCAAACAAACTGCTGCCACGGGTGACGTATAGATTCGGTAGCGCAAACAGCCCCTAGGGACTCAGAAATCATCACCAAAACTGCTCCCACAGGTGACGCATGGATTCGACAGCGCAAACAATTCCTAGGGACTTAGAAATCATCTACAAAACTGCTGTCACGGGTGACGTATGGATTCGACAGCAGATATAGCCCCTAGGGTCTTCGAAATCATCAACCAATCTACTATCACGGGTGACTCATGGATGTGATAGCGCAAACAACCTCTAGGGACTTAAAAATCATCAGTGAAACTGCTGTCACGGGTGATGCATGGATTCAACAGCGCAAATAGTCCCTAAGGACTCAGAAATCATCACCAAAACTGCTCCCACGGGTGACGCATGGATTTGACAACCCAAATAACCGCTATGGACTCAGAAATCATCAACGAACTGCTGCCGCTGGTGACGCATGGATTCGACAGTAGAAACAGCCCTTAGGGTCTCCGAAATCATCAACCAAACTGCTGCCATGGGTGACACATTGATTCGACAGTGCAAATGATTAGTACTTAAAAGTGCATTTTTATCAAGGTTTTATATCATCATTTTGCACTTGAAGTATCAATACCTCCTTAACTAGAGCATGTTTTATAATAACAAGTCTGATAATATAAGATAGCTTTAATTTATGGTAAATGCTCATTTAAATGCAGGCATATCTCATAATACAAGACCCAAATCTTCCATTTCAAATTCAAAGTTTGGCCATAAAAGAGAAGTCAGAATATGTCCTACAATCCAGCCCAAACACTGCTCCAAATTTTACCCATATCTGGTGTTCTAGAAAGCAAAATGACGTGAAATTTGATGGGTGGAAGGAAAAGACAATTCCCAACAACTATCATGAAGAAGACCTGCTCAAATTCTGATGGCAACAATGACATTTTATCCAAACAAAAGCTTGAGGGCTATCCACCACGTTCACCAGCAGCACTACTCAGTATTTTAGCCATAACTCGAGCTCTAGTGATCCAAATGCTCTAACATTTGATGGGTGGAAAGATGACATGATTGTCAAC